>JACYFF010031954.1:19865903-19908074 GCA_017589665.1 Selenicereus undatus | reverse complement strand
TTAGAGAAGTAGCTTGGTTCCTAACATGATTATGGAAACTCAATAGGGAGATTAGTAACTAAAAAGTTATGATTCGGCTAATAAGGTATGGTTCCAACAGTTAAAACATAACATTGAAACTACATATGATACATTAAGGGGGCGTTTAATAAAAAAGACTTTGGTTTCATTTGATCAAGTTAAAAAGTTAATTTAGATATTCTGCATTTAAGCCTTTTTAGATGAACCTTTTGGATCAAAAAAACCAATTTGAAAAGGGTCAAATTTTCAGGTTTTTTTGGAACAAGCTTTTTAAAAATTATTATTTTTTGTCTGACAACTTTCTTATAAACACCTAATTTTGTAAAAAAATTTTTTTTAAAAAAAAACTACTATAAACAGCTAATATAAACAGTCAATACAAACAGCAAACAACTACAACTAATACAAATACTTAATAGCTAATAACCAACAATCGTTAGCCAAACACCCGCTAAATCTTAGTTTCATTTCTCTATCCCTCTTTATATGATAATTATTACATTGTCCCCTGTGACTTTCTAAATAAAAATAAAAATAAAAGAAACGTGGAATAATATAACTACAATACTATAGTGGCAAAGCCAGCGTCGTGTCACCCCCAACATTCCCTGTAAAAAAAAACAAAAATTAGAAGTTTAGTATATATACCAAATAAGCTAAAGTTAGACATGAAACAACGCTTGGTTCAGCGGTCTAGGGGCTTTGTCTTTGTTTCTAATGCATCTGATGATGTGAGTTTGAAGCCTCTAACCCTCATTTTTGAAGTTCTATTTTTTTTTCAAATTTTTTCTTAAATTTACACCTTACATATACAGTCCCCCGCCCCTTCGACACTCTCTACTTCGAGTTTACCATTCACACTTCGCTACCCAAAACCTCAACCCCCACCCACACACGCAGCCGTGAAAGTAGTCTCCCGCCGGTGATTGGCCCTACGCCGGCTGCTTAGTCTGTTAGTCACCTCCCAATGCCTACTACATGGCCCACCAGCCCCACCTCCCTCTCCATGTTTGTGAGTTCTCCATTTATTAATACTAGTTTAAATGTTCTAATTGACTTGAATTTGCTACTTGATTCTTCAATTTGTAGATTCATAAGTTTGTATTGTTTGATTTGCGACTTTGTTTGTCAATTTCAATTCCGAATTTGTTTAATTTATAAGTTTAATTTCAATTATAGGTTAGTTCTCAATTTGTAGATTTGTTTGTTTTTATTGTTTAATTTGTGAGTTTATTTACCAATTTCAATTTCAAATTTGTTTAATTTATATGTTTAATTTCAATTATAGGTCTAAATGTATAGATGTTTCAAAAAGTGTTTAATATGTTTACTTTTCCGATACTCCTCTCCAAATTTCCTGGCTTCATCACTGGAATACGAGCATATTCTGTATGAAAGTTCTGAAATTCAAACATGGACCTCAAGCAATGATGTGCCACGGTGAAGCTTTGGAGTTAATTGGACATAACTTCTAGCCTTTTCCCTCATGGGTCCTGTTTTGGCCCAAATTAAGCACCTCCCCTCCAAAAAAGAAAGATGAAAAAGAGAGAGCAGTAATTAAGTTTAAATGCTTTATGCGTTCATTTGCGATATCTTAGCTGTTAAGTTGATTCTAGAAGGAATGAAGGCAGAAGGAAGTGGACTGGGTATAGCTGACTTGGCTGCTATCATTGAGAAGTAATATGAGATATACTAGGGATATAAATGTAAATTCATTTTGTACAACTTATTATAGATACCAAGCATAGGCTCCCAGATTGGATGAGTCATTCTTCTATCAAATCACACATCATATCAGAGCCTAAGTCCCTAACCTAGAATTTTCTTTTTTTTTCGGTAGCTTCTTTCTCACGTTATCTCTTCTACAACCCAAAACCCTAGCTTGGAACCCTAGCTCCAATTCCCCCTTTTCTTTTTCGGCTACTTTCTCCTTCTCTTGCAGCCATGGCAGTTCTGACGTAGTGGATTCCTCCATGCCTTCTACACCGAAAGCTTATGAGTGGCACTTACCTCAGCCCGTGACAACCCTGGTATCCGATTGACTGCTTATCTCCGCCCCCACTGTCTCTTCTTCTTTCCCCCTGCGACCACCATTGCCCTCTTCCTCTACACCAGTGCCTTTCCTCTCCTCTTCACAATTCGCCTTTCCCATTGCTCTAGGCGGTTTTCAGCATTGGATGGGGAGCATCCCCACTGTGCCCACCCCTGTTCACAGTGCCTACACTGCTGCCGCGCCCTTCTCCTCCCCCTTCACTAACTCGATGCCTCAGCAGGGTTTCAGTTTTGACCTGATTCTGTCCCAACCCTACACGGGTAGACTGCCTCGTCTGCCATCAAATATTTGGACGATAAACGTTACTACATATGTCATTGTTGTTCTATTTACAATTGATGATTACCTCTCTTGCTGCACTCAATTCTCTATTGTTCTTATCATGCATCAATTAAGAGGTATTATCGATGGTGCGATTCCTACTCCCTAGCCAGTTTTAACATATATGCATGGTCTTCAACAACCTAATCCTGGTTATCATTATTGGGTCCGGGTTAATCAGTTAGTTCGCTCATGGATTTTGCTACTATCTCTAAGAACTTGTTGTGTGAAGCGTGTGATTTATTCATGCCTTTGATATTTGGAAATGTTTGGAGCATCATTTTAGCACTACTAGTCTTGCTCGTGCGCTTGATTTAAAATGAATGCTCACCAATATTACCAAAGATGATGATCAACCCATGGATGATTACCTACGGACCACTAAGAACATTGCTAACTCTTTAGCTGCCATTCAGTCGCCTATTTCTGACCTGGAATTGATTCAGTACTGCTGAGTTACAGAACTCTTCGGATTATGATGGTTCTTACTGCATTCTCTATGTTACCTAGTGTTGATTTTTCGATGATCTTCACTCGAAATTAATTTTCTTTGAGCAAAGAATTAAGTTTACCAAGGTGCGCGGTGTTCCCAGCCATCAAGCTTTTGCAGCTACTGTTGCTACATTTGATTCGGGGTGTCTTGCTAATAAGCAATCTACCACCAATAATAAGGGCAAGAACAATGGTGGTCATAATTTTAATAAAGGAGGAACGAGTCGTTACAATAAGAACAATAATTGGGGTAATAATCGACGGAATCAACATCAATTAGGCTCTTCCAAGAGTATGCCTGCAGGTTCTGTTTTGTGTGATTTGTTTGTTTCATTGCCATCTATTTATTGCACTGTTGCCTCTTGTACTAATCTTTTATCTGTCGGTAGTAACCAAACAGAAGGGATTTTAGGATCACACCCTAACCTCATCAGTCAGATTGTCGTTCTCCTAGTCATGTTGCTGACGCATGCCCAAATCGCTATCAGCCTCGCCAACAAGTAGTGCTTCCTGCCTATGGTACTTTCAATACTGCTAATGTTGGGGAACAAGTCTAGGATCCTGATTCAGCCGCAACATCCCATATGACGCCAGATAAAGGTAATTTACTCTCTAAAACACACTACTAGAAATTTGTTTATTTACGACCACCCATTTACGATGGAGGATAAAAACCGTCGTAATTAGTATGTTTTTAAGAAGGAATATTATTTCCATCTTTAATATTTTTCTTTTTACGATAGATTAAGTTTTCTGTCCTAAATAATGTATAGTGCTCGACAGAAAATAAAGTGGGAAGTTAGAATGTTGAGCTGGCCTTTTGTATTGAAAAATTGAAGTAGGCGCCCAGAAAAAGGAAAAAGAAAAAATTGAAGGATATGTTTTGTTCCAGAAGTCGCGATGAAAACACTGTCTTCTTTGGTGTGAAGCTATTCCCCATGTCTTCCATTTCTGAAACGCTAGAATGGAGATGTCTTCTATCTCAAAACCCTAGAATGACAATTTCTTGCTAATTACACTGGAGATTTACTCATTTTACTGGTCGCCCTTGCCACCATTACTGCTGCTGTTGAAGTTCGAACCTCCTCCAGGTCTCATCTCTCTTCCTCATTGGCTTAGACTCTTGCTCTGTTACCGTTCATCCCACCCTCCATCTCTCATATCGACGATGTTCAGGTGGGTGATTATTTATTCTCCAACTCTAATTTTGTGAAACCCTCACTCCCATCCTCCATCTGCTTGAGTTCTTATCTTCGTGTTCCTCATTTTTGGTGATTTGATTGCTAGATTTGATGAAAAAGTGCTCTTTCTGCTATATCCTCATCTGGGTCACTCATTTAGCTTGCTGGAGATTGCTCATTCAACCGTTAGTAAGAAGGTTTCTTCAACAAATCCAACTTCCTGAACAAGGCCTTCCATTGATTCACTGCTAGCAAGGTTTGTTCAACCTTCTACCCTGCCTTTCATATATAGATATATATTACGTCCTGTATCACTTTTTTGAGCATTTTTATATCTGAGCTATGTTGAAATTCTGCCTAATGAGGAGCAATTTTTCGCCATTGTGAATGATAATTAAACTTTGGGCATAATGTTGCATTCCTAAATTCTAGAGTTACTGAGAAATGCCAAAGATTTCTAAGGGATTTGGGCTGAAAATATCACATGTTTGGTAGGCTTTTTCTTTAATCCAACGAATAGAGTATTGATTGTCCCATGGTTATTCTATACTAATTGGCATTTTTAGAAGCATGTCAATGGGTAATTGATTCATAGGTATTCTGACTGAGTAAGTATCTGTGGGCAATAAATATTTTAACCAATTGATTCCACACAATAGACATTCTGAAAGAGGTGTTCTTAGGATCCTATCTTCATTTGCAAAATGCCTATGAGTAAAGAATTTGAGCACTTGTGTAAAGACTTATTCCCAGAACCTTTATTTGAGCAATTGTGTAAAGAATTACTTCCAAAACCTTTATTTTACCATTGAGTTATCAATTAGATCTTGCTTAGAATCCCAAGTTAATGGAAATGAACATAAGCTTATGGTTGGCAAGTCTATGTCAGAAATTGACATTAAGGATGAGGAATTTTCAGGTTTGAGACTGAAATTAGAGGAGTTATGGCTAGAAATTCAGTGAATTCTCATGTTGATTATGCCAAGAAAGGGCATATTCAACAACACAGAAACAATTTTTTTTTTTTAAAAAGGCGTATTCAATTTTTGTTAATAATTTTTTAACTTTCTTTTAGGCTACTCTATCCTGTGCTTTGGAGTTCATTTTTTTGGGCAACTATTGAATAACTTTACTAGATTTCATTACTTAACAGTCATTTCATGTCTTCATTTTGTGAATTGGTGCAATGATAGACTGGTTGCGCAATTCACTCTACAAATTCTCACTTATCTCCTGCCAGCAAGAGCAAGTGTTGATTTCTTCATATATTCTCTATTTTGTTGGTCCCAACTCTATTAGAGTTGGAAGGTAAGCTATTTAAGTTATTTGAATTTTATTTAGAGAAGTACTTATCAAGTCTAATTTTGTTAGATCGATCTAAGTTCTGTCTTGTATGTTGAGTACTAGTTAGTTTCCATTTATAATCTATATTACTTGGGAAGCTTCATGAAGAACAATAATTGTTAGAAGCAGTTGTAGAATATTTCTTTGATATAAAGTAGGACAATCATTGTAGGGTTATGAGCATGTTAGATATAAAGTTGTGAATGGTTCAATTTCGATTGCACGTTAGTTTTTATTTATTAGTATTGTTTAGTTTAGGGTTGTCTTTTATGTTCTGATTGTTGTTTATTTGGTTGTGATTCAATACAACAAGTATGGGTAGCCTTATTATGTCCTCCGAAATGGAATTTAATTTAAAACTTGAAGCAATGAAAGTAAATGTTACTAACCCTCCTTCAAATGCATATGTTACATACGTTGCTTTAATAAATTTACCCTAGTCTTGTCGTGCATGCCAGCGCAATTGACCCACTTGATAGCTTTTGGTTTGTTAGTCTTCGTCTTTGTTGTCCTCTTGGACTATAATTTTATAATGCTATCCATAGATGCTGTTATACAATCTTTATTGGTGAAAGATGCCATGCTTCATGAAACTAACGATGTGATTTTTGAAATTGCATATGCTTTTTGATTTTAAAATTACATTGCACTTCCATTATGGGCGTAAATTTGAGGAAAGGCATAACAAAATGTGTTACGTAGGAGAGATTGGTTGTACTAAACTTTACTATGAGTATGATAAATTGTCTTTGATTCAGTTGGGTTCTTTGTTGAAACAGGATTGCAATTATAAAGGTAATGTGATTGAACTTTAGTGGAGGAGTTCTAGAGGAGGTAGTGAGTTGAGAAGGATTATTGGTGATAAGGAGTTTGTAGATATGGCACCCAAACTTCAGACGTGCAACATAGTCCATATATATGTGATTAATAGACCTATTCAAGGGCTTACCTTGCCATTGGTTACCTATAACTTTGTCGATGAAAATAAGGTCATAGACCAAAACAACAACCTTTTTGAACCTTCACTTACTACAAATCTAGAGTGTGTTAGGAAAACCAATACGACTTATGCGTATCAGACTCCTATAGAGTTACCATCGACAAGGAAAACACTAATTTGAAGTTCATTGTTTACTTCAAGATAGAATGGAGATGTATCAACTCCTACTAATGGGAGAGATGGTAAGAAAAATATAACTAAGGATATCTATTTTTGGGCTTGATTTTTGTGTGATATTTTCTGGAGTTCTTTAGAGACTTGTCAATGCCTTGTCTTCGATTGTTTGGTATTAATATTTGTCAAACTTTGTTGATGAAACATATTTAGCTAGTATGTTTTTCGATCGTTTTTGGCCATAAAAGTAGACATTGTTTGAGAGCATTACCTTCTTATTTTTCTTCACATATCTTCGTTTTATTTGTTTTGCTATTTATATATAGGTCCTACTAATTACTTTATTTGCACAGACATGGCACCTAATAAGAGTTGGATGGCTCTGCCTTCTATTGATCGCCTTCGTGATGAATATGACAAAGTAATTAAGGACTTTCTTTCATTTGCATTTGATCGATTAGGTGAGGCAACCCAAGTAATCAAATCCCCATGTGTGAAATGTTGCCACTGCTGTGAGCATACACGAGATGTGGTTGAAACACATCTTACTTGGCATATGGGATTCTTGAAGTTTACACATTTTGGTATCAACATGGAGAAAGAGCCGACGAACTTGAATCTGGCGATGATGAGATGTAAGATAGAGAAAGATTTAGAGGGTAATTCTCAAAGTGATGATGAGATGGATGAAATGATTAAGGATTTATTTCCTATTTATTATGATCTCACTTGAAAAGGTGTTGAGATGGAGCATTAAACACTATTGATTGTATGGAGGAGCCTAATGATGATGCAAATTTTTTTTTTAGGTTAGTAAAGGACTTTGACCAACCTAGGTATCCATGCTCTAGTTGTTCTAAGTCATCTACAATGGTGAAATTGCTGCATATTAAGTCTCTTGGTCAGTTGAGTAATGAATCATTTACTATGTTGCTAGAGTTTCTAAAGAATGAGTTGCTGCCATCTGCATCAACGTTAGCAAAGTCGTACTATGGGGTTGAGAAGACAATTAAAGACTTTGGACTCTCATACAATAAGATTGATGCATGCAGGAATGATTGCATGCTATTTTGGAAAGAATATGCAAAACTTGATGCCTACAAAATGTGTCATGAATCAAGGTGGACAAATGAGAAGCATGGCGGGAAGAAAAGATAAGGGAAAATGGGAAGAAAATTTTAGTAAAAGTATTACGCCATTTCCCATTGAAGCCATGACTTCAATGTCTCTTCATGTGTTCCAGGACACCATTTGAGATGCGCTGGCATTATGAAGAACGCATCGAAGATGGAGTTATGAGGCACCTCGCTGGTTCTAAAGCATGGAAAAAATTTGATGAACTTCACCAGGGTTCTACCTTAGAACCACGTAATGTCAGGCTTGGGTTGATGAGGGATGGGTTTCAACCATTTTCCAACACATCAACTCCTTATAGTATTTGGCCTATGATACTTATTACATACAATGTGGCTGCTTGGAATTGCATGAAACAAGCCAACTTTATATTATCCTTAATTATTCTTGGTCCCGAGGGCCCTAGTGATGCAATAGATATTTACTTGCAACCCTTGATAGAAGAACTGAATGAGGTATGGGAAATATGGGTTGAGACATATGATGCGTCTAGAAGGCAAAATTTTATGCTTTATGCAGCTTTATTGTGGATCATAAATGATTTTCCAGCATATGAAATATCGTCTGGATGGAGCACCAAGGGCGCAAGCTTGCTTGTCCAGTGTGTCATAAGCACACTCACTCTCTAAGATTACAACATTGTGCAAAACAAGTTTATACGCACCATAGACATTTCTTACCTAAGAGTCATGGTTGGCACAAAAAGAAAGATTGGTTTGGCAATGTAGAGCTAGAAGGACTTCCTGCCCCACTATGTGTAATCGATGTTGTGAACCAGGTACGTGATCTAGAGGGAATTCCCTTGAGCAAAGCTCCTCATGTGAAAGTGAAAATTAACCATGAAAAAAGGGGCTATAGTTGGAATAAGACAACAATTTTTTTTTTCAGTTGCCTTATTGGGAAACCAATTTACTAAGGCATAATTTGGATGTTATGCACATTGAAAGGAATGTGTCTGACATCATTTTGAGAACTATCATGAACATGAAGGGAAAGACGAAAGATACCGTTGTGTCTCAATTAGATTTGTAAGCCTTTAACATTAGGCCAGATTTGCATCCTCGTGAAAAGGGTGACAAGCTTGAGCTACTACCAGCTCCTTATGTATTTTCCCAAAAGCAAAAGCAAGAGTTATACAAGATTCTTAAGGAAGTTAAGGTACCAGATGGCTTCTTCTCAAATATCTCTAGGTGCGTAAATATGAAAGAATGTAAGATCTCAGGATTAAAGAGCCATGAACACCACATTCTTATCCAAAGATTACTTCATCTAGTTATACGCACAGGCATGCCTACGAAGGAAGTAAGCGAGGCAATGATTGAAATGTCTATGTTTTTTAATGTTTTGTGTGCCAAGACATTGAAGGAGGAAAACTTGGAAGCAATCAAGGCCCAAATGCCACTAACTTTGTCCAAGTTGGAAAGGTGGTTTCCTCTGGCATGTTTTAATGTCATGTTACATTCACCTGTCCACTTGGCAGATGAAGCTATCATTGGTAGGCCAGTTCAGTTCCGCTGGATGTATTCAACGGAACAAGTTCTCTTTAGACTCAAGTCACGTGTTTGTAATAGGGCATGTCTGGAGGGTTTCATGGCGAAGGGCTATATTGCAGATGAGTGTATGATTCTTTGCTCTAGATACTTACATTGGACTGAGACAAAAGTAAATCGTGTAGGGTGGAATGATGATGGTGGTGTCAAACATGGAAAGATGCTAAGTATTTTTTCACATCCTGGAAGGCCACTTGGAGCAATGAAGATGTGTGACATGGATAAGAGGGAAAAACAACAAGCCCATATATATGCTTAGATGAAGTGCCCTGAAGCGTTACTTTTCATTCAGTAAGTTGCATCTTCTAAATAATTTTAACTAGTGTCATATTATTAGGAGCAAATACTAATTTTATACATTCTTTAGAGAGCATTATCTTATGCCGAAGAGTTGTTCAAAGGACATGACTGAGGATGAGAATAACAACCATTTTAAGGAGTGGTTTAAGGCTAAAGTGAGTTATTCACTTGAGATAAAGTGCTTTGATCTTTGTCTTAAATTATGTCTTATTTGTATATTTGATTTTGTTTTATAGGTGGAAGAGTTGTACCAACAAGGAACTTGCCCTCATAGGGAGGGGCTTTTATCGTTGGCTCGAGGGCCTACACCATATGTGAAGAGCCGTACTGGTTACATTACTAATGGATTTAAATTTCACACACTAAGTAGAAAGATTGGTGCAAGGATACAGAATAGTGGAGTTCTTGTGGTGGGTAATGCCAGAGATGGAGAACCTAACATAGACTATTATGGGATCCTCATAGAGGTCTTTAGTTTGGAGTACACAGGGGGTAATGAGGTTGTATTCTTACGGTGTAAATGGTGGGATACAGATCCAAGAAAAGGAGTCAAAGTAGATAAATTTGGCTTTGTTAGCATTAATTGTCAATGTCATTTGAAAGCATATGATCCTTTTGTGCTAGCAACTCAAGCATCATAAGTTTTCTATGTGAATGATATTAGTCAAAAGGGTTGGTGTGCGATGGTTAAGGTACAACCTAGAGATTCATATGAGTTAGCTCTTGAGGAAGATAGGGACAAGCAAGCATAGAAGAGAACGATGAAGCTTACCAATAGAGTATTTCATTTAATGCCCAACTTGCTACATCAACATCAAATGAAGACTTTGAATATGCTAATGCCTACTATAGAAATGATGTACAAGCAAAGTCCGTTGATATGTCTTCGTTGCCTAGAAAAACCAGAACATCTAGGAAAAAATGAGTTATCATTAGCTATTGATGGCTACCAGCCTTCAGTGTTTGTTCTATTTTGAAGTTTGAAATGTTTTCATTGCCTACAAAGACCATACATTACATATAGTGTGATCTAATTTTGTGTTTCTTGTTTATCATAAATTGATTTATGCTTTAGCTTTATTTTTTTCGTATATTACACTTACATTTTTTGTATTTTTGTTGTTCTAGTTTATAATTAATCATGTAATTTCTTATCTAATTAAAGAGAACGACACCTACAAGGAAGAACTCAGCAAAGGCAAGGTTTCTAGCACCGAGTTTCCGACGTTGTGGGCACTTATCGGGTCCGAAGACGCCTACCTACCCTAAATCTTTAGTCGGACAAAACCCAAGTGAACAACATCTTATTAATGCTCTAGAAGGTAGATCCCGATGAGGCAAATGCAGCAAAGAAAAATGTGGTAAGCCTTGTACCTTTCACTATTGTATTTGTTCGTAATTACATATTCCTATATGGGCTATAAAGAATCCAATTTTTTGTTTGATGTTAGAATGTGTTAGAGGGGCTTTTGATTCATAACAACCAGCAAGTTCCAACTTGGTAATGAAGATATACCCTTCATCTCAAAGCATGATGTTCTATCTAATGAGAATTACACACCCTTAATAAATTTTCTTTATTCATAGGCGTAAGTCTATTCCTTTGCAAGCACAAAAGGAGAATGATGCAGAAAATGCACAAAAGGAGAATGATATAGCAAATTCAGAAAAGGATAATGATATGACAAATGCACAAAAGGAAAATGTGGTAAGAGTTTTGCCTTTTACTGTTTTATTTGTTTAAAATTATATGTTTTCATGTGATTGTTATCGATCTTATAGAATGTGTCAGAGGAGCAATTTGTTCACAAAGAATTACAAATTCCAAGCTGGTAATGAAGACCTATTGTCCTTCTAAAAGCCTAAGCCAGTATTTTTGAGTTTTCATAATTCGCAGTCCTTCTGTCTATTGAAAATTAAATATCAAAAATGTTCTTAATTTCAGGTTCAAGCATGATATTTTGCAAGAACGCAATGAAATGGAAAAAGGATGCGGAAATTTTGTAAGTAATGATGCTTTGATAGGTGTTAGAAAGCTAAAAGTTACATGGAATGATATTAATCCATTTCAGAATGATTCTCCGAATAATGAGGGTGTGAAAGAGTCTGGGAACTCACATATGGAATGTAGCATTAGCAGTGTCCAACCCATTAGTTGTTTGCTACCCATGCTGAACTGGGGCTATTCTTTTCTAGTGTGTCATTTCCTGGTCCTTTTAAATTTTTTTAAAAAAATAAACTTGACATTTTCATTGTGCAGCTCGTATTAGTGTCGAAAGAAGAAAAAGAAAGTGAGGCATTGTTTTAAGACCTAGGGGAACAAAGAAGGTTAGGCAAGTGGCAACTCTGAAAGATGGGTAAAAACTTGGAGTAGCCTTCTACAACAATAGGGCGGTGGGTGAAAACCAGTGCCCTCTAGCAAGACATATCGGCAAACTTGTTCGTGATCATAACATGTTACTAATCAAAGTGCGTACTTGGAATGCAATTGATTCCAAAGATTTGGACAAACTATAGAATGCTATTTGTGGTATGATAGGATGACTTGTATTTACTTTTTATTTACGTCAAACTTATACCTAGGAATAATGCATGTGAAAAGTGAGATAAATATTTTGCGCAAGATATTATTTCCTCACAAATTTTTTGTATGTTTGGTATGGTAGGATAAATTTAAAGGAGGTGGTCTTGAGCATTGTCGCACCATCATCATGTGACATGCAAGGAATTTATGGAACAAATAGCTAGAAGAAATGAAGCAACTACACCCAAAAAAGGTATCTAGTTTGGAGGAAGCACTCTCTCTTAAGAATCTACCTAAAAGCCTACTTAAGGAAGATTGGGAATGGTTGGTGTTAGAGCATTATACAGACCCTGATTTTCAGGTACATACTTTGAACTACGGTAGCTGAAGACATAATCATTTTCTTTTTTTTTGTTGTTACTCTTTTACATACTTTCATTCTTGTATAACTCAAACAATGTGAATTGCAAACCAAGAGTGCTAGAAATTCTGAAAACCGAGCTCAGTTGACAATGCTTCCTCGTACTGGTAGTAAGCCGATTTGGCAGATCAACTATGACGACTTGGTATGTACGCAAATCATAAAGAGTGACCCTCCATTCTTTTTGTATATTTATAGACCTTTATTTGACCTAATTTTAGCCCTCATTTGATCACTTTTTGTCATGGTTTTTATATCGAATCTAGATGAGAAATGGTCAAATTCACTTCCTTTGATTCATATTGTGCTTATAAAGTGGTTTGTGTAACTTTCAGGAGAAATTGTCTGGTTTTGATAGAAAGCAAGGCTTTGGAACGAACTTGGAGGAAGGATAAAGGTCCAACAAGCCCTGAGAGCCAAGCGAAGTGGAATGCAGGAGTGCACAACCATACTGCAAAACCAAAAGCTACGCACGGGCTGGTGCACAACCGTGCGTCTTGCCAATGCATAGGTGCACGACCGTGTGTCCTCAAATCACAACCGTGCATCCTACCTGTCATCGCGATTTAAATGGTTTTCATTCCTTATTAAGGGCCTTTTTCTTTCGTTTTGGGGGAGACCTTTTGCGGGGTTCTTGAGAGGACCAACTAGAGTTTATCCTAGCCTCCATAAACCCCTTTAGGGGGAGATTAGATTAGGTTAGTTCTTGTATACGTGGTAGAAGATTTTAGATTCGCAATTGAAGACTAAGTTCTTCTCCTCTTCTCTTTAATTTCATGCTTTTTAATTTATTTGCTAGTTCAATATATTATTGTTTTGCTTTGGTTTCAATGTTTGCTTGTGAATTAAAGCTTTGATCTTTGGTTGTAATTTGTTCTTGAGATAGTCGATTGATTCGTGTTTAGGCCTTGACCTAGCTTGTCTATGCTAGAATTTAGAGATTTTTCTCGCGCCCACCAAGCGTTTGATGAAATGCTTGAAGTGCTTTCATCCGTGTTTTGGGAAAATTGACTTATACTGAAAGGTGAGGTCAATTGTCTAGTGTGGGTAGAGAGAATGAATAGCATTTGGACATGAAAATAGTCTGGGTCCTAGTTAGATCTAGGGTTGCTTGCATAACTTGGGAAGGTCAGGATTTGGCTTGATTTGTTGGTTTATCTTAGGTTAGCATTTGGACATGAAAATAGGTGGTTAGAACAATTAAGCTAGCCTTCGACCCTTGAGAGGGGGCTTGGGTAAGCTTTAATGGTGCAACCGATCAACTTTGAATCCTAGCATAACTTGGGAAGGTTAGGATTTGGCTTGATTTATTGGTTTATCTCAGGCTTAATCATAATCAAAGTCTTTGTTCTTGTTCTATTTTCTATCTGTATTCGTTTTGCCTAACTTGAGACGCTTTACTTAATTCTGGTCCTTGAAAATACAACTCCCTGTGAACGACACCCCGAGTACTCAACGATGTACCTTGTCCTTATGATGTTTCTGCTGACAGTTTTGCTGGACTTTCCAACATGATTGAGACAATGAATGAGCAACAACTCAAGCTTACTAATTCAATGCGGGAGCATGACCAATCACATGAGACTGACCCTAGGTTTCATTCCCCTGAGCCTGATGGCAACATGTGTGATGATGGTGAGTCTTTCCTACTTTAGAGGTCGGACTAGAGGAAGTTTTTGACCTTGCCTTGACTACTTTGCCCCTTGTTGCTCCATCCTCACCTAACACCCTTAGGGATAACACTGCATCTCTCATGACCTTTCCTGATCCACCTTACCCTTTAACTCGGTCGACAGGGTATAGGGTGGGTGAGATTTTTAGTGTTGATGTCAGTATTGATGAGGATGATTCCTGTTGTGGGTCAAACGATATAGACTTTGAGGAGCATGATCCTAATGCGATCCTTATTGGGAGGCCTGGTGTGGATGTTGTGTTTACAGTTTTCCCTAGTCCTGATCATGATGACCATGTGTCCCCTAATCCCCTCGACATTTGTCATGCTTCTCCTTCATGTTCACTACCCTCCCACTCCCCTGGGTGTCATGATTGGCCACTTGTTGATTCTCAAGTTGTGGTTGAGGGGAATATGGTCAACTATTCTGAGACTCTAGTTACCTTTAGAGGGTATAATCCCTCCATTCATCCTTACAATCTGTGCCTAGAACAATTGCCTGAAAAAATCGTGTTGATTATTATCTTCGACTATTCTACTGATTCTTCAATAGTATTTGATATGTTTAGGAGAGCACTTATTATCGTTTTTGGATGCATGTTTTTGTGCTCTTACTTGCATCCATATGAGTTGCATGCTCAGGTGTTCGATAAACTCTTGCGAGCTTTGATAGCATCCGAATTGGTAGCCTAGATCTTGAGAAAATGAGGAGTGGCTGATGCTCCTCGAGCCTCCCATCGCACCATTTTGGAGAGGCTAAGTTTGGGTACAATAAGTACCCTACCTGGTATAATTACTCTAACTCTTCTCCTTTCTTTTTATTTTCTTTGTTTTCTTTTGTTTAGTTATGGATATTAGGTTGTGTTTAGTTGTGGATATTAGGTTGTGCTTCTGTTGGTAGTCAACTATGATGTGAAAATTGGAATGTTGTTTAGCCAACGGACAGCTATGATAACTTTTTTGCTTTGTTTTCTTCTTTTTTTTTGTGTTTTTGTGTTGTGTGTTTGGTGTTTGTGATTTTATTTTCTTTGTTTTTGTGTTTTTTTTGTGCCGGTAATGACTCCTCTATTCCCAATGAGGATATTATGAGATTTAGGTGTGGGGGTGGGAAGTTATATACCCTTTTGCGAATAGTTTTGTGAAAATTTTTTCACTTTTGTAAAGTTTTTCTTTTTGACTTTGGGGAAGCTTCGTGTTATTCTGATCAGCTTATATCCCCTGTGCCTTCACTATTAGCTTGTATATAAGCATAATGTGTATGATAGGTCTTCATCCTCAATGTGTCGTTCTAGGCCCTAATTCTAACTTCAATTGTTCATTATCACTGAGTAATCCAATCATTATCTATACCCCCATCATTAGCTTAGGTTCTTAGTCTTCATGATTGGTTCTCCCATTTGTCTAGAATTGTTCGCTTTTCAATAAAAAAATGAGAAAAATGAAAAAACAAATCGAGAAAAAGAAAAGAAAAAAATCTTGAATGACAAGTATCCCTTTTAATGGAGGTCCATCCATGAACATGATCACAAGCCTTCAAGGGAGCCTAAAAGGGTCTAGTTTCATGAGCAAAGTGCAAGAAATTAGCCAAGCATGCCAAGAACACATTCTGTCCACTCACGATTTTAGGCCTGTGCACAAACTCGATTTTGTGCACGTTATTTCATGATCTTCCTCAGGGTATGATTGGGTTGTAGGAAGCCTAAGTTTAATTTTAATAAGTGCTCTTTCCAATAAGACCAATTGCAAGTCATTTGTAGGTCATTTGCTACCTCAAATCAGCCGTTGAAGTCAATTGCTCAAAACTGCTGCAGTTTTGACCGGTTCTGGAAATGGGGCTGTTTGGATGCCCAAAGCTCCTCCACTTGAATTGAAACTTTTATGGATTGAAAGTACTTTAAAAATATTATCAAGTGGCCATAAAAAAAACTCAGCTAAATTACACACTTGTGGAGTTATTAACCAGCAAATTAAATATTAAAATTCCTTTACCCGATTAAAGGGCAGTCGGCTGCCACGGTGGTCTTTTTGAGGTGTTTTGCTCTTATCTATGTCTAATCCACTTGAAAATGACATGATTAGTGTACTTGAAGCTGATTGAGGCCCCCCAAGCACCTAAGGTCGACACCTAAGCCTTAAGATCAACAAAAAAGAGGTGTCAAGCCATGGTTTCATCTTACCTTTTGTTGCTTGTTTTTGGAACCCGAAATGCATCTAGTATTAGCTTGCTATTTTGAATTTGTAGCTGATGTTTAATGTTAGTGAGGGAGTATATAAGCCCTCTTGCTGCCTTGTATAAACATTTTTTTGATGAATTATTGAATGAAGTTGAGCCTTAGCTCCTTTGAACTCTGAAACTCTCTTCTAGCTTATCTCTTCCTTTAGCCGGGTAGGGTGTTGATCTAGCAAGAGTCTTAGCATCTTCTTGGTGGTGTTTTCTGTATCCAAGGGGTTGTTAAGGGCCCTAGCATCAAGTCTTGGTGGTGTTTCTATATCCAAGAATTGTGCTAGTTTCGGTTCTACCTCAATTTCCTAGTTTGAGTTTGTGACTTCAAAGCTTGTCGTGCTACTTACTTCTCTTTTCCTATTCCGATTTCTTCTCATTTCAACTAGTTCCCTTGGTAATACATCATATTTGGTATCAGAGCAAGGTTTCTCCTTGGCTTGGTACGTGCCCCACACTTCCTCGAACACAACCCACAAACACATTCCCAAACACAAAACCATCACCCTTCAAGAATGAGTGCTGCAATTGTGACTTTGGAGGAGAAATTTGAAGCCCTCATGAGGAATTATGAAGCCATGAGGTTTCAAAATGAAGAAATCAAAGGCCACAATGAATATTTGAAGTGTCAACTTGGTGAATCCTTGAAGCAAAAGCCAAAGGAGATTAGGAGCTCTCGTTCTTCCAACTCATCCGAATCTGAGCAAGGTGAGGATGACCATGGTGAAGGCCATCACTGGAACTCTTCAAGTGAGGAAGAGCCTTTTAGGAGGCCAAGAAGAAATGGGAGAAACGCTCCTAACTTTGGAGATGTCAAAGTGGAGGTCACGAAATTTGAAGGAAGGCTAGACCCCAATGAGTTCTTGGAATGGCTATAAACCGTGGAGAGGATCTTTGATTACAAGGAGATCTCAAAGGATAAGAAGGTGAAGCTTGTTGCCATTAGACTTCGTAAGTATGCTTCCCTTTGGTGGTCCAATTTGTATGCCAAAAGGGCAAGGCAAGGGAAAGGACAGATTCGGACTTGGGAGAAAATGAAAGCTAAGCTTAGAGGCCATTTCTTGCCACCTTCTTATCTCCAAGACAACTACACTCAACTCTATTCCCTAACTCAAGGTAACATGAGTGTTGAAGAGTACACTAGGGAATTTGAAAAGCTGTTGATCAAATGTGACCTTAGAGAAGCCGAAGAGCAAACCATAGTAAGGTATTTAGGGGGACTTGACCCTAGGTATGCTCATGTGGTCAAATTGCAACAATACACTACCTTTGATGAGGTGTGTGTTCTAGCCCATAAAGTGGAACAATAAAGAAAAGCCAAGCTCTACAAAAGAGACACTCCTAAGCCTTTTCCCAGGAGCCAACCTTTTAACAAGGGGAGCTCTTACCCACCTCCTAAGCCCTCAGTTGCTAACCCACCCCCTCTACAAAAAAGCCAAGCTCCTCAAAAGAACCAACCCCCTTTAAACCGGCCTACCCCCCTCCTATGAACAATAGGAGATGCTTCAAATGCCAAGGCATTGGTCACATTGCCTTGGAATGTCCTAATAGGATCCTTGGCCGAATGGGAGGCATGTAAGGAGGAAGAAGAAGAGGAGGAAAAAGAGGTGTATTTCATAGAAGATCAAGAGGAGGTCGTAGAGGAAGCGGATGAAGGAGAACTTCTTGTCTTGAGGAGAGCCTTGAATAGCCAAAAGGGAGCCTTAGAAGAACAAAGGGAGAACATCTTTCATACAAGATGTACTATCCAAGGCAAGGTTTGCTCTCTCATCATAGATGGAGGGAGTTATGCTAATGTTGCCTCTTCAAGCATGGTGGAAAAGCTAGGTCTCCAAGCTTTGGCCCACCCTCATCCTTACAACATCTAATGGCTTAACCAAGGTAAAGGTTTACAAGTCAATCCAAGAGGCTTGATTTCCTTTTCTATTGGCAAGAGTTACCATGATGAGTTGTGGTGTGACATCATTCCCATGGATGTATGTCATCTTTTGTTGGGGGGACCATGGTTATTTGACCGAAAAGTGATGCATGATGGCCATTTAAACACTTACACCTTTCAAAAAGATGGGAAGAAGATCACCCTTGCCCCTTTATGCCCTTCCCAACTCCCCAAAAGTAAGCCACAAAAGAACTAAGACCATTCGGACTTACTTCTTACTTTCGGTGAGCCCCTTCTTAAAGCTTCCCATCAAGAGTTCAAAGCATTTAAAGAATAGATTCTCACTTCACTAGAGGAGTCCGAAACACCCCTACCCTCTCATCCCATGGCCATTTCACTTCTTGAACAATTTTCCCATGTGTTTCTCGAAGAAATACCCTCCGGCCTACCCCCACAAAGGTCCATCCAACACCACATTGACCTCACTCCAGGAGCCATACTGCCCAACAAGCCGGCCGGCCTACAGAATGAATCCCAAAGAGACCATGGAGGTCCAAAGGCAAATAAAAGAGTTGGTAACCAAGGGCTTGGTGAGGGAAAGCCTTAGTCCTTGTGCGGTGCCGGCCTTGCTAGTCCCAAAGAAGGATGGGAGCATGCGGATGTGCGTAAATAGCCGAGCCATAAACAAGATAACCATCAAGTATAGGTATCCTATCCCAGGGCTTGAGGATATGCTTGACGAGTTACATGGCTCAAGTGTGTTTTCTAAGGTGGATTTGAGGAGTGGCTACTACCAAATAAGGATTAGAGAAGGGGATGAATGGAAAACAGCTTTCAAGACTAAGGGAGGTTTGTATGAGTGGCTAGTCATGCCGTTCGGTTTGTCCAATGCTCCAAGCACTTTCATGAGACTCATGAATCAAGTATTTCGTCCATTCATTGGAAAATTTGTGGTGGTATACTTTGATGACATCTTGATCTATGGTAAGAATGAAGAGGAGCACAAAGAGCATCTAACTCAAGTTATGGAGGTCCTTGAAAGAGAGAAGCTTTATGGTAACCTCAAAAAGTGTACATTCTTCACTTGTGAGGTCACCTTTCTTAGCTATATTGTTTCTAGCCACGGCATCAAGGTAGATGAGAGTAAGGTGGAGGCCATTCAGACATGGCCTACTCTAAAGAGCATTCATGATGTGCGAAGTTTCCATGGACTTGCTTCTTTCTATAGGCGGTTCATTAGAGATTTTAGCACTATCATGGCCCCCATGACCGAGGTGATCAAGGGTACACCATTCAAATGGAGCCCTACGGCTCAAGAGGAATTCGACACCATCAAGTCCAAGCTCACCCAAGCCCCGATCTTAGCTTTGCCATGCTTTGACAAAGTTTTTGAAGTTGAATGTGATGCGTCCGGGGTTGGCATTGGAGGTGTGCTCACTCAAGAAGGCCAGCCCTGAGCCTTCTTTAGTGAGAAGCTTTGTGATTCAGGGAGGAAGTATTTTACCTATGATAAAGAATTCTATGCAATTGTGAGGAGTCTTGAACATTGGAGTCATTACTTGGTGGCTAGTGAGTTCATCTTGCATTCGGACCATGAGGCCTTGAAATACATTCAAGGGCAACACAAACTAAACTCAAGGATGCCAAGTGGGTGGAGTTCCTCCAATCTTTTCACTTCACCATCAAGCACAAGTCCGGGAAATTGAACCAAGGAGCCGATGCCTTGTCAAGAAGGCACTTGCTATTATTCCAACTTGATGCTTGCATACTTGGCTTTGAACATTTGAAGTCTCTTTATAAAAATGATAAAGGCTTTGGAGAGCTCTACAATGATTAGAAACGGCACCCAAAGGGGGATTTCTTGATTCAAGATGGGTTCCTTTTCAAAGGCCCTCGGCTTTGCATTCCTAAGTGTGGAACTAGAGAGTTACTCATTCGGGAGGTCCATGGAGGATCCTTGGCCGACCACTTTGGGGAGAACAAGACTCTTCTTATGTTGAAAGAGCACTACTATTGGCCAAGAATGAGTAAGGATGTCCAAGACATGGTGAAAAGGTGTGCTACGTGCCAAGTAGCCAAGAGTCACTTGCTACCTCACAGTCTCTACATGCCCTTACCGGTTCCCTCTCTTCCATGGGAGGATGTGAGCATGGATTTTGTGCTAGGGCTACCAAGGACACAAAGAAGCAAAGACTCCATCTTTGTGGTTGTATATTGCTTCTCCAAGATGGCACATTTCATCCCTTGTGCCAAGACAAATGATGCTACCCACATAGCCGAGTTATACTTCAAAGAGGTCATGAGATTGCATGGCATTCCAACGTCCGTAGTCTCGGACCGTGACACTAAGTTCCCTAGCCATTTTTGGGTGACACTTTGGAAGAAGATGGGTACCAAGTTCAAGTATAGCACTACTTGTCATCCTCAAACGGATGGCCAAACCGAAGTCACCAACCAAACCTTGGGAACTCTCTTGAGGGTCTTGGTGAAATCCAATGTCAAAGCTTGGGATTTGCTATTGCCACAAGCTAAATTTGCCTACAATAAGTCCCCAAGCAAAACAACCGGTTTGTCTCCCTTCAAAGTAGTGTATGGAGTTGACCCTTTGAGCCCACTTGATCTTGTTCTGAGGGGGATGAATGAGAAGCCAAACATGGAAGCTAGCAAAAGAGTGGAAGAGATCCAAAAGCTCCATGAGTTGGTCAAGTTCAAGATTGAGAAGGCCAATTCATCCTACCAAGAACAAGCCAACAAGCATAAGAAGAAAGTGGCATTCCATCCCGGGGACCTAGTTTGGGTTCACTTGAGGAAGGAGAGATTTCCTTCCAAACGTAAGAGTAAGTTGATGCCAAGGGCGGATGGCCGCTTTGAAGTTTTGGAAAAGATCAATGACAATGCTTACAAGATCAATTTGCCTGGGGACTATGGTGTCTCGGCCACTTTCAATGTAGCCGATTTAAGTCCATACTTGGAATATGAACATCTAGTCAATTTGAGGGCAAATTCTTCTCAACAAGGGGAGGATGATGGAGGTTCACCCATGAACATGATCACAAGCCTTCAAGGGATCCTAAAAGGGCTGAGTTTCATGAGCAAAGTACAATAAATCATCCAAGCATGCCAAGAACACATTCTATCCACTCACGGTTTTATGCCTATGCACAAACATAGTTTTGTGCACGTTATTTCATGATCTTCCTCAGGGCATGATTGGGTTGTAGGAGGCTTAAGTTTAAGTTTAAGAAGTTCTCTTTCCAATAAGACCAATTGCAAGTCATTTGTAGGTCCTTTGCTACCTGAAATCAGCCGTTGAAGTCAAGTGCTCAAAACTGCTGCAGTTCTGACCCGTTCTAGAAATGAGGCTCTTTGGATGCCCAAAGCTCCTCCACTTGAATTGAAACTTTTATGGCTTGAAAGTAAATTAAAAATATTATCAAGTGGCCATAAAAAAACTCAGCTAAATTACACACTTATGGAGCTATTAACCAGCAAAGTAAGGATTAAAATTCCTTTACTCGGTTAAAGGGCAGCCGGCTGCCATGGTGGTCTTTTTGAGGTACTTTGCTCTTATCTAGGTGTAACCCACTTGAAAATGACATGATTAGTGTACTTGAAGCTAATTGAGGCCCCCCAAGCACCCAAGGTCGACACCTAAGCCTCAAGATCAACAAAGAAGAGGTGTTAAGCCACGGTTTCATCTTGCCTTTTGTTGCTTGTTTTTGGAACCCGAAATGTATCTAGTATTAGCTTGCTATTTTGAATTTGTAGCTGATATTTAATGTTAGTGAGGGAGTATATAAGCCCTCTTGCTGCCTTGTATAAACATTTTTTTGATGAATTATTGAATGAAGTTGAGCCTTAGCTCCTTTGAACTCTCAAACTCTCTTCTAGCTTATCTCTTCCTTTGGCCGGGTAGGGTGGTGATCTAGCAAGAGCCTTAGCATCTTCTTGGTGGTGTTTTCTATATCCAAGGGGTTGTTAAGGGCCCTAGCATCAAGTCTTGGTGGTGTTTCTGTATCCAAGAATTGTGCTAGTTTCGGTTCTACCTTAATTTCCTAGTTTGAGTTTGTGACTTCAAAGCTTGCCGTGCTACTTACTTCTCTTTTCCTATTCTGATTTCTTCTGATTTCAACTAGTTCCCTTGGTAATACATCACCTTTGAAGCATGGGCTACTGGGTGTTACCATTTGAGGCAATACTGCAATTGAAAGCTTGCTTTCTTTGTTAATAAGTCAACAATGTAGTTTGTGTCAGTCAAGTGTGATTGAGTCGATTCTGGCAAGCTTGAGTCCTAAGATGATGATACACTTGCACAATGAGCACTAGGATGGATTCAAAGTTTTGATGTACAGTTGGGTGAAAAGTTATTGCTTTGATGTCATCCATGGAGATAGGGAGCCTCGGTGTGTACATTATGTCCATGTGCAGGCTAATATCTTTATTACAAGGGTGATTTGGTTGGTTAGAACTTGTACAACTTTCTCTCTTGAATATTTTTGTGTTTTGTTTGTAAACCCAAAAAGATTTTCTATTTTTCTTCCTCCTTTTATTTTTTTTCTTTTTTAAGATTTTAGGGGTATATGTTCTGGAAACCCTCATGAGACCTCGCTCGTCCACTTGGGGGGAGCATGGGGTTTAAAGGGCTTGTTGCATACGCTAAATGCAACCGTGATTCCTAGGACAATGAGTTAGGTTCCTAGATTACTCTTTATTTTCATTTTGCACGAGGACGAGCAAAAGATAGATGTGGTGCTATATGATGGACCATTATTTGCCCTGATTTTAGCCCCTATTTGATCACTTTTTTTATGGTTATTATATCTAATCTAGATGAGAAAGGCCAAATTGACTTCCTTTGCTTCATATTGTGCTTATAAAGTGGTTTGTCTAACTTTTAGGAGAAATTGTCTGATTTTAATAGAAAGGAAGGCTTTGGAACGGATTTGGAGGAAGGATAAAGGTCCGACAAGCCCTGGGCACTACGTGAAGCGGAATGCAGGAGTGCATAGCCGTGCTACAGGAGTGAACAACTGTGTTGTAGGACTACAAGCTGTGCACGAGCTGGTGCACAGCCATGCATCCTGCCGGTGCGTGGGTACACGCGCATGCATCATCGAAGCACGACCGTGCGTCCTACCTGACGCCGCGATTTAAGCGGTTTCAGCCTTTGTAAAGGGGTTTTTCTTTCTTTTCGGGGGAGGCCTTTTGTTGGCTTCTTGAGAGGGCCAATTAGGGTTTATCCTAACCTCCACAAACTCCTTTAGGGGGAGATTAGATTAGGTTAGTTCTGGCATACATGGTAAAAGATTTTGGATTTGTAATTGAAGACTAAGTCCTTCTTCTCCTTTTCTCCTTAATTTCATGCTTTTTAATTTATTTGCTAGTTCAATAGATTATTGTTTTGCTTTCGTTTTAATGTCTGTTTGTGAATTAAAGCTTTGACCTTTGGTTGTGATCTGTTCTTGAGATGGCTAATTGATTCTTGTTTAGGCCCCGACCTAACTTTTTTACGCTAAAATTTAGAGATGTTCCTCACGCCCACCAAGTGTTCGTTGAAATGCTTGAAAGAGCTTTCATCCATGTTTTGGGGCAATTGACTTATGTTGAAAGGTGATGTCAATTGTCTAATGTGGGTAGAGAGAATGACTAGCATTTGGACATGAAAATAGTCCGAGTGCTAGTTAGATCCAAGGTTGCTACTTTTGTAGTTTAATCGAGTTAACCCCATGAAAACAAGTGGCTAGAAAAACTAAGTAGCCTTCGACCCTTTAGAGAGGGCTTAGGTGAGCTTTAATGATGCAACTCATCAACTCTGAATCCTAGTATAACTTGGAAAGATTAGGGTTTGGCTTGATTTGTTGATTTATCTCAGGCTTAATCATAATCGAAGTCTTTGTCCTTGTTTTAGTAGTTTCGTTTTATTTTCTATCCCTATTCGTTTTGCCTAGCTTGAGATGCTTTACTGAGTTAAGGTGCTGAGAAACACAACTCCTTGCGGACGACACCCCGAGTACTCAATAATGCATCTTGCACTTGGGGTTTATAACTATTAAAGCTTTTCCCTAACAAGTTTTTGGCACCGTTGCGGAAGAGTTGTTGCTTTTCAATATTGGAGCTTACTTGAGCATTCAAGACTAGGCTTTTATTTGAAA
This sequence comes from Selenicereus undatus, assembly GCA_017589665.1. Taxonomy (NCBI): domain Eukaryota; kingdom Viridiplantae; phylum Streptophyta; class Magnoliopsida; order Caryophyllales; family Cactaceae; genus Selenicereus; species Selenicereus undatus. The sequence goes on along the minus strand of JACYFF010031954.1, from coordinate 19,883,695 downwards.
AAAAAAAAAACCAAAACAACATTGAAAAATTCCAGTTTTTCACTTTCCTCAGTATAAGCATGAACTCTTTTGGAGATACTTTGATAGATTACATTTTTTTCTTGGTCATTGTGGTTACTGTTTGGATAAGTGGGAATTTTTGAGTATAGTCCATGAGGGTGTGACTTATAAGACCCATGTTCATTTGGAGGATTGGGATTTTTGTGCCCGTAATGTTGATGAAGCTTGGGATTTGTTTGAGCGGTTGGCTCGGGATACATATGAAGTTGAGACTAGTCGTATTGATTCATGCATCCCCTCCCCTTACATCCCTAACTATGCCCATCTTGCGTGCGAGCATTGCAATCGTTCTGATCATGATAGTAATTCTTGTCCTTATTATGTTTCTGCTGACGGTTTTGCTAGGGTTTCCAACATGATTGAGACAGTGAAAGAGCAACAACTCAAGCTTACTAATTTTATGCCGGAGCATGACCTACCACATGAGTGACTTTAGGTTTCGATTCCCTGAACCTGATGACAACCAGTGTGATCATGGTGAGTCTTTTCCTACTCTAGAGTCCAGATTAGAGGAACTATTTGACCTTCCCTAGTTACTTTGCCTCCTGTTGCTCCATCCTCACCTAACACCCTTAGGGATAACACTGTATCTCTCATGACCTGTCCTGATCCACCTTACCCTTTAACTCAGTCGATGGGATATAGGGTGGGTGAGATTTTTAGTGTTGATATCAGTATTGATGAAGATGATTCCTGTTGTGGGTCAAACGATATAGATTTTGAGCATGATCCTAATGTGACTCTTGTTGGGAGGCCTGGTGTGGATGTTGTGTTTACAGTTTTTCCTAGTCTTGATCATGATGACCATGTGTCCCCCAATCCCCTTGACATTTTTCACGCTTCTCCTTCATGTTGACTACCCTCCCACTCCCCCTGAGTGTCATAATTGGCCACTTGTTGATTCTCAAGTTGTGGTTGAGGGGAATAAGGTCGATTATTCTGAGACTTTAGTTACCTTTAAAGGGTATAACCCCTCCCTTCATCCTTACAATCTGTGCCTAGAACAATTGCCTGGAAAAATCGTGTTGATTATTATCTTCGAATATTCTACTGATTCTTCAACGGTATTTGATATGTTTAGGAGAGCACTCATTATCGTTTTTGGATGCATGTTTTTGTGCTCATACTTGCATCCATCAGTGTTGCATGCTCAGGTATTCGATAAGCTCCTACGAGCTTTGACAGCAACCTAGATGTTGCGAAGGTGAGGAGTGGTTGATGCTCCTTGAGCCTCCCATCGCACCATTTTAGAGAAGCTTAGTTTGGGGACAATCAGTACCTAACCTGGTATAATCGTTTTAACTCTTCTCCTCTCTTTTTATTTTCTTTATTTTCTTTTGTTTAGTTATGGATATCAGGTTATGTTTAGTTGTGGATATCAGGTTGCGTATTTGTTGGTGATCAACTTTAAGGTGAAATTTGGGATGTTGTTGAGCCACTGATGGTTATGATCACCTTTTTGCTTTGTTTTCCTTTTTTTGTGTGTTTTGTGTTGTGTGATTGGTGTTTGTGATCTTGTTTTCCTTGTTTTTGTGTGTTTTTGTGGTGGTAGTGACCCTTCGGCTCCCAATGAGGACATTGTGAGATTTAGGTGTGGGGGTGGAAAGTCATATACCCTTTTGTGAATATTTTTGTGAAAATGTTTTCACCTTTGTATACTTTTTGTTTTTGGCTTTGAGGAAGCTTTGTACTATTCTGATTGGCTTATATCCCCTGTGCCTTGACTATTAGCTTGTATATAAGCATGATGTGCATGATAGATCTTTGTCCTCAATGTGTCATTGTGGGTCCCAATTCGTGCCTCAATTGTTCATTATCGATGTGTAATCCAATCCTTATCTATATCACCATCGTTAGCTTAGGTTCTTAGTCTTCATGATTGGCTCCCCCACTTGTCTTGATTTATTTTCTTTTCAATAAAAAAAGAAAAAAATGAAAAAAGAAACAGAGAAAAAGAAAAGAAAAAAATCTTAAATGACAAGTATTCCTTTGAGGCATGGGCTACTAGGTGTTACCATTTGAGGCAATACTGCTTCTGGAAAAGCCTGCTTTCTGTGTTAATAAGTTAATAATGTAGTTTGTGTCAGTCAAGTGGGATTGAGTCAATTCTGGCAAGCTTGAGTCCTAAGATGATGATACACTTTGCACATCGAGCACTAGGATGGATTCAAAGTTTTGATGTACAGTGGGGTGAAAAGTTAGTGCTTTGATGTCATCCATAGGGATGGAGAGCATTGATGTGTACATTATGTCTATGTGCAAGCTAATATCTTTGTTACAAGGGTGATTTAGTTGGTTAGAACTTGTACAACTGTCACTCTTGAATATTTTTGTGTTTTGTTTGTAAACCCAAAAAGATTTTCTATTTTTCTTTCTCTTTTTGTTTTTTTTCTTTTTCAAGATTTTATGGGTATATCTTCTGCAAACCCTCATAAGACCTCACTCGTCCACTTGGGGGAACCAATGGATTTAAAGGCCTTGCTGCATATGCTAAATGCAACTGTGATTCCCACGACAATGAGTTAGGTTCCTAGATTAGTTTTTATTTTCGTTTTGCTCGAGGACGAGCAAAAGGTAGGTACGGGGGTATTTGATAGACCTTTATTTGACATGATTTTACCCCTACTTGATCAATTTTTCTCATGGTTTTTATATCGAATCTAGATGAGAAAGGGTCAAATTGAGTTTCTTTTATTCATATTCTGCTTATAAAGTGGTTTGTCTAACTTTCAGGAGAAATTGTCTAATTTTGATAGAAAGGAAGGCTTTCAAACAAATTCAGAGGAAGGGTAATAGTCCGATAAGCCCTGGGAGCCAAGCGAAGCAGAATGCAGGAGTGCAAAATTGTGCTGCAGGACCAGAAGCTGCGCACGGGCTGGTGCAGGACCGTGGGTCCTGCCGGTGCGTGGGTGTACGGGCATGCGTCCTACCTATCGTCACAATTTAGGCAATTTTAGCCTTTGTAAATGAGCTTTTGTTTCTTTTCAGGGGAGGCCTTTTGTTGGGTTCTTAAGAGGGCCAATTAGGGTTTATCCTAAATTCTACAAACCCCTTTAGGGGGAGATTAGATTAGGTTAGTTCTGGCATACATGGCAAAAGATTTTGGATTTGCAACTGAAGGCTAAGTCCTTCTTCTCCTTTTCTCTTTAATTTCATGCTTTTTAATTTATTTGCTAGTTCAATAGATTATTATTTTGCTTTCGTTTCAATGTCTGTTTGTGAATTAAAACTTTGATCTTTGGTTGTGATTTATTCTTGAGATGGCCAATTGATTCTTGTTTAGGCGTTGACCTAACTTGTTTACACTAGAATTTAGAGATTTTCCTCGCACCCACCAAGTGTTCGTTGAAATGCTTGAAAGAGCTTTCATCCATGTTTTAGGACAATTGACTTACGCTGAAAGGTGATGTCAATTGTTTGGTGTGTTTAGAGAGAATGACTAGCATTTGGACATGAATAGTCCGGGTGCTAGTTAGATCCAAGGTTGCTACTTTTATAGTTTAATCAGGTTAACCCCATGAAAACAGGTGCCTAGAACAACTAAGTAGCCTTCGACCCTTGAGAGAGGGCTTAGGTGAGCTTTAATGGTGCAACCGATCAACTCTGAATCCTAGCATAACTTGGGAAGGTTAGGGTTTGGCTTCATTTGTTGGTTTATCTCATGCTTCATCATAATTGAAGTCTTTGTCCTTGTTTTAGTAGTTTAGTTTAATTTTTTATCCCTATTCGTTTTGCCTAACTAGAGACACTTTACTTAGTTCTAGTACTTAGAAACACAACTCCCTGCGGATGACGCCCCGAGTACTCAACAATAAATCTTGCACTTGGGGTTTATAAATATTAAAACTTTTCCCTAACAAGTTTTTGGTACCGTTGCCGGGGAGTAATTGCTTTTCAATATTGGAGCCTACTTGAGCATTCAAGACTAGGCCTTTGTTTAAAAAAAAAAAAACCAAAAAAACATTGAAAAATTCCAGTTTTTCACTTTCCTCAGTATGAGCATGAACTGTTTTCGAAATACTTTGACATATTATATTCTTTTCTTGCTCATTGTGGTTACTGTTTGGATAAGTGGAAACTTTTGAGTATAGTCGATGAGGGTGTGACTTATGAGACCCATGTTCATCTAGAGGATTGGGATTTTTGTGCCTACAATGTTGATGATGCTTAGGATTTACTTGAGTGGTTGGCTCGAGATACTTTTGAATTTGAGACTAGTCGTGTTGATTCTTGCACCGCTCCCCTTGCATCCCAAACTATGCCCATCCTGTCTGCGACCATTGTAATCGTTTTAATCATGATAGTAATTCTTGTCCTTACTATGTTTCTGCTGACGGTTTTGCTAAACTTTCCAGCATTATGGAGACAATGACTGGGCAACGGCTCAAGCTTACTAATTTTATGCGAGTGCATGACCTATCACATGAGACTGACTGTAGGTTTCATTCCCCTAAACTTGATGACAACCAGTGTGATGATGGTGAGTCCTTTCCTACTCTAAAGTCTGGACTAGTGGAAGTAGTTGACCTTTCCTCTACTGCTTTGCCCCGTGTTGCTCCATCCTCACCTAACACCCTTAGGGATAACACCGCATCTCTGATGACCTTTCTTGATCCATGTTACCCTTTAACTTAGTCGACGAGGTATAGGGTGGGTGACATTTTTCGTGTTGATGTTAGTATTCATGAGGATGATTCCTGTTGTAGGTCAAACGATATAGCTACTGAGGAGCATGATCCTAATGAGACTCTTATTGGGAAGCCTGGTGTGCATGTTGTGTTTACAACTTTCCCTAGTCCTGATCGTGATGACCATGTGTCCCCCGATCCCCTTGATATTTTTCATGCTTCTCCTTCATGTTCACTACCCTCCCACTCCCCTAAGGGTCACGATTGGTCACTTGTTGATTCTCAAGTTGTGCTTGAGGGGAATAAGGTCGACTATTCGGAGACTCTAGGTACCTTTAGAGGGCATAACCCCTCCCTTGATGCTTACAATCTATACCTAGAGCAATTGCCTGAAAAAATCGTGGTGATTATTACCTTCGACTATTCTGCTGATTCTTCCACGGCATTTGATAAGTTTAGGAGAGCACTTATTATCGTTTTTGGATGCATTTTTTGTGCTCTTACTTGCATCCATCTGAGTTACATGCTCATGTGTTTGATAAGTTCCTGCGAGCTTTGACAACATCCGAATTGGTAGCCTAGATCTTGAGAAGATGACTAATGGCTGATGCTCCTCGAGCCTCCCATAGTACCATTTTAGGGAGACTTTGTTTGGGTACAATCAGTACCCAACCTAGTATAATCGTTCTAACTCCTGTCCTTTCTTTTTATTTTCTTTCTTTTCTTTTGTTTAGTTTTAGATATTAGGTTGTGTTTAGTTGTGGATATTAGGTTGTGCTTATGTTAGTGATCAACTTTGAGGTGAAATTTGGGATGTTGTCTAGCCAATGGCTATGATCACTTTTTTGGTTTTTTTTTTTTCTTTTGTGTTTTGTGTTGTGTGATTGGTGTTTATGAATTGATTTTCTTTATTTTTGTTTGTTTTGGTGGCGGTAATGACTCATCGGCTCCTGATGAGGACATTGTGAGATTTAGGTGAGGGGTGGGAAGTCAAATAGCCTTTTGTGAATATTTTTGCGAAAAGTTTTCACTTGTGTATAGTTTTTCGTTTTGGCTTTAGGGAAGTTTTACACTATTCTGATTAGCTTATATCTCATGTGCCTTGACTATTAGCTTGTATATAAGCATCATGTGCATGATAGATCTTCATCCCCAATGTGTCATTGTAGGCCCTAATTCTAACCTTAATTGTTCATTATCGATGTGTAATCTGATTCTTATCCATACTTCCATCATTAGCTTAGGTTCTTAGTCTTCATGATTGGCTCTCCCACTTGTCTTGATTTGTTTGCTTTTCAATTAAAAAAGAAAACATGAAAAAAGAAACAAAGAAAAAGAAAAGAAAAAAAATCTAGAATGACAAGTCTCCCTTTAAGGCATAGGCATACGCAACTGGGTGTTACCCTTTGAGGCAATACTGCTATTGGAAAAGCTTGCTTTCTGTATTAATAAGTCAATAATGTAGTTTGTGTCAGTCAAGTGGGATTGAGTCGATTCTGGCATGCTTGAGTCCTAAGATGATGATACACTTGCACATCGAGCACTATGATGGATTCAAAGTTTTGATGTACAATGGGGTGAAAAGTTAGTGCTTTGATGTCATCCATAGGAATAGAGAGCGTTGATGTGTACATTACGTCCATGTGCAGGCTAATATCTTTGTTACAAGGGTGATTTGGCTAGTTAGAACTTGTACAACTTTCTCTCTTGTATATTTTTGTGTTTTGTGTGTAAACCCAAAAAGATTTTCTATTTTTCGTTCTCTTTTTATTTTTTGTTTTTCAAGATTTTGTTGGTATATCTTTTGCAAACCCTAATGAGATTTCACTCGTCCACTTGGGAGATCCAAGGGGTTTAAAGGGCTTGTTTTATACACTAAATGCAACTATGATTCCTACGACAGTGAGTTATGTTCCTAGATTCGTCTTCATTTTCGTTTTGCTCGAGGAACAGCAAACGGTAGTTGTGGGGGTGTATGATAGACCATTATTTGATATGACTTTAGCCCTTATTTGATCACTTTTCCTAGATTAGACTTCCTTTTATTCATATTCCGCTTATAAAGTGGTTTGTCTAACTTTCAGGAGAAATTGTCTGATTTTAACAGAAAGGAAGGCTTTGGAACGAATTTGGAGGAAGGATAAAGGTCCGCCAAGCCCTGGGAGCCACATGAAGCGGAATGCAGAAGTGCACAACTATGCTATAGGACTGGAAGCTATGCACGAGCTGGTGCACGGCTGTGCGTCCTGCCGGTGCGTGGGTGCACGGGCGTGCGTCCTACCTGTCGTCGCAATTTAAGCGGTTTCAGCCTTTATGAAGGGGCTTTTCTTTCTTTTTGGGGGAGGCCTTTTGTTGGGTTCTTGACAGGGCTAATTAGGGTTGATCCTAGCCTCCACAAGCCCCTTTAGGGGGAGATTAGATTAGGTTAGTTCTTCTATACATGGTAAAAGATTTTGGATTCGCAATTGAAGACTAAGTTCTTCTCCTCCTTTTCTCTTTAATTTCATGCTTTTTAACTTATTTGCTAGTTCAATAGATTATTGTTTTGCTTTGGTTTCAATGTCTGTTTGTGAATTAAACCTTTGATCTTTGGTTGTGATTTGTTCTTGAGATGGCCAATTGATTTTTGTTTAGGCCTTGACCTAACTTGTTTATGCTAGAATTTACATATTTTCCTCACGCCCATCAAGTATTCGATGAAATACTTGAAAGAGCTTTCATCCTTGTTTTGGGGCAATTGGCTTATGCTGAAAGGTGAGGTCAATTGTCATGTGTGGGTAGAGAGAATGACTGGCATTTGGAAATGAAAATAGTATGGGTCCTAGTTTTATCCAGGGTTGCTACTTTTGTAGTTTAATCGAGTTAACCCCATGAAAATAGGCGATTAGAATAATTAAACTAGCCTTTGACCATTGAGAAAGGGCTTTGGTGAGCTTTAATGGCACAACTAATCAACTCTGAATCCTAGCATAACTTGGGAAGGTTAGGGTTTGGCTTGATTTGTTGGTTTATCTCAGGCTTAATCACAATCGATGTCTTTGTTCTTGTTTTGGTAAATTAGTTCTATTTTCATCCCTATTCGTTTTGCCTAACTTGATACGTTTACTTAGTTCTGGTACTTGGAAACACACCTCCCTGCAGACGACACCCCGAGTACTCAACGATGCACCTTGTACTTGGGGTTTATAAATATTAAAACTTTTCCCTAACATGTATTTGTTGGGGTATATATGCTGCTCCACGAGCAAGGAGCGAAATGAGAGTTGAATAAGTTATATGCTTGAGATAAGCTGCATGGGTTTGAATCAGGTGGAATCAGTACACGTCTGTGAATCTCAAATGGATGGCCATTAGTTTAATATTTGGTTGTAAAATTTTTTTTGAATGTATTATTTTTGGCTTGTCAAGCTGGAGGTCTTGACAGTTAATAGAGGCTTTAGAGTGGTAAAAAAAATTACACGTCAAGCCTTATTTGACTTTATTCGACATGTTGCAATAGGGGGCAAGGACGGGAAGCTGCCAAACATTGCTAAGAGCTTTAAAGCAACCTGAAAGAGCAAGGATGGCACATTGAATGAAGAAGATGCAGCATTATATGTACAACATATTTGCTTATTTTTTGTTGTGAACTAATAATTCTTTTAAATTTTGTTGGATTTGCATTCATGTCCATATCTTTGTATTTTATTTTTGTAGGATCAAATTGTGTAGGAATCTGAAAAGAATCCATCGATGTCAAATTTTGAATTGGTAGAAAAATATTTTGGACCTCAAAATCAAGACCGTGTAATTTGCTTTGGAGGTGGTGTAAAACCAAAGGATATTAGGGGACCTGAACCGAGTAAGGCAGACCTGAAAGCTGAGCTTCAACAAAAAAACCAACTACTTAGTGAGTTGACAAATGTAATAACCCAACCCTAAATTATGTTTATTTATTTAATTCGCTTATGTTAATGACTGTTCTCAAAATTATTTGTTTCATTTGATCCTCCAAGAGGGGAAAATTTCATTTGGGCCCTAGTAATTGCAGTTTGTTTGTTTTTTTTTATGTGAGATTACGGGTGAATCGATAGACGGCCCTGATAAAATGTTTTAAAAGATTAAAAATTATCATTCATACTGACCAAAATATTTTAATCCCGAGCTATGCAAAATTTTAAGTGCTTCTTCAAACGGTTTTACAAGCCCAAATTTAGTATGCTAGGCCCAAAAGAATAGGCCCAAAACTGAGCTTGCTATTAGCTTTACCAATGGCTATGTTTTGCATTAATCTTTGATTAGAAAAAAGCCACTTTTGCTCTCAATTTTTAGCCACATATTCAACCGTAAATAAGTATACCCCCATGCTATGAAATCATCAAAATATCACAAAAAAAAAGAAGAAGCAAGCTCTCTTATTTCCTTTCTCTCTATACAGCCAGGCAGCCCAGCATAGCTCCAGCCATTGTTCCGGTCAGTTCTGGCCAGTTTTCGGCCAGCCTTCGGCCACCTCCAACCTCCTCCAACACCCTAGCACCTCTAGCAACCATCCTCCATCCTCAAACCATCAAATGTCACCTCCATCTCTACTTTTCTTCAAGTTTAAAGTGAGTAACCCTAAACTTGTCTCTTTGGATTTTTGGTTTTGATTCTTGCTTCGCTATTTATCATTGTTGATCATGTTGGATTGATAGAATCAAGGGTTATTTTGATGTTTTTATTGATTGCAATAAGCTTGGAGCATGCTTGGGTTTAAGGGTAATCATGTTCATGCAAGCTTAATGATAAAGTGTTGGATTTGGATTGTTTTATCTTTGATTTGGTCATCTTCTAACCTATTGGTGTTTATGATAATTTTTTGGTGATTTGAAATGAGTTGGAGTGAGTCCAGGATGGCCATAAACTAGGGTTTTGTTAAGTAATGCATGGTTTGTATTAAATTAGCATTAAGCTTGGTTTGTGTGTGTATTTGATAGAAAAATGATCTTTATTGGATGTGATTATGAAGTGAAATTGAGTGTGGTGATTTTGTATGATGTTAGGATGGACCAAAGCTTGTTTACATGCTTTTAAGGAATGGTTTAAGTTGAGAATTTGTGTGAAAAGATAAGGAAAAGCTAAAACAGTGAGGGCTAGAAATTTTAGAAAATATGGCATATTTTGGGATTAAATAGTTAGCCCATTGGAAAATTATTATTTTTGGTAGATAGATAGATCAGTGTGTTAGCTTTCAAATTCCTTTTGAATCGCCTTAATCCAAGGTCTGTGGAAAAAGTTATGCTCGTTTTACCAAAAACAATGCAAAATGGACCAAAACTGGCATGGTTGTGTTCCAGCCTCATTTTGGGAATCCTATTGTGGGAATCAAGCTTGGTTTCTAAAGGAAACCTTTTTGGGACTTCTTACGCTTTCTATATTGGGGTTTTGAGTCTCAATTGGAGATCGTAGGACTAAGTTGCGAGTCATTCATTTTAGCTCTTGTTTCGCTCCTATTTTTACTTTTACTAACTTATTATCTTGAATAATAAAAATAATTGCTAATTATGTGTTTCTAAAATGGCATTTTGAGCAGAAAGCAGGGCCTAATCTATCATTCCTTCCACTTTTATGCGTAATATTAGTCAGTGAGCTTACATTTAAAAATTTCAGATACGTTTATTGCCGGTATCTTTAGAAATCAAGACATATTTATCAAAATTATAATGTTTTGGTAAGTACCTCAATGAATCAGTTTAATTAGTGATTTACCACATAATTAGTGACCCCATCAATTATCAGTGACATGGCATTGCCCTTCAGTTACCAGCAAGGCTTCAGGTCAGGTCCCTCGATCGGCTTGGCAGGTGTACACCTATCTTCAGATCGTAATAATTACTAGGGGTTCACTGCCAGATAATAATTGACAATGCAGTTTCACATTTATCTCATTCCCTGTTTTTAATTACAAATGAATTGCAATGTGAGCCCAACCAGTTTTTCCATGAACATTTAACAATACTGGAAATGCATGTACTGAGTTTCGACTCACAATTCGAAATGTTTTCATGTTTTGTTTTAGGAAAGTGTTCAGTGAATCACCCTCAGGTGGGCAGGACGGCTGAAGATGATAAGTGAGCTAGGAAGTCTATATAGAATGGTGGTGTATCAGTGTTGAGATGTTTATAACACTGTATTGTGATATACTTTGGTGTTGAAACTATACATTTTATCAGAATTCTATATTTTGGTGTAATCCTTGAGATGATTGAATGGTTTTGATGTTAGAACAGTTTCTATGTATATCTTAATGGTCTAATGGGTTGTGATGGTGTGAATGTCCTTTGATAGTAAACATTGATTATTATTGCAAAATTTATCATTTACAAGCAAAGCCTTGTCCTTTTTGGACGACGGTAACGCCCTGATCATTTGGGATATTACTTCTAATTGGTGAAACTAACAAAGAGAACGCAAACAGTGAACTATGTACATTTAGGGACGTTACAACAAATCGAGTGGTAAACAATGAGCAGCTGAAGCATCACACCAAAAGAAGATTTCAGACATGGAAGCTAGTCATCAAAGAGATATAGGAGAGCTTCTCAAGGAAATCAAGCTTCTTAAGAATGTTGTTCTGCCACAACAACACAACACTGCAACGCCGTCTTCAGCTCCTTAATGTGAAATATCAATGCTTGACGATGTGCCTATATTTTTTTGGATGAATTAGGTAGGTACACTTTCACACATGTTGTTTACTGTTGTTTTGAACCAATTAGCGAGAAGCATATCATGCTGTGGTCAGGTACTGTGGGATTTAGAAAAAAGGTGGCTAACTCAATGAGCAACTCTGGGTTGGTGTTGCAGCTATACTCTGGGTTTGGTTTCTCTTTTCTGCTGCTGCTGCAGGATTGGTGTTGCAACTATGGCAAGGCATTGCTATAGGATTTTAGATGTCATTGGTTTGGGTTTGGAATCTCTTTTGTGGCTTTCCCTGTGCCCGGTGAAATCTCACAATATTAGGAGATTTTGATATGGGATTAATTATATTTTATGAAGTTTTAGAACCTTAGGAAGCATGAGTTTCTCTCTCTCTCTCCTCTTCCTCTCTACAAAATCACTCAACCCCCCTCCCCCTTCTCCTTCAATGGCTGAACAAAACTATGGAAATCTCATTTCTTTCATAATTCAATGTCTGCTTTTTCTCTTTTATTCTGAAAACTTTGCTCAATTTGGTGCGATTTCCTTTGTGGGCATCAGAGTTTCATCCTTTTTCTCCGCTTTTTTTTGGTGATTTTGTTTGTTGATTTGCTACATGTACCAAGAGATTTAAGTACTCTGTTTAAGATCTCTTGAATTGCCAAAACGACTGTAGCAAAATCAAGTAATAATAAAGATGCTAACTGGCTGGTTGTTGTGAATTGTTTCAGTCGAGAAATTTGCTTACTGAGCTTCTCAACATTTCTCAAATTTTTCATAATTATCCTATCAAAAAAAATTAGGAACTTTTAATCAACGACTGTTGTTCTTTGTGAGCTTTGAGGAATTATCTTTTACATTTTGATCAAATTAGGGTATTACATAAATTAGGTGTACTAATTACCGGTGCTGCTCGATCCTCTACAATAGGAACTGTGTATGAGGTGATGCAATAGCCTCTGTTGTTGTCTTGTTGCTGCAACGTGTTCTCCAATAATTATGGAAATTTCGCTTTATTGAAAACGTTTCATGATTGAATAGGGTCACCTACTTGTGTATGTTGTGTTGCACAGGTTCAACATACATTTGGAAGTTAGTGAAAGTGTGAGAGGTTGGTAGCTCTAGGAATAGCGACCTTATAATGGTTGTAATTATGTTTTATTAATTCCATGTAAATCATGTGGCCCAGAATCTTGATACCTTGAGGCAATGGACTTGTCATGTATCTTTCTCAACAAAAGGGCATGTGGTCATTTTGTGTCTAAACTAATTGTGGGTGTTGGTGATGTACAATTTTATTTCACGAAATTTGCTTCTGAATTTTTTCTTTGAAGTCCATAGAAGGCCTAAAAATGTCCCCGTTATGCAGGTGCAAACCCCAGGATGACGTGGATATTACATCAAGTAAATGAAGTTAGATGATGAGTTGCTGCTTATTTTCATTGAAGGGTAGGCCATTTTTTGGCGTAAATAGGCTGGGTTTAGGCACGTCTTTTTGGTTATGGTATATGATGGTAGTTTGGATATGTGTATATATTACCATCTTTTGGGTGATGTATAATTTCGACAATATTGATGTATTGCAATTCTTTGAATGACTTTTATGGTTATGAAGACACAACTAATTGTGCATGTTTGTCTGTATTGCCATTAAAGATTAGCATTTTTGTTTTTGATAAGGAATTAGATTGCAGCAACCTTCTTCCAACCTTTGAAAAGGTTAAGTTAAATATTTTTTAAAAAATAAAAAGTTATGTCGTCTACGAAGGAAACAGTGGTCATAAATAGATTATTTTTTTTTTGCGGAATTTCAACAAAATAAGGGCAATATTAGCGGTACGGACGGTGTTGTTCGTGTCAGACTTTTCTACGAAGGAATTTAAAAACCATCATAAAAAGTATTACCTTCTAGGATGGTTAAAAAAACCGTCGTAAAATCTAATGATGCCTTCTACAACGGTTTGGTCGTAAATGATCTTCTACGACAAAGCCTTCTAGGACGGTCCACGATGGACCTCTAGACCGTTACAAAAGATCTTCTATGACGGTTCCACGAACTTTCTAAGATAGATTATTGCTTCGTAAAACGATAAATTTCTAGCAGTGAACCTTTATTGTTGTTCAAGTCTTGTTAAGGTTGGTGATGGAAACCTTCTTCTGATTTCTAATGTTGGCAATCTTAAGCTCTGTACTTCCTCACGGCCTCTCTGCCTTAATTCTGTTTTGCATGTTCCTCGGGTTCTTCATAACCTTCTGTCTCTCAAACAAAAGTGTCGTGATAATAATTGTAGTGTTGTTTTAATGACTCCTCTATTTGTTTTCAGGACAATACCACAAGTGAAGTCCTTTTGCAAGCACCTAGCTTGGGCAATGTCTATCCTATTCGTGTCGAGTCTGTGTCTATTCCTGCCAATGTTGCTATTAGAGAGTCTAGCGATACTTGGCATCAACGTCTTGGACATTATGACACTTTTGTTCTTAATTCTGTTCGAAAACTTAATCTTATTCAGTTAAACTCTTCGATTAATAATAATTGTAAGACCTGTCGTTTGGCACAGTATCATAGACTTCCTTTTGAGTTAGTTGAGCATAGCACTGTTTCACCTTTGGAATTAATGCATTCTAATGTTTGGCAATCACCTATTTTGTCGCATCAAAAGTTTAAGTACTATGTATCTTTTATTGATGATTTCTTGCATGGATTTATCCTATGAAACAGAAATCGGAAGTCTTTACTCATTTCTGTAATTTTCAAGCTTTGGTTGAGAATTTGTTTAACTATAAGATTAAAATGTTTTGAAGTGATGAGGGTTTGGAATTTGATAACTCGCCCATGGAAAATCACTTCTTACAATACGACATCTACTTTCGAAAATCTTATCCTGATACATAACAATAGAATGGGATTGCTGAGCATAAAAATAGGCTTCTCTTAGAAATGACAGTTGCCTTCCTAATAGGTGCATCTCTTTCTGCCATCTATTGGGTTGATGCAGTTTATGCTGTAGTTTTTACTGTTAATCGCTTACCCATCCCCATTCTGCACCACAAATCTCCGTTTCAAGTTTTATTTCAAAAGATGCCCAACTACAATTTTCTCAAACCATTTGGTTGTTACTGTTTTCCAAACTTTGTGGCATCCTCTACAAATAAGCTTAAACCTAGACCTGTTGAATGTGTTTTCTTAGGATATGCACCTCATCACAACGGTTACCGTTGTTTGGATCCCAAAACTAGTCGTATTTACATAAGTGGTTATGTTCAGTTTCATGAGACATCTTTTTCATACCCTACATTGTGGCTCACTCTTACACAAGTGTCCAAGGCATCTATCTTTAATCCTAAGGATATTCTGCGTCTCACTTTCACCTTTTACGAGGCTTCTACAACTCTTACCATTGGTGAGTCCTTTGTGTGCCTTATGCGGGCACAATGCCTCTCCCTGTCTTGGTCTCGGTCCCCTCTTCCACCACGGATTACCCACCCAGTCCCCACGATTTGCCATCCTCTACTCGGGATGTGCCTTTGACTTCCTCCCCAAGTCCAATGCCTGTCAACAGTTGTAACGCCTCCAGTTGCTAATGTTTGATTATTCTAACTGAATCCCTTGTTAAATTGTGATTTGCAGCAAAAGTCCTGTGGCTGGGGACGCTACTGTCGTTCCTTGTCAGAACAAGGCTAACTGAAATCCACATGCATGGTAACATATGTTGTAATTAAACATACTTTCAACCACTAGCATCCTTCAGGATATATAATTACACCTGTTAACTCAGCGTATGACTACCAATTACCAGTTAACACAATATTCAAAATAATGTACAACCAGCAGGGTTTTTAGGGAGGCTAGCATATAAATCACTGTGAGCACCGGCTAGCTAACATGTAGTAAACTGTAGTCCCCGCTCATTTCTCGCGTTCCTCTGGCTTATCAGAGAGAGGGCTCTGCACTGATCCTTCACCTAAAACAGAAAATATGAAAACATTCGAATAATGAGCCCGAAGCTCAGCACGCACATTCCTATGCTGTTAAATAAGTTTCGTATGTAAATGGTTGGGCGCCCGCATTTCAAAACATTTTGATTTGCAAACAGGGGAGAGAGAATGTATTCGTAAAACTGATTTGCTGATTATTATCTGAAAGTGGACCCCTTGTTGACGTCTGCTGCGATCTTGAGATACGTGCACACCTCCCAGGCTGATCGAAGAGCCTGAGTTGCAGCCACGCGGGTAAATTGAAGGGCATAAGCCCTGATGATTGAGCATTGACAAGGCCACTTGCTTATGTGACAAAACATTGAGTAACTGATTCCTTAAAGGAGCATTACATTGATTTTGTTCATCATTGAGAAATACGAAGTTTATTAAATTTTTCAACTTAATCGATTGTTTGTAGCTGGCTGTGTGTTTATAACTAACGGGGTTATCACCATTGCATTTTAAGTTAATGATTTAAGTTCATTACTGTCATTATTTCATTGCGCAATGCACATCAAGGTCCTTGTAAATTGTTATTATTGTTTTAAATCCTGATAATCATTCAAGTTTTGTATTTCACTATTCAAAATTCTTATCACTTTAATATTCGTTTCATCTTGTTAGCACCTTGAATTTATTTAGCTCTATTACTTTGGATTTTTAACTTGAGTTGAGGACGAAGACAGGCAGAACACCAAACTTGAGTTGATGCTAATAATTTAGTAAATCAGTAGTCAACACATTTCACATGCCTTAGGCTCGTCCATTCAATTGCAATCAAAGGCTCATTTGCGGTATCCTGGCTAAACTTGTACTTCACCCCAGCATCAAACCCCCTAACGCCAAATTTTTATAATTTCATTTAATGATCACCTTCTCTCAACCCCATCAACTCAACCACACTCAAGCTTGTACTTTATTAAGGCACCCCCTTTAAAACGTTAACCCATTACTTCCATGGCATCACATAACTGATCAATACTCGCTAACTTGGTAACTAATTGCGCACCTCATTAACTAAGCAAGAGTTAACTCAACTTAGGGTATAACCCAACACTTATCAAACATTCATTCAACACTTATACAAGATGAAATTAGGCTACATTCATTCTATATAATGTATGTGATCATTCACCTAACATGCATCCTACTTTGATTCCATCATGCTCAATATGGAACTAGGCTATGACTTCAACTAGCCATCAATGCTAATTACCACTCCCCATTTCAATAACACAACCATTACATCAAACCACAAGTTTACGACATGACCCAACGATTCTTAACTTCAAAACTCGCATTACACATGATAGTGAACAACGTTAAGTAATAAAAAGCCCCATGAAGTCACAAACTTGTAACATGTCTTATCTTAGGCATATCCTACCTCTAATCATATTAAATCGACTTGTATAAGCCTAGCCATCTCCACAACACTCTACCAACCCTTCGCAATTATAAATCGCTATCAAGCTATGCAAATAAATCCCAGAGCCATTCAATTCAAGCCATAAATTCACACTCCACCAAACAATTCCAAGTCTCGCCAAATTTGCATATTTAGTCATCGGGCATCAAAATTAATTTGGAATTCAATGAATTATAACGAACAAACTAAAACCAGAATCAACTCCAATGTCCCTTCGACTCTGCCAAAATTACCCAGTCGACAATCCTTTCCAAATGACCATAACAATTTTAGAACTCGCAAATAAAATGAATACCAATGCTTATTACATCATTTAATCCATGAATTCACTAAGATTAACAAGTTCGATAAATTATCGCAAGCATAAACAAATGGAAAAGTGAACATGACCTCAATCTCCCACTTTCTACTCCCTATCAACTTCCTCCCAAATCACAACCAAGTCAATGTCCACAACAATTTCAGAACTTCTCAAATAGACAAATACCAATGCTAATTACATAATTGAATCGATAAATTCAATCTCAATAACTCACTAATTCAACTAAGTTAGGTTTAGGGCTTCACCTTCCAACTTGGCTTTTGGGGCTAGAACAGAAAGGAGTGGGCGGTGGTGTTGATGACTGGTGGTAGTAGACGGCGACCAGCGGCTGACGGGGCCAAAGGCCGACGACAACGCTGGCAGTAAACAGGGGTAGAACAGGGGGCTCCCGTGTAGTTCGACAGGGCTACGCGGTTCGATAGGGCACGAACAGGCGAGGTAGGTGGCGTTGGGGCGCTGGGCCGACACGGCCAGCGTGGTCGGTGGTAGCAAACGACCGGAAGGGCGGCCCTTTCCGGCGAGCGAAACAGAGGAGGAGAGGGGGATCGGGCTAATGGTGAGGCAGGGAGAAAGTGTGAGAGTTTTAAGTTTTGATTCATTTGTGTTGGTTTTGTTTTTAATTATGTCGATTTGGGGTTTTTTTTTTGTTTTTTGTTTTTTTTTGTATGTGGATTATTATTATTATTATTATTATTATTATTATTATTATTATTATTAT
>JACYFF010031954.1:19818982-19838284 GCA_017589665.1 Selenicereus undatus | reverse complement strand
AGAGCTCTTTTATCACAAGCTTATCTATATTCACAAGATTTAAACTCAAAACTTTCTTTATGATGAACAAATATTAAATCATTAGAACTGACATATTTTAAAACGTTTTGGTGATACAGTCAAATACAATGATACTAAAAGGGTTGAGTTTGACTGGCATGAAGGTCGCCTCGCATATAGGGAGTGTTAGGTGAAAAATATCCCAGCATTTAAAAAAAATATCCCACTTTGTGAAATTTGCACAAGGCGCCGACTATGCTTGGCTCCAAGCTTTATCCCCATCCCCTGCTGGTATCTTAACTCTACTGAGCTTCCCTGTATAAGGGCCTAGTAAGATGCCCAACTTACCATCCAGTGGAAAAAGGGATCGAAGTCAATAGCTTTTAGATATCTGACATTCATATAGAATATAATAACAATACCTTTCAATGAAGGTCCCATTTTCACGGGGTCTGAGGAGATATAAGGGCCTAGTTGGATGCCCAGCTTACTATCTACCGGAAAAAGGGTCAAAGTCAATACCCTTTAGATATCTGACATTCATATAGAATACAACAATACCTCTCAATGTGGGTGCCATTTTTACAGGTATGAGGAAATTCAAATGTAAACAATCTTGTCTTTACAAGCATCTCTATGCATAAAGAGACTGGCATTAATAAAAAATGATGTGAGCAATTATATTATATGTTGGCATTTTCAAATCAACTATATATGGACAGCTTTGACGTGGACAATGAACAATTTTATTTTACGTGGTAATCTTAAACTCTCCCTTGGAAAAATTTCCTTAGTAATATGATGAATTTTCTTTTTTTTTGGTTTTTTATCTAAAGGATGATCATTAAGTTTACGCAAGTACTTAGAGATCTTAATTTTTCTCGCAAGGATCAAACAGATCATCCTTATAAATAGTAAGCCCCTCTACACCATCACTTCACCGTCACACAAGAACATGTACACGTCTATCTCTCAAACAACCTACTGATCAAGTGAGTGATCTCATACCGATAATCAGTTTGGTAGTTTATTAAAACTCTCCTAATTATCTTCCTCTATTTCCCAATCCTTTTTTACGTTTTCAAAAATGGAGAGGGGCCTTTTCCACCACCACAAGGACTCCAACGACAACAAACCCTCTGGCTACTCGGAAACCACCAGCTATGGCAGTGGCGAAGGAGGGTATGGGACGAAGAGTGAAGAGCCACCCAAGGACCATGAGAAGGAAGAGAAGCATCACAAGCACCTTGAGCAGCTTGGTGCCCTTGGTGCTGTTGCTTCTGGTGCCTTTGCTGCGGTACCATTTACCCCCCGCCCCCCAAAAAAAAAATAATTTTGCCATCTTAGCATGATGTTTTATTAATTGAAAATAAAATTTTGTGAGAGATTATAAATAATTTTGCCATCTTAGTAAACATGTCTGACCTAAAATTATGTTTTAAATTGATAATTTCAACTGCTTTGCTCTCTGCTCATCAATTGACGAAAACGTATGTAGAAATTTTCCAATTCAATCATATATGATTCATATGAACACATGACATATCACATATGAATTTTGTACATTTCGAATCTTACTTTCGTGTTTTGCTTGTGCATTAAAAAAAAACATCATATTCAAGGATTGGTGAACCTTACCTTCATTTTAATATCAATCAAATATGCTTAAAACAGTACCACTTGATTAATAATACTGTACAGTTTAATACCATATGTTTAATTCTTTCTAAAATCAACATCTTAAAACTAGATGGAAGTAGAAAAAAATAATGGGTTAGCCCAACTGGAAACACGTCAAAAGCTAGTTTTGACTTTTGAAGATTTAAAAAAAAAAACAAAAAAACTCCGAAACTCTATCTATTTTCACTGGTCTTTACATCTTTAAAAAAAAAATGTTCTAAACTTCCTTTGATATAATTGCCTATTCACAGGATACAGTATAAGGAAAGAATAATGGTTTGATATTGCATAGTTAATACATAGCTAATATGCTAATAAATATCTTTTCAATTACTTTTACTAGTCTAGACACATGCTTTGCACGGTGCGTACTACGGCATATAGTTGGTGTTTGTGTGTGTGTGTGCGCGTGTGCGTGTGTATGTGTGTGTGTGTGTAGAGCGAGAAAGAGAATCAAAATAATATAGGAATGTTCAACAGAAACTCAAATTTATTGAAAGATATAAGTAGATAGCAACTTCATACACAACTGTTAAAACTCAATAATTAAAACAACAGATGATTGTAAAAGACATGATGTAAAGTATGATAGAGATTATAGGTAGTCCAAATGTAACTAAAATCATGCTAAACGACATGTTGATATGTTAATTTGTGGCGCCAATGACGGAGAATCCACCTTTTCTTCTTATACCTACAGTAAAAATTAAGTTCTTAGTAATTATTTGATTAACAATGATATAATTGAAGCCTATAATTGCATCATGTGTACCTGGTGTACCTAGCATCAGTATTTCGTAAGTAAAACACCTCCTCCTCCCAACTAACTGGCGCAATAAGAGTGATAGGCAATTCTAACTCATGGTGTCGTTGAGGCTCCACAACAAATACCCATGGTTTTCCTATATAATCATCTATAATCGCATATAGAGATAGATGACCATATGGCTGCAAACAATGCACTCATGAAATAGTTAGTAATTGAAAAACAAACTGTGCAAAATGTTGTGAACAGTACAATACCTGAGCTGCATATAAATCCAATTCTGTTGTACTTGTATGTAAAAAAACTCAAGCATCCTCATGACGAATAATAAATGTTCTATAACCTGTATGATCTCACAATAAAACCCTGAAGATGTACCTATAATTCATATAGAATAATATTGTACGTAATAATGTACGCAAACAACTTGAAATGTATGATGAAGACTGCTTAACAATTAAAACCCATTGTCTATACCTTCTCTATTTCTCTTCAAACCTTTTCTCTTCAAATCTTTTCTCAAAGCTGTTTTGTGGGTCTGATGGAATCAACCTCTCTATGGGTAGAAATATCGGTAGAGGTAAGGTTGCCTACAACTGGATCTCCCCAGACCCCGCGAAAGCGGGACCCACATTGGGAGTTTGTTGTTGTTGTTGTTGTTGTCTATACCTTCTCTGAGTTAAACTTGGAGTTGCACATGTACAAATAGGTACATTTAGAGCAAATACATAAGTGTTGGCACTTTTTTTGCAAATAGTGCAAGCGTCATAAAGCAATGGGTAGATCCCATCCACATATGCAAAAATGCGAAAATATCTAACCTGTATATAGTAAAAAAGAATTACGTTTTATCTAACCTGTAAGCATGAAGTTATTTGTTATATGAGTATGTGTCTTACACTTTGCATAGCTGTGTATTCATTCAATCTTATTCTTTTTGCAGCAAACAACTTCTCCAGATTTACAATCCTCTATGTTCTATTGCGCATGAAATCAAAGTGGCGCATCACACCTCTAGTCCCAGAGTACCTAACGCATACAATGAGAGTATTATATTCGACAACAATTGTATATAACTTGGATGGTGAATGAAACACACAAGTAATGTTTACCATCCTTCAAAGTCCTCTGTTGCTTGAATATCTGGATTATCAGCAATCGACTTATTGGCAAAGTAGAAATTGATATACCTATAAGTGTACAGATGTTAAAAAAATATATATTATAAAAGTATACCATTATAGTGTTGAGAAATAAACACTTTTACATACAAAAGATATGGTAATTGGATTTGGAGGGTACCTTCATAAACTCTAATTTGCACTCTAGAAGCAAGGAGTATATTTTCTTCATATAAATGTTGTTGAAGATAGGTGCCCTCCACCTCCGCAAAATCTCCCGACAACGTTAATCACAAAGTCTGCATTCTGTATTTGTAGATTATATTTGATATTATTGGCAATAAAAATACATTAATAAGAAAGCAGAGACGATTAACGATGAAAATACAAACCGCATATTAGAAAGTAGCAATTCTCGTTTTGCAGTGCCCCTAGTTCTTGTCTTTTCCAAAGGGGATACAGCAACTACCATGCCAATGATGTCTGCACCAGAACAAAAGCAAAGAATCTTATAAATATCTACAAAAGCATATAAGTAGAATCGCCATATGTAAATTGTAATCTGTAAACTATATTTACCTATTATGTTATCATGTAACTTAAGACATCGCGGGACATTGATAAACGATACAAAGGGTGGTAAGTGCTACTAGGGAATGTCAGAGCAATCATTAATGACACCTTCAAGTCTCGTTCGTGGCGTAAAAACCAACTTCAAATTATTGGTGACCACATTCCTTTCTCCGTCTATTGCAGCATCAACTGAGAGCCCGGAGATGTGGTAAACATTGCCAGCTTTGAGTATAGAGTTCCACCGATTAATTGCATCATCACCTTCCATGATGCCTAATATCTCATCGTCCTGTAAAACAATATCGTGCTTTGATATTCAGTATATATCTACATGTTGGTCACATTTTAAGAACTTAGATTAGCTCCGTACCTGGTAGTCCATGAATATAACTTTCCAGATTTTGCATTGTTCGTAGGTATGATCAATCATGAATCTCATGACATGAACAATTACTGTCACAGATCTATTGTCAGGATTGATGGCATATATCGGCATCGAACTGTGTACTAAACTTGTCATGTCTATAATCATAAAGAAAGAAATGAAATACATATAGATTAGCCCAACATGTAACAAAATAAATGTTGTTGTAAACATAAAACACCAAGTTCAAATGTGTAATACTATTAACAACAGCATAATTAATGGACTGGGACTAACCAAGAATCATCAATGTCGTTAAAAACTTCATAGTAGAGATGTTCTTGGTCATATTATTAGGCACACCCTTTTTATTACAAATCCGAAACCTTAGCCCTGAAGGTGAAGTAACGCGAGAGATTGCCACATACAATAGACCATGCGAGAATACAGGCTTTGGTAGATACACACCTACATATTGCAATGTTTGACCTTGACTTTTGTTAATTATCATTGCAAATGCCAATTTCAAAGGGAATTGTCTCCTCTTCAAGGCAAATGGTGAATCCTTATCCGAAGGACTTAGATCAATACATGGGATTGTTACCATTTGTCCTACATTTCGACCAGTTAAGATTTTTGCTTGGATGACCTTACTTCCAAGTCTTTGAATAGTCCAATGGGTGCCATTGCATAAGCCAATTGAAGGATCAAGGTTTCTTAAAAGAACAACTGGAGCACCAACTTTCAACTCAACTTTATGATTTGGGAAACCCGAAAAGTTCATGCCATGTAACAGTTCTGGTGGATTAATATCATCAATGTAAGAATTGGTAGTACATGGTAGGAATGTGTCCAAACTCAAATATGTACGGCTACTACCTGGAAGTATCGCCAGGATCCGAGAGTTCAAATCACCGACATCTGTGTTTAGTGGTTCCAGTATACAACGATCTTGAAAGTATTGTTCATCTTGGTATCTATGAAGCAAATTTGGGTAAACAAACTCTATCAAATTTGTGAGACCGTTGTTGTCATTGTTCATGATGAATTCTTCAGGAATCTGCATCCAATCTGGCTCGCTACTTCCTAAAAATGGATACCCTCGTATGGAACCATTTCCAACATTTAGGGTCTATTCGACAAAACTACTCAATCGTGCTTTTGCATCATGACTTAAGTTTGAATTCATTAGCCTCATGTTCAACCTAAGATGCCTCACAGTACAATAAGGCCAAAATATTGATTTTGAGATTAACTTTGCAACTGCATCTGCCCGATTACCCTTAGTTACAACTGGAAGCATTTGCCTAAAATCACATCCAAAAATGAGCAATTTTCCCCCAAAAGGTTCATTAGTAGAACAAACGTCCCTGAAGGTGCGCTCAGCAGCTTCAAATATGTAATGATGAGTCATAGGAGCCTTGTCCCATATTATCAATGATGTTTCCTTTATTAGTTATGCTAATTCAGATTGTTTTGAAATTGAGCAAACAAATGTCTCATGTACATTAATTGGTATCTTGAACATCGAATGAGCTGTTTTTCCCATAGGCAGCAACAAAGCCACTATACTAGAGGACGCAACTAAAATCACTATTAAGCCCTTGGACTTGATATAAGCAATAAGAGCTTTGCAAAGATATGTCTTCCCTGTGCCACCACTACCATAAATAAAAAGGCAGCCTCCCTCTCCACGTTCATTTGACATAGTTATGGATTGAAAAACTTGCATTTGATCCTAATTTAGTGTCCGAAGGTACATGTCAAGGTTGTCTTTCTCTATTGATACATCATAGTCAAGTTGCTCCCTGATAAGTCTATTACTTGTTCATCGCAACATCTCAGGTGAAGGTAAGGGCATAGGAGGATAGTCCCTTAATGACCTTCCATTTTTATTCAAAATTAACTCAAGCTCATACAATCCAAGGTTCCTCCTCTGTTCACTGCTTATCTCCAATTGGGGATTTCTTTGCTCTCGTTGTAACCTTCTGAGAAGGTCATCAATGAGATCTTCCAATTGTGCCTCCCATAATTGATCAGGTTGTCCCACTTCTGAGAACATAAGCATTGAACAAAACATAATCCTTAATTTAGCCCCAGTTGCCCATGTTGATGCTTCTGTCAATGCTTCATCCCACTCATTAGTGTCATCTAAGAACCCACGTGCTAAGCAAGCTTTTTTAAAGGTTGAATGCAGGGTCCCATTAATAGTTCTTAAGTCTTCATAACATGTTGCACCCGAACAATATGCAACAACATTATCAGATAATATCTTTCCCCCATGTTAGGGTGAGCATATGGTATTCGACCTATGCAAACCCTTTGTTGTCTTATAGTTCATTTCTTAAAGCTCTTATTCCATATATAATAAGTTGCGAATTTTGCATAAGTATATCTTCTTGCATTCATATCTGCTATATTTGCGCGAAACCACCCAATGAGCATTGTCACCTTCTCTGTTGCTGATTCACCACGTCATGAAGGTTATTTCGATCGTTGCAGACAATGAATTGTTGTCCTAGTAAGTGGTCTTGTAGCAATTCAACAGATGGGCAATGATGTGTTATATCAAACTCAAATATTCTCCAAATTGCATCTACGGGTGAGACATAACGACAATCTAAATACTGTTGTATTTCATCAACCCGTCTATATGAAGGTCTTGCTCCATCATCGATATTGTGAGCATTGTCTTGAATAACAAAAGTTGCGCGATCAGGTCCCTTATGCATATACTTGTGAAGATACTTAATAACCTTCTTTTGAGCGCAACGTTCAACGTTTATATGCGCGTCATATTTGACACAAAGGTCACGATTGTATGGTACAACCCACCTGTTATCAATGTTCGTACCACGAATTGTTACACTTCTCCCATCGTCTCTACACCTATATTTGACAAACCCATTCTCTTTAATAATGGTCTCATTAGAGAAGGTCTTTGGATAATGTTTTGTGCATTTACTACCATCCATACATGGGGCATAAGAAACACCATTACCACATGGACCATGAATCATGTGTTTTGTAACTGTTTCAAATGCTAGAGGACCACTAACATTATCAGCTAGCTCAGCGCATATAATGTTATCAATATCTTCTGCACAGGTTGGCTTATCCTCATTTGCTAAAGTAAGCAAAATATGAGCATGCGGTAAGCCTCGCTTTTGGAATTAAATAACATGTATATCTGTGAATAAGAGAAATGACAAACTTGAGTGATAGAATAAATAGTGCTATGCATGTGTATAATGAAGAAACACAAAGTTGGAGGAGAACCATACCTGCAATGACTTTGCCAAATAATTTTTTCTCCTTAAAATCTCGAGTCAGCTCTTTCAGCTTTAAGCGAAATACTTGAGCTACAATGTCAAGTCGGTCACTGGTGCTTTGGCCAGGTTGTTGGGATAGTGCCTCCATAATTTCAGGCTAGTTTGGGTTGTAAGTGAATGTCAAAAAAAAATATGGATAGCCCAGTTGACAACAAATGGCCATTGCGTCAAAAAGGTGTTGCCTCAAGAAAGTGTTGCCTCGTGTAACGTGGGCCCCCCGTGAAAGTTGCGGGTAATATTAACCTCTTTCCAACTGTAGTAAGATAATTCTCTCCAACAGTAATTGCATCTTGTAGACCACTATACAAATCTACTCGGAGTGTACCTTGGTGACTTCGTATGTAATTCAATCTCCATGCTTCTATTGCAGCATAACAATCAACAATGAATTGTAAAAATAAACGACCAGAATGAAGTAAAATGTTCCACTCATTCACTCGATATTGTATCAAGAATGCACAAAACTCTCGCATTGTGACATATCTTCTATTACTGCTTGACCCTTCAGCGCATGGAATGTGTTCTGACCAACCATCGGTTCCATATGGAAATAAAGGGGACATTGGAGAGGCATATAAGATGGGTGAGTTTCATATAGACGCTGCAAGTTTTCATCTATCTTATAGACAATGATGTCTCGGGTTTCCCCATCAGTATGCTCACCACCCACTATGAGAGCTGCCACTTCATCTGCTGTGGGTCTTGTGTATTGGCGCCCTAGTCGTGCTTCAATGATGCATATTCTTAAGTCAACAATATTGTTGGCATGTAAGACATCCTGTGCATTTCGAAAGACCTGCACATAAGGATTTGTTGAATCAAGCATTCGTTGAATGCCTCCAAAATTGTCAGATCAACGCCGTTAACACTTTGCTGGCTATTCAAAGCCCTACATTGGTTTCGCACTTCATCATGTATATCGTAGATGTACACTTTGCTGGAGGCCATTTTGACAACATAAGGTGAATCGCGGCTGAAAAATGCTGCTACTTCTAATCTTTTCACCTAACCACATAGTAGTTTTGCAGTGGCTACATGAAACCATCTTTCCGGTGAATGACCATTGCTCGCTAAATTTTCTATGCGAGTTAGAATTCAGAGTAGTAGGCGGTGCCTGATGTTGACTTTGTAGATTAGTAGTATTTGCTGCAGCACGGGATATGACCAATTGTAATGCTCTTACTTCTGCTTGATATCGTTCACGATCTTGCATATATCGTGTAGTTGTCTCATCTTGATTACGCCGTGTAAGTACCCTCCATCTTGCATTATGCCGAGCTAGGCTATTTTGTAAACCATTTTCAATTCTTTGATTGCTTGGTGGGTCTCTGTCCATGACTGCATTCTAATTGTTAGTATCCCAGTTTGAATTCTAATTGTTCATATCTATTAATTGTTCATGTTCGCCTAGTAACACTATAATTTTTAGCCTCAATAAAGATTCCTTTGTTTAATGGAAGATCAATATTATTTGCATTTGATATATTTATTGATTAGTGTATAATTTTTCTAGCGTAACTTTAGTTATGTGTTCTTTTTCACAGTCATTTAACATAGGAATTGTCCACAAACACTGGCCTATTAATATTTGATGCTAGCTAATTTGATTACTTTGATATTCAATTGTACTAAATGAAATAAATCAATGTGATTTTATTTTTATGTTTAGTTGATTTAGCTTTTGTTTATTTTTGTTGCATTTTTTTATTCAATTTCCTTTTTCACTTAAATATTAAACATGAAAGACATAATGTAATATAGTTATATTGGAATAACGATTTTTATGGTAGTTCTATTGGAATAATGATTTTAATGTGTGATAATTTATGAAGTTATCAAAATTTTGTGAAATTTTTTATTATTCTTTTTTATTTTATTTTTATTTTTTTTTATATTTTTTTTTTTATATTTTTTTTTCTTATTGTTTTATTGTTTTATTGTTGTATTTGTTTTTTTTAATTTTGTATTTCTTATTTCTTATTTCTTATTTTTTTAGTTTTTTATTTAATATTTTTTGTTTTCCATGGTTTTTATGTTTTTTGGTTTTTGGTTTTATATTTTTATATTTTTTATTTTTTAAATATTTATTTTATTATTTTTTATTTTTTATTTCTTATTTCTTATTTTTCATTTTTTTTATTTAGTATTTTTTATTTAGTATTTTTTATTTTTTATTTTTATGTTTTATTTTTTACTTCTTATTTTTTTGGAATTTTTTGCAGCTTTTGTTTGGAACAAAAATAAAAAGATTAAAAAATTAAAAAATACAAAAATACAAAAATTAAAAATTAAAAATGAAATATAAAAAAAAAAAAATTTATAAGTTATAATTTAATATTAAAAATAAAAAATAAAAAAATAAAAAAATAAAAAATAAAATTAAAAAAATAAAAAATAAAATTAAAAAATAAAAACATTAAAAATTAAATTAAAAAAATTAAAAATTAAAAATTAAAAATTAAATACAAAAAATTTAAAATAAAATACAAAATACAAAATACAAAAAATTAAATACAAAAAACTAAATATCAAAAATTAAAATTTTAAAAGTTTAAAAATTTAAAACTTAAAAACTAAAAAACTAAAAAAAATATATAAAAATAAAACAATTCCAAAGTACGATAATTTAAAAAACAAGTAGTATAATGAACTTTTTGGCGCAGGAATAATTAAATCTCACATGATACTTTACAAATTATTAAAATTATGAAGGGGGTGGGTTGAAGTTGATTGAAGTGGGTTGAAGTGGGCTGAAATAAGTTGAAGTGGGTTGGAGTTGGTAAATTCGAAGGCTTTGTTGATTTATCATTTTATTACTCTTCTTTGTGATCATGTTTTAATTTTAGCGTCCATGATTTCTTAATCCTTTCTTGCATTTTTATTACAAATTGGTTCGCCTAGTATTAGTAACACTATAATTTTAGCCTCAGTAAAGATTCCTTTGTTTAATGGAAGATCAATATGATTTGCATTTGATATATCTATTGATTAATGTATAATTTTTCTTGCGTAGCTTTAGTTATGTGTTCTTTTAAAAGTCATTTAACATAGGAATTGTCCACAAACACTGGCCTATTAATATTGGATGCTAGCTAATTTGATTACTTTGATATTCAATTGTACCAAATGAAATAAATTGATGTGATTTTATTTGTATTTTTAGTTGATTTAGCTTTTGTTTTTTTTTTGGTTGCATTTTGTTTTATTGGATTTCCTTTTTCACTTAAATATTAAACATGAAAGACATAATGTAATATAGTTATATTAGAATAATGATTTTCATGGTAGTTGTTAGTATCCCAATTTGAATTCTAATTGTTCATAGTAATATTCTACATGTTGTTTCTTGGGAGGGTACACGATGTTGCATTGCTAATTTGATTACTTTGATATTCAATTCTACTAAATGAAATAAATGGATTTGTTTTTATTTTTATGGAATTGATCTTAATTTCATATTGCTTTTCGTATTTTCTTTTATTTCTTATATAATTTGATCTTTGTAATTTTTTTTCTATGTTTAGTGAGGTACTAAATGAAATAAATCGATGTGATTTTATTTTTATTTTTAGTTGATTTAGCCTTTGTTTATTTTGCTTTTCGTATTTTATTTTATTTCTTATATAATTTGATCTTTTTAATTTTTTTTCTATGTTTAGTGAGGTACTAAATGAAATAAATTGATGTGATTTTATTTTTATTTTTAGTTGATTTAGCCTTTGTTTATTTTTATTGCATTTTTTAATTTGATTTCCTTTTTCACTTTGAGGGGGAAAGCATTTGATTTATGAAATAAATTACATTTAGAAAATCAAAATTCAAAATTTAAATATTAAACATGAAAGACATAATGTAATACAATTATATTTGATAGCGAAATCACAACATGTATAAATAGATACAAAAAGAGTAGAACATACAATTGAACAGATAAAATTTGATACATGGTAATCTATATTTATATATATTGAAAATACTTGAAAATTCCAAAAGTCAATGGCCCAAGAGATTCGATAATCACCTAGGAATTAATATTATTCAAAAAGGAAGAAAAAATTAGTTATTAATATTATCTCAGGATCAATATATTAATGGGGGGCAGAAAAATGGATATAGAAGACTTAATTGGATATAAAAGACTATATCATGCAATATCCATGTAAACTTCATCGTCCAACTATTGTGAATTTTTCTCAAAAAATAGACTTTACTCTAAAAATAGGCTTAACTCTAAAAATTGGGAGATTTTTTAATCAAAAACAAATAAGCAAATTTTAAATTGAATATTATGATTTTTTAAACTTTCGTAGCAATATTAAACAAAAATCCTAAAGAATAGTAAATTGAATTACTCCTTAGCACTTCTATCATTGCTGTTAGTTAATTATCAACAGCTTTCATTTTCAATTTTTCATGTATTTGCAATCATCACTAATATTCAACAAAAGCCTAAAGAATAGTCGTTTTTGAGCTTTCATAACATTGGTCAATTGTTTTTCATTTTCAATTATCAAAATTCACTCATACATGTTGATATGTGAACCCCAGATTGAAGTGAAGCTTTTGAGTTGAATATTAAGCTGTCTTCACTCTTTCTCTCTCCTCTTTGCCTGCCTCATTCTCTCTCTCCTCTCTGCCTGCCTCTCAAAAGCTCACTGTTACTTCGGCCTGGCCATGTACGCCATGCCCAAAAACTGAAGAACCTAGATCATTTCTTGGGTTTTGACGCCTTGGCTATGGCAACCACCACCGCCATTATCGATTTGTTGACTTGAAAACCACCCAAGTGATGCCAAAACACCGTCGACCCCCCCCCCCAAAAAAAACCCACGAGCCTTGATCTACGAAATCTCGATGAGAACCACCACCGCCGTTGTGTAGATCTGCCGAAACCGAGCATGAGAAAGGAACCACGCCCACAATGCGCCGCTGTGGTGGTGGCGCATGGGCGCATGCACTTGCAATGACGGCGTTTCTCCGGTTTTCTTTCTATGGTTGCGTAGATCGGCGATGATGTGGAGTTTTCGGAGGAAGAAGATCCTGAAACAACCTTCGTTGGCGGTGCGTGATGTTCACGCGCCACCTCCCCGGTTCGTTTCTCCGGTTTTCTTTCTATGGCTGCGTAGATCGGTGATGATGCAGGGTTTTGGGAGGCAGAAGATCGTGAAACAACCTTTGTCGGCGGCGCGTGACGGTCACGCGCCACCCCTCCCCGGTGTCTTCTAATGCGTATGGTCCTAGTTTTCTTTGTTTTCGTTTCCTAGTTTCCTTTGTTTCAGTTTTCTGAGCCGATGTGGAGATTCAGGCAGAGGGGGTTGGGGGTTAGGAATTTTGGTTTGAATCTGGATTTGGGGCATGATTTAACTGGGAAATTGGGCATGTGTAATGTGTAGTGTATTAATATGTTGTGTATTCTCTCAGAAAAAATTATCTATTAACATGTTGGGCATGAATTTAACAACATCTATATGTAATGTATTCTGTCAAAAAAAATTAGGCAGAAAAAATTAGCTATTAACATGTTTATGGGCATTAAATGTGAGGATTAGAAGCCTTCTAGGCAAGAAAAATTAGCTATTAACGTGTTTCTGGGCATTAATACCAAAAAATCAATTACAAAAAAGAAATAACATGTTTTTGGGCATTAAACGTGAGGATTGGAAGCCTTCTAGGCAAGAAAAATTAGCTATTAATATGTTTCTGGGCATTAATACCAAAAAATCAATTACAAAAAAGAAATAAGAGACTGACCGTAGGATTGGAAACCTTACAAATCAGATCAAAGGGCGAGATGTAGACAACCGGAGTCGGAACATAAGGGTTTTGTGAATTTTTTTCACGGTGAAATAAGTTTGATCGCAGGGTAATGAATTCCTGTTGGAAGGAGATTGATTGTCAATGTTATTCTTATTTTCTTTTTATGTATCTATAATAAAACAATGTTCTTCGTATTTCCTTTTTATGTATCTATAATAAACGATTATATTTTTCTAGTTAAGTTTTATTTGGTACTGAATTAATTACTGAATATGGACGGATGAGATTGAAGGGAGGATTAATCCGGTGGCCCAAAAGTTCTAATTTTTGACAGTGCAGGAAAAAGCCACCTCAAAAATACATTGCTTTTATATATAGTATAGATGAAGAGAAAAAGGAAACAAGTTATTGATATGTTAATAGTATTATTTCTAAAAATTTAAATTATAATATCTCTAAACTATTTTAACTAAAATTTTAAAATAATCTGTGCATAGCACGAGCTTAGAGGTTACGTTAGTACTTGATAGTTGTCATTACCAGCAATGACAGTATGTGTTACTTCTGAAATTACGGGTTTTGCAATGTATTACAAATGCTGTTGTTGGGCTAAGAATCTATATAAAATCATTTCTGAATATTCAACCAGTAGTTTACACTTGAAATAGTTTTGTAAGAAAAATATAGAGTAACTTCTGTACAATATGTAAATGACAGTATTTATTATCAATCATGCTTAAAAGTTAATACTCAAGATCTATATTTTTACATTCCAACAAATATCACAATTTTAATAAGTAGAATACATAGCTTTACATAAAACAAAAATCACACAAAGCCACACTCTCTAAAAAGAAGATTCATACACAATATAAATACATAACTACACAAAAACAGGAAGGGCAAAGTAAATTAAAAGAAAATAGCAAGGATACAAAGAATCACCAAACCAATAATCATGTAAGTCGCAATTAGAGTTGGACAACAAGCCGGTACCCATTGGGTCAAGCAGGTCAGCCTCTTTAAAATAGAGCCAATAAAGGGTCGGGTAACTAATGGACCGAATTAATAATGGGACGACCCATTAAAGCATATTAATGGGTCGGTCCATTAACGACCCGTTTACTTTTGCAACCTACTTGCCATGTTAATTTGCATGCTATAATTAATTGAACTTATTATCAATGCTTTAACATAATAATAATTATTATATGAAAATTTTTTGTGCAAGTTTGTTCCATTTTAAAATGAGCCAAAAGTGGGTCGCCCGTAGACTGACACAACCTATTTATTTACACAAAGGCCCGATCCAGTCCAAATCATTAGCAAGCCTAGTATGACCGATCCGGCCCACTTTGTAAATGGGCCGATCCTAACCCGACCCATTGTCTACCCCTAGTCGCAGTAGATGATCTTCATATTACATTACAAAACAACTCGCCTCTAGAAACCGAACTATTCGGTTTCAAAATCAGAAAAATCAGTTTCAAAGAGCTTTTAAAAACCGAATTAAAATCGAATGACGTCCGTTTCTGGAGTAGCAGTCTCTAAATTGTTTTGAACCGAATTGTTGTCAGTTTCAATCTTGAAACCAATGGTTGAAGTCGATTTCAAAATCTTGAAACCGAGTTGTGCATTCAGTTTCAAAATTTTGGAACTGAATTTCAACATTTAGTTTCAGAATCTTCAATTGATTTTTGTTATTGTGCTGTGGACAGCAATCAAAGCTGTAATTTTAATTTGAACACAATATTTTCATTTGGTCGTTGCCAATGATGCATATACCAACTAGCATCAACCTTAAGCTCTGTTCGCATTTCGTAGCACAACGGGAGCAACATATATGCTCAAACATTTACAACTAAAGCATATATATGATAATATAGCTTCTACAACAAAGTTGTCCAAAAGGTAGAGCCACTACATAGTGATGTTTACAAACACAAAAGCTTTAACCAGCAAGTCTATTGTACATTTCCAGAATCCAAAAGCATATTTGATCTGCATATGAACTGTGTTGCATAATACGTACACAAAAGTGAAGAGCTTGTGGATGAGTACATCAAATTGACAACTCTTGCAACTGTGACATGAGTTTCATTTGGGCTTGCATGGCTAATAGCATTTGTCTTTGCTCCTCCATCATCTTTTGTTTTTTCATTAGTTGGCGGCGTTGCTCCTCCATCATTCGTTGTTGGTTCTCCACATATTGACGCTGCTCCTGTAGTTCATTTTGTATGGAGTTCAACTTAGCCTTTGTCGAAGCTAACTGACTTTGGAGCTGTGAGACAATAGAAGGGGAGTATGAAGGTTTTTCAGAAGAGGTCCCAACAATAGGCCTCTTGTAGAAATGTTCTATTGTATTACCTAATCCATAAACGGTGCCATTCTCACTCCATTCCCCAGCTACCTCAAGGAAAAGGTCATCATCTTCCTGTGACGTGGGTACTTATTTTGCAACCTTAAGTGATTGATACTTGTCCTTAATTATATATGTAGAAATTTTATAAATAAATTGACTAGCTAAAAAGTATCAAATGTAGGAAAGAATTAACTCATATTCTCATTTTTGGGGTCTGCTAATTAAGGTTCTTTTTTGTTTTGGGTTTAAGGGTGCCCTTGGACACCCATACAGGATCTGCCCTTTTGATGTCCTGATCAGCATAACTAAGGGACCACTGTAGCTCTAGGCCTATCACCATAAAATCAAGAAACAAAGTATCAACATGGCTAACAAGAAGGAAAGCAATGCTAACATTTTTTATTTCAAACACAAGTAGATAAGTGTGTTCGTTAAATCTCAACACCAACCAAGAAAAGAAGGAAATAAATCTCAACATAGAATGAAATAGCTAAAAGAATTAAATTCTACTGAAAAAATATCTTCAAAGTCATCCACAGCAAAACATGGGAGGATGAACATGATGTTTACAACCAAAAAAAATACTGACAATTTGCTGGATGGGTAAGAAAATGGGTAAGAAGGACCAGATTCACACCCAGATTTCATACAAGAAAAAGAGGAAGAGAGAAAGCGAGTAAGATACCTACAAAACCTTTTAGATTTCTTCACCTACAGAATGCAAAGCAGCTTCAACTCACCAAATTACTAGACAGGTAAGAAAGACCAAACAGGACACCATAAGAATTGTAAAAGGAAACAATATCTAAGGCAAAACGGCACCAAACACTCTTTTCAAACAATCAAATACAATAATACCCACACACATACCATCTAGTAATAACCAACGGATGAGAGGATAAAGGAGGTAGCAAGATAATTGAAGAATTCTCAATTGCATATACAACAAGCTAAAAGTTAACTAAAAAAAAGTTGAGTTCATCTATTATTATCAAGAGCAATACAGTTATGGACCAACAATTCAAGATTCACAAGTCAATAGCATATTTTATCTAGTATTCTGGATTGTAACTACATCCACATTCAATTACCTAGTCATTCACTCATTCCTCTCATACCTTGAAAAGACTAGAATAATAAAGCTAAAAATGATTAAGTTTATAAAATGGTTGTTGGATCCTTGGACAAAGTTATATAACTTACTTCAACATGCAATTAGAACATACAAACTATGGATGCAAGAAAAGGAAGAGAAGCAAAATAAGGTTAAGAAAACATAGACCAGAGTTATCAAATTAAGAGAACAAAACCCTGTCAAGAATATAAGCAATCAACCAGCGATAAAAAAACCTCATAACACAACCAAACAACTCAAAAGAGTTATCATATTAAGAAAACTCATTCCATAGACAAATCAGTTAGTCCAGTACCAGTAACATAGTTCTAACATTCACTAATACATATAAAAGCATAATCTTGTTGAACTCACCATGAAAGACTAAGACACAACGACATAACAAGTAAACAAATATCATTACTAATTACTAAACCTAAAGATGACTTCTTTAACAAGATAACGTTAACAATCACTTATCAACTATCCAAACCAGAGAAACAGTAGCAGTCGTTTCCATCATTATATTAAACATCAAAAAGCATTTGGCAGAGGTTGATTAGGGCAAGGTAGTTGCATGCCATGGCTTGAGCAGTTTCTCAGGAATCTCCGTAATATCCATAGCGAGCCCAATAATTGCAACTTATTTAACATCCTCAAAAGTGTTTGCACTCAAGAGGCATGACATTCACAATAAAGAGAAATGAAACCAAAAAGAAAATAGAAGAAGAAAAAGAAACAATCACAACAGGAAAATGAGACAAGAATTGCATTCAAAACAACAGGCAGTTTGAATATCCAAATCTATAAGGAATATTAAGAATCAGCTCGCAATTCCTAACTAACGAAATAGGCAAATTAGAAAGATAGCAGATGGATTTGAAGATATGCTTGCCAACAATAATTGCAGAAAATCAAAAAGAATTCGAAGTTGGAATGTGTAGCATACCAATTAGAAGAAATCACAATCAATGCAACATGCAGTATTGAAAGACGCACAAAGTTTTAAGTTACACTTTGGTTCATGTTAGACACTCAACACTACAACATACACTCAACATTACGACATTGGTGCGGTATAAATTGAATGCAATGAAAGAATGTTGTTCAGAGACATGGTTCTTGGGGATTATAAGCCACTTAAGAGAAGGTAGTTCGCAGTCTGTATTGAACAACTGATTTAACTTTCTTGGCTTCATGCCAATAAATGGAACTTCAACAATTCGATACCATGGATTCCTCAGCAGTAGGAGGTGTCAAATGTATACAGTTGCATGCAATGGGTAGAGCTTCACCTAGCTTGTCTAACTGTGTAGAGCTTCGCTTGGTTTATTAATTAAATCTCTGCAAAAATGTTTTGACGGGTTGTTAGTTCATTAAAATCTTCGCCAAAATGATATTGACGGGTGGTTAGTCCATCAGTATGGTCCGTCACTAGAAATTTTAACGGATTGTCAATCCTTCAAAATTTTTCCATCAGTACTTTTGACGGGTCGGTCGAAATGTCTATTTCGATCAAGGGTTTTTGACGGACGTAATTTCCATCAAAATTCCCATCACAAAGTCTATTTTCCGTCACAATTTTCACTTTTTCCCATCAAAAAATCCATCAAAAAATAAGCCTCATTCGTGTATCATTTAGTTACTACTTTACTGATCTTTTAAATAAAAATCTATTTTTTTTTTACCCAATAAAAATTTTTGACGATACTTATGCAACATTCACTAAGAAAATTTATGCACTATATACGTGATAGCGTTTACCCCCTCCATTCCCAGAAAAGTTCAAATTTGGAAAAAATAATAACTTAAGAAAACATCATTTACTACTTTACTCTTTCAAATAGAAATCTATTTCTTTACTTAATAAATAAATTTTGACAAACTTATGGGACATTAACTATGAAGTTTTTGGTCCAATTTGACGGCTATTGAGTAGTTCTAAGAGTTTATGATCAGATCAAGATCTATATTTGTACATTCCAACACATACTACCACTTCATAAATAATGTATAGCTTTTAAAGACAACAGAAATCATCCAAAACTAAGCATTGTAATAAGAAGATGCATACATCAAAGAGGTATAAAATAATTTTAAAAAATATGACAAGTACATAAACAATCACAAGACGATGACCATATAATTAAGTCCTATACAGTGTAGAGGGACTTCAAATTGGTGCGTAGAAGACGAAATAATTAGTGATGGTGATGATGGTG
The DNA here is from genome assembly GCA_017589665.1 of Selenicereus undatus. Lineage (NCBI taxonomy): Eukaryota > Viridiplantae > Streptophyta > Magnoliopsida > Caryophyllales > Cactaceae > Selenicereus > Selenicereus undatus. The sequence continues at coordinate 19,818,993 of JACYFF010031954.1, read as the reverse complement.
CTTCTTAAGTT
>JACYFF010031954.1:19755439-19798489 GCA_017589665.1 Selenicereus undatus | reverse complement strand
TAATAATAATAATAATAATAATAATAATAATAATAATAATAATAATAATAATCCACATACCCAAAAAAAAAACAAAAAACAAAAAAAACCCCAAACCGACATAGTTAAAAACAAAACCAACACAATTGAATCAAAACCTCAAAACTCTCACACTCTCTCCCCGCCTCACCATCAGCCCGACCCCCATCTCCTCCTCTATTTCGCTCGCCGAAAAGGGCCACCCTTCCGGTCGTCTGCTACTGCCGACCACGCCGACCGTGTCAGCCCAGCGCCCCAGCGCCCCAACGCCACCTACCCCGCCTGTTTGTGCCCTGTCGAACCGCGCAGCCCTGTCGAACCGCACGGGACCCCCATGTTCTGCCCCTGTTTTCTGCCACCGTCGTCGTCGGGCTTTAGCCCTGTCAGCCACTGGTCACCGTCCACCACCACCAGTCATCAACACCACCGCCCACTCCTCTCTGTTCTAGCCCCAAAAGCCAAGTTGGAAGGTGAAGACCTAAACCTAACTTAGTTGAATTAGTGAGTTACTGAGATTGAATTTATCGATTCAATTATGTAATTAGCATTGGTATTTATCTATTTGGGAAGTTCTGAAATTGTTGTGGACATTGACTTGGTTGTGATTTGGGAGGAAGTTGACAAAGAGTAGAAAGTGGGGGATTGAGGTCATGTTCACTTTTCCATTTGTTTGTGCTTGCGATAATTTATCAAACTTGTTAATCTTAGTGAATTCATGGATTAAATGATGTAACCAGCATTGCTATTCATTTTATTTGCGAGTTCTGAAATTGTTGTGGTCATTTGGAAAGGATTGTCGACTGGGTAATTTTGGCAGAGAGTTGAAGGGACATTGGAATTGATTCGGGTTTAGTTTGTTCGTTATAATTCATTGAATTCCAAATTAATTTTGATGCCCGATGACTAAATATGCAAATTTGGCGAGACTTGGAATTGTTTGGTGGAGTGTGAATTTATGGCTTGAATTGAATGGCTCTGGGATTTATTTGCATAGCTTGATAGCGATTTATAATTGCGAAGGTTGGTTGAGTGTTGTGTAGATGGCTAGGCTTATGCAAGTCGATTTAATATGATTAGAGGTAGGATATGCCTAAGATAAGACATGTTACAAGTTTGTGACTTTATGGGGCTTTTTATTACTTGACGTTGTTCACTATCATGTGTAATGCGAGTTTTGAAGTTAAGAATCGTTGGGTCATGTCGTAAACTTGTGGTTTGATGTAATGGTTGTGTTATTGAAATGGGGAGTGGTAATTAGCATTGATGGCTAGTCGAAGTTATAGCCTAGTTCCATATTGAGCATGATGGAATCAAAGTATGATGCATGTTAGGTGAATGATCAAATACATTATATAGAATGAATGTAGCCTAATTTCATCCTGCATAAGTGTTGAATGAATGTTTGATAAATGTTGGGTTATACCCTAAGTTGAGTTAACTCTTGCTTAGTTAATCAGGTGCGCAATTAGTTACCAAGTTAACGAGTATTGATCAGTTATGTGATGCCATGAAAGTAATGGGTTAACGTTTTAAAGGGGATGCTTTAATAAAGTACAAGCTTGAGTGTGGTTGAGTTGATGGGTTTGAGAAAAGGTGATCATTAAATGAAATTATAAAAATTTGGCATTAGGGGGTTCGATACTGGGGTGAAGTACAAGTTTAGCCAGGATGCTGCAAATGAGCCTTTGATTGCAATTGAACGGACGAGCCTAAAGCATGTGAAATGTGTTGACTACTGATTTACTTAATTATTAGCATTCCAAATATCCCAATTTACTATTATCAATAGCTTAATGTGATAAAAGTTTGGTGTTCTGCCTATCTTCGTCCTCAACTCAAGTTAAAAATCCAAAGTAATAGAACTAAATAAATTCAAGTTGCTAACAAGATGAAACGAATATTAAAGTGATAATAATTTTGAATAATGAAATACAAGACTTGAATGATTATTAGGATTTAAAACAATTATAACAGTTTACAAGGACCTTGATGCGCATTGCGCAATGAAATAATGACGATAATGAACTTATATCATTAACTTAAAACGCAATGGTGATAACCCCGTTAGTTATAAACACACAGCTAGCTACAAACAATCGATTAAGTTGAAAAATTTAATAAACTTCGTAATGTCGCATTAATTGGGGACAAATAAAATCTTTGAAGCAGGAATAAGGCCATTTCGGTCGCTTCAAGCTGCCAGCACACGTGCTCCATTATAAAGGGGAGAGAATTTCAAAAAGACCAGGTACGTACATTGCCTATGTTCTTAAAAAACTCACATGTTTCTTAATGATGAACAAAATCAATGTAATGCTCCTTTAAGGAATCAGTTTACTCAATGTTTTGTCACATAAGCAAGTGGCCCCGTCAATGCTCAATCATCAGGGCTTATGCCCTTCAATTTACCCGCGCGGCTGCAACTCAGGCTCTCCGATCGGCCTGGGAGGTGTGCACCTATCTCAAGATCACAGCAGACGTCAACAAGGGGTCCACTTTCAGATAATAATCAGCAAATCAGTTTTATGTATACATTCTCTCTCCCCTGTTTGCAAATCAAAATGTTTTGAAATGCGGGCGCTCAACCATTTACATACAAAACTTATTTAACAGCATAGGAATGTACGTGCTGAGCTTCGGGCTCATTATTCGAATGTTTTCATGTTTTCTGTTTTTGGTGAAGGATCAGTGCAGAGCCCTCTCTCTGATAAGCCAGAGGAAAGCGAGAAATGAGCGGGGACTACAGTTTACTACATGTTAGTTAGCCGGTGCTCACAGTGATTTATATGCTAGCCTCCCTAAAAACCCTGCTGGTTGTACATTATTTTGAATATTGTGTTAACTGGTAATTGGTAGTCATACGTTGAGTTAACAGGTGTAATTATATGTCCTGAAGGATGCTAGTGGTTGAAAGTATGTTTAATTACGACATATGTTATCATGCATGTGGATTTCAGTTAGCCTTGTTCCGGCAAGGAACGACGATAGCGTCCCCAGCCACAGGACTTTCGCTGCAAATCACAATTTAACAAGGGATTCAGTTAGAATAATCAAACATTAGCAACTAGGGGCATTACAACTGTTGACTGGCACTGGGCTTGGGGAGGAAGTCAAGGGCACATCCCGAGTAGAGGATGGCAAATTGTGGGGACCGGGTGGGTAATCCGTGATGGAAGAGGGGACTGAGACCAAGACAGGAAGAGGCATTGTACCCGCAGAAGGCACACAAAGGACTCACCAATGGTAAGAGGTGTGGAAGCCGCGTAAGAGGTGAGAGTGAGACGCAGAATATCCTTTGGATTAACGATAGATGCCTTGGACACTTGTGCAAGGGCGAGGCACAATGTAGGGTATGAAAAAGATGTCTCATGAAACTGAACATAACCACTTATTTAAATACAACCAGTTTTGGAATCCAAACAACGGTAACCGTTGTGATGAGGTGCATATCCTAAGAAAACACATTCAACAGATCTAGGTTTAAGCTTATTTGTAGAGGATACCACAAAGTTTGGAAAACTGTAACAGCCAAATGGTTTGAGAAAATTGTAGTTGGGCATCTTTTGAAATAAAACTTGAAACGGAGATTTGTGGTGCAGAATGGGGGTGGGTAAGTGATTAATAGTAAAAACTACGACATAAACTGCATCAACCCAATAGATGGCAGAAAGAGATGCACCTATTAGGAAGGCAACTGTCATTTCCAAGAGAAGCCTATTTTTATGCTCAACAACCCCATTTTGCTGTTATATATCAGGACAAGATTTTCGAAAGCAGATGTCGTGTTGTAAGAAGTGATTTTCCATGGGCGAGTTATCAAATTCCAAACCCCCATCACTTCAAAACAAATTCTCAACCAAAGCTTGAAAATTACAGAAATGAGTAAAGACTTCCGATTTCTGTTTCATAGGATAAATCCATGTAAGAAATCATCAATAAAAGATAGTACTTAAACTTTTGATGCGACAAAATAGGTGATTGCCAAACATTAGAATGTATCAATTCCAAAGGTGAAACAGTGCTATGCTCAACTAACTCAAAAGGAAGTCTATGATACTGTGCCAAACGACAAGTCTTACAATTATTATTAAACGAAGAGTTTAACTGAATAAGATTAAGTTTTCGAAGAGAATTAAGAACAAAAGTGGCATAATGTCGAAGATGTTGATGCCAAGTATCGCTGGACTCTCTAACAGCAACATTGGCAGGAATAGACCCAGACTCGACATGAATAGGATAGACATTGCCCAAGCTAGGTGCCTGCAAAAGGACTTCACTTGTGGTATTGTCCTAAAAACAAATAGAGGAGTCATTAAAAACAACACTACAATTATTATCACCACACTTTTGTTTGAGAGACAGAAGGTTATAAAGAACCTGAGGAACATGCAAACCAGAATTGAGGCAGAGAGGTCGTGAGGAAGTACAGAGCTTAAGATTGCCAACATTAGAAATAGGAAGAAGGTTTCCATCACCAACCTTAACAAGACTTGAACAACAGTAAAGGTTCTCTGCTAGAAATTTATCGTTTTACGAAGCAATAATCTATCTTAGAAAGTTCGTGGAACTGTCGTAGAAGATCTTTTGTAACGGTCTAGAGCTCCGTTGTGGACCGTCCTAGAAGGCTTTGTCATAGAAGATCATTTACGACCAAACTGTCGTAGAAGGCATCATTAGATTTTACGACGGTTTTTTTAACTATCCTAGAAGGTAATACTTTTTATGATGGTTTTAAAATTCTTTCGTAGAAAAGTCCGACATTAACAACACCTTCCGTACCGCTAATATTGCCCTTATTTTGTTCAAATTTCGCAAAAAAAAAAATTCTATTTATGACCACTATTTCCTTCGTAGACGACATAACTTTTTATTTTTTAAAAAATATTTAACTTAACCTTTTCAAAGGTTGGAAGAAGGTTGCTGCAGTCTAATTCCTTATCAAAAACAAAAATGCTAATCTATAATGGCAATACAGACAAACATGCACAATTAGTTGTGTCTTCATAACCATAAAAGTCATTCAAAGAATTGCAATACATCAATGTTGTCAAAATTATACATCACCCAAAATATGGTAATATATATACATATCCAAACTATCATCATATACCATAACCAAAAAGACGTGCCTAAACCCAGCCTATTTACGCCAAAAAATGGCCTACCTTTCAATGAAAATAAGCAGCAACCCATCTTCTAACTTCATTTACTTGATGTAATATCCACATCATCCTGGGGTTTGCACCTGCATAACGGGGACATTTTTAGGCCTTCTATGGACTTCAAAGAAAAAATTCAGAAGCAAATTTCGTGAAATAAAATTGACATCACCAACACCCACAATTTATTTAGACACAAAATGACCACATGCCCTTTTGTTGAGAAAGATACATGACAAGTCCATTGCCTCAAGGTATCAAGATTCTAGGCCACACATGATTTACATGGAATTAATAAAACATAATTACAACCATTATGAGGTCGCTCTTCCTAGAGCTACCAACCTCTCACACTTTCACTAACTTCCAAATGTATGTTGAACCTGTGCAACACAACATACACAAGTAGGTGACCCTATTCAATCATGAAACGTTTTCAATAAAGCGAAATTTCCATAATTAGTGGAGAACACGTTGTAGCAACAAGACAATAACAGAGGCTATTGAATTACCTCATACACAGTTTCTGTTGTAGAGGATCGAGTTCCTATTGTAGAGGATTGAGCAGCACCGGTAATTAGTACACCCAACTTATGTAATACCCTAATTTGATCAAAATGTAAAAGATAATTCCTCAAAGCTTACAAAGAACAACAGTTGTTGATTAAAAGTTCCTAAATTTTTTTTATTGGATAATTATGAAAAATTTGAGAAATGTTGAGAAGCTCGGTAAGCAAATTTCTCGACTGAAACAATTCCCAACAACCAGCCAGTTAGCGTCTTTATTATTAGTTGATTTTGCTACAGCCGTTTTGGCAATTCAAGAGATCTTAAATAGAGTACTTAAATCTCTTGGTACATGTAGCAAATCAACCAACAAAATCACCAAAAAAAAGGGGAGAAAAAGGATGAAACTCTAATGCCCACAATGGAAATCGCATCAAATTGAGCAAAGTTTTCAGAATAAAAGAGAAAAAGTAGACATTGAATTATGAAAGAAATGAGATTTCCATAGTTTCATTCAGCCATTGAAGGAGAGGGGGGAGCGGGGTTGAGTGATTTTGCAGAGAGGAAGAGGAGAGAGAGAGAAACTCATGCTTCCTAGGGTTCTAAAACATCATAAAATATAATTAATCCCATATCAAAATGTCCTAATATTGTGAGATTTCACCGGGCACAGGGAAAACCACAAAAGAGATACCAAACCCAAACCAATGAAATCTAAAATCCTATAGCAATACTTTACCATAGTTGCAACACCAATCCTACAGCAACACCACAAAAGAGATACCAAACCCAGAGTATAGTTGCAACACCAACCCAGAGTTGCTCATTGAGTTAGCCACCTTTTTTCTAAATCCCACAGTACCTGACCACAGCATGATATGCATCCCGCTAATTGGTTCAAAACCACAGTAAACAACATGTGTGAAAGTGTACTTACCTAATTCATCCAAAAAAAATATAGGCACATCGTCAAGCATTGATATTTCACATTAAGGAGCTGAAGACGGCGTTGCTGTGTTGTGTTGTTGGGGCAGAACAACATTCTTAAGAAGCTTGATTTCCTTGAGAAGCTCTCCTATATCTCTGTGATGACTAGCTTCCATGTCCGAAATCTTCTTTTGGTGTGATGCTTCAAGCTGCTCGTTGTTTACCACTCGATTTGTTGTAACGTCCCCAAATGTACATAGTTCAGTGTTTGCGTTCTCTTTGTTAGTTTCACTAATTAGAAGTAATATCCCAAATGATCAGGGCGTTACCGCCGTCCAAAAAGGACAAGGCTTTGCTTGTAAATGATAAATTTTGCAATAATAATCAATGTTTACTATCAAAGGACATTCACACCATCACAACCCATCAAACCATTAAGATATACATAGAAACTGTTCTAACATCAAAACCAATCAATCATCTCAAGGATTACACCAAAATATAGAATTCTGATAAAATGTACAGTTTCAACACCAAAGTATATCACAATACAGTGTTATAAACATCTCAACACTGATACACCACCATTCCATATAGACTTCCTAGCTCACTTATCATCTTCAGCCGTCCTGCCCACTTGATAGGGCTGTCAAAACCTGACCCGACACGATTACCGACCCGAACCGAACACGAAATTAGGCGGGTTTGGGTAAAGATTTTCAACCCGTTTAATTAAATGGGTTGACACGATTAACCTGTTTAATTAAATGGGTTAGGTTCAGGTTGAAATTTTCGACACGAAAAAATACCTATTTAACCCGTTTAAATAAACAGGTTAAACAGGTCAACCCGTTTACCCATTTACAGTAACTCGTTTAACCCGTCTATCGGTATATAATTATGTGTAGTTTTTTTGAACATTTTTAGGGGCCATTAAAATTTTAATTTTCAGATTTTTGGCTAGGGGGCAGAGAGTTCAAATTTTATATTTTTCACATTTTTTGTTCCTAAGCCCATAAAGTCCACCCTATCAAGTGAAAACCGTAGATATAAAAGGCTTCTTGCCTTCTTCAGTTCTTCATTCGCAATACCACTCCTCCTCACAGAGCTAGAGCTTGTTTGAGTTGCTTCAGCCTTCAGTCGCCCCTCTCTTATCCTCTCTACTGATCCGATCTCCCCATGTCGTCTCCACTCCCCTCGCCCATCTCCTCGCCACTGATCTATAGGACTTACTGATCTCCTCAGAAGCCGGTTCGTTCAGTAGTTGGTATACCAAGAATTCATGTAATCATGTATTGTTTACAAAGTGTCCAGCTGCAATCTCAGGATCACACACATGTTCATTTAAAGTTTGAAACTTAAGTGGGTTAAATATGTTAAACAGGTAAGTGGTACCTGATTTTCACTCGTTTAACTTAAACGGGTTAAACAGGTCAAAATCAGGTCAACCCGTTTAAATGTTAAACGGTTTCAGGTTGGATTTTTCAACCCGTTTATTAAACAGGCCAGGTTCAGGTCGGGAGGTTTTTAACCCGTTTAACTTCGACCCGAACACGAACCCGACCCGACCTGACCTATTTCACAGCCCTACCACCTGAGGGTGATTCACTCAATACTTTCCTAAAACAAAACATGAAAACATTTCGAATTGTGAGTCGAAACTTAGTATATGCATTTCCAGTATTGTTAAATGTTCATAGAAAAATTGGTTGGGCTCACATTGCAATTCATTTGTAATTAAAAACAGGGAATGAGATAAATATGAAACTGCATTATCAATTATTATCTGGTAGTGAACCCCTAGTAACTATTACGGTTTGAAGATAGGTGTACACCTGTCAAGCCGATCGAGGGACCTGACCTGAAGCCTCGCAGGTAACTGAAGGGCAATGCCATGTCACTGATAATTGATGGGGTCACTAATTATGTGGTAAATTAGTGATTAAACTGATTCATTGAGGCACTTACCAAAACATTATAATTTTGATAAATACGTCTTGATTTCTAAAGATACTGGCAATGAACGTATCTGAAATTTTTAAATGTAAGCTCACTGACTAATATTATGCATAAAAGTGGAAGGAATAATAGATTAGGCCCTGCTTTCTTCTCAAAATGCCATTTTAGAAACACATAATTAGCAATTATTTTTATTATTCAAGATAATAAGTTAGTAAAAGTAAAAATAGGAGCGAAACAAGATCTAAAATGAATGACTCGCAACTTAGTCCTACAATCTCCGATTGAGACTCAAAACCCCAATATAGAAAGCGTAAGAAGTCCCAAAAAGCTTTCCTTTAGAAACCAAGCTTGATTCCCATAATAGGATTCCCAAAACGAGGCTAGAACACAACCATGTTAGTTTTGGTCCATTTTGCGTTATTTTTGGTAAAACGACCATAACTTTTTCCACAGACCTTGGATTAAGGCGATTCAAAAGGTATTTGAAAGCTAACACACTGAACTATCTATCTACCAAAAATAATAATTTTCCAATGGGCTAACTATTTAATCCCAAAATATGCCATATTTTCTAAAATTTCTAGCCCTCACTGTTTTAGCTTTTCCTTCTCTTTTCACACAAATCCTCAACTTAAACGATTCCTTAAAAGCATGTAAACAAGCTTTGGTCCATCCTAACATCATACAAAATCATCACACTCAATTTTACTTCATAATGATATCCAATAAAGATCATCTTTCTATCAAATACACACACAAACCAAGCTTAATGCTAATTTAATACAAACCATGCATTACTTAACAAAACCCTAGTTTATGGCCAACTTGGACTCACTCCAACTCATTTCAAATCACCAAAAAATCATCATAAACACCAATAGGTTAGAAGATGGCCAAATCAAATATAAAACAATCAAAATCCAACACTTTATCATTAAGCTTGCATGAACATGATTACCCTTAAACCCAAGCATGCTCCAAGCTTATTTCAATCAATAAAAACATCAAAATAACCCTTGATTCTATCAATCCAACATGATCAACAATGATAAACAGCAAAACAAGAATCAAAACCATAAATCCAAAGAGACAAGTTTAGGGTCACTCACTTTAAACTTGAAGAAAAGTAGAGATGGAGGTGACATTTGATGGTTTGAGGATAAAGGATGGTTGCTAGAGGTGCTAGGGTGTTGGAGGAGGTTGGAGGTGGCCGAAAACTAGCCAGAACTGACCGGAACAATGGCTAGAGCTATGCTGGGCTGCCTGGCTGTGTAGAGAGAGAAGAAACAAGAGAGCTTGCTTCCTCTTTTTTTTGTGACATTTTGATGATTCATAGCATGGAGTTATACTTATTTATGGCTGAATATGTGGCTAAAAATTGAGAGAAAAAGTGGCTTTTTTCTAATCAAAGATTAATGCAAAACATAGCCATTAGTAAAGCTAATAGCAAGCTCAGTTTTGGGCCTATTCTTTTGGGCCTAGCATACAAAATTTGGGCTTGTAAAACCGTTTGAAGAAGCACTTAAAATTTTGCATAGCTCGGGATTAAAATATTTTGGTCAGTATGGACGATAATTTTTAATCTTTTAAAACATTTTATCAGGGTCGTCTATCGATTCACCCGTAATCTCACATAAAAAAAAAAACAAACTGCAATTACTAGGGCCCAAATGAAATTTTCCCCTCTTGGAGGATCAAATGAAACAAATAATTTTTAGAACAGTCATTAACATAAGTGAATTAAATAAATAAATATAATTTAGGGTTGGGTTATTACATTTGTCAACTCACTAAGTAGTTGGTTTTTTTGTTGAAGCTCAGCTTTCAGGTCTCTTACTCGGTTTAGGTCCCCCAATATCCTTTGGTTTTACAGCACCTCCAAAGCAAATTACACGGTCTTGATTTTGAGGTCCAAAACATTTTTCTAACAATTCAAATTTTGACATCGATGGATTCTTTTCAGATTCCTCCACAATTTGATCCTACAAAAATAAAATACAAAGATATGGACATGAATGCAAATCCAACAAAATTTAAAAGAATTATTAGTTCACAACAAAAAATAAGCAAATATGTTGTACATATAATGCTGCATCTTCTTCAGTCAATGTGCCATCCTTTCTCTTTCGGGTTGCTTTAAAGCTCTCAGCAATGTTTGGCAGCTTCCCGTCCTCGCCCCCCTATTGCAACATGTCGAATAAAGTCAAATAAAGCCTCTATTAACTGTCAAGCCCACCAGCTTGACAGGCCAAAAATAATACATTTTAAAAAAAAATTACAACCAAATATTAAACTAATGGCCATTCATTTGAGATTCACAGATGCGTATTGATTCCACCTAATTCAAACCCATGCAGCTTATCTCAAGCATATAACTTATTGAACTCTCATTTCGCTCCTTGCTCATGGAGCAGCATATATACCCCAACAAATATATGTTAGGGAAAAGTTTTAATATTTATAAACTCCAAGTACAAGGTGCATCGTTGAGTACTCGGGGTGTCGTCTGCAGGGAGTTGTGTTTCCAAGTACCAGAACTAAGTAAAGCGTATCAAGTTAGGCAAAACGAATAGGGATGAAAATAGAACTAATCTACTAAAACAAGAACAAAGACATCGATTATGATTAAGCCTGAGATAAACCAACAAATCAAGCCAAACCCTAACCTTCCCAAGTTATGCTAGGATTCAAAGTTGATCAGTTGTACCATTAAAGCTCACCAAAGCCCTTTCTCAAGGGTTAAAGACCAGTTTAATTATTCTAACCACCTATTTTCATGGGGTTAACACGATTAAACTACAAAAGTAGCAACCCTGGATAAAACTAGGACCTATACTATTTCATTTCCAAATGCTAGTCATTTCAGCATAAGCTAATTGCCCCAAAACACGGATGACAGCTCTTTCAAGTATTTCATTGAATACTTGATGGGCGCGAGGAAAATCTGTTAATTCTAGCATAAACAAGTTAGGTCAAGGCCTAAACAAAAATCAATTGGCCATCTCAAGAACAAATCACAACCAAAGATCAAAGGTTTAATTCACAAATAGACATTGAAACCAAAGCAAAACAATAATCTATTGAACTAGCAAATAAGTTAAAAAGCATGAGATTAAAGAGAAAAGGAGAAGAAGAACTTAGTCTTCAATTGCGATTCCAAAATCTTTGACCATGTATAGAAGAACTAACCTAATCTAATCTCCCCCTAAAGGGGCTTGTGGAGGCTAGGATAAACCCTAATTAGCCATGTCAAGAACCCAACAAAAGGCCTCCCCCGAAAAGAAAGAAAAGCCCCTTCATAAAGGCTAAAATCGCTTAAATCGTGACGACAGGTAGGACGCACGCCCGTGCACCCATGCACCGGCAAGACGCACGGCCGTGCACCAGCTCGTGTATAGCTTCCAGTCCTGCAGCATAGTTGTGCACTCCTGTAGCACGGTTGTGCACTCCTGCATTCCGCTTCATGTGGCTCCCGGGGCTTGTCGGACCTTTATCTTTCCTCCAAATTCGTTCCAAAGCCTTCCTTTCTGTTAAAATCAGACAATTTTTCCTGAAACTTAGACAAACCACTTTATAAGCAGAATATGAATCAAAGGAAGTCTAATATAGGAAAAGTGATTAAATAAGGGCTAAAATCATATCAAATAACGGTCTGTCATACACCCCCACACCTACCTTTTGCTGTTCCTCGAGCAAAACGAAAATAAAGACTAATCTAGGAACATAACTCACTGTCGTAGGAATCATAGCTGCATTTAGTGTATAAAACAAGCCCTTTAAACCCCTTGGATCCCCCAAGTGGACAAGTGAAATCTCATGACGGTTTGCAGAAGATATACCCACAAAATCTTGAAAAAGAAAAAATAAAAAGAGAAAGAAAAATAGAAAATCTTTTTGGGTTTACACACAAAACACAAAAATATACAAGAGAGAAAGTTGTACAAGTTCTAGCCAGCCAAATCACCGTTGTAACAAAGATATTAGCTCACACAGGGACATAATGTACACATCAACACTCTCTATTCCCATGGATGACATCAAAGCACTAACTTTTCACCCCACTGCACGTCAAAACTTTGAATCCGTCATAGTGCTCGATGTGCAAGTGTATCATCATCTTAGGACTCAGGCATGCCAGAATCGACTCAATCCCACTTGACTGACACAAACTACATTGTTGACTTATTAATACAGAAAGCAAGCTTTCCCAATAGCAGTATTGCCTCAAAGGGTAACACCCAGTAGCCTATGCCTCAAAGGGAGACTTGTCATTCTAGATTTTTTTTCTTTTCTTTTTCTTTATTTCTTTTTTCATGTTTTCTTTTTTAATTGAAAAGCGAACAAATCAAGACAAGTGGGAGAGCCAATCATGAAGACTAAGAACCTAAGTTAATGATGGCAGTATGGATAAGAATCGGATTACACATCGATAATGAACAATTAAGGTTAGAATTAGGGCCTACAATGACACATTGAGGATGAAGATCTATCATGCACATGATGCTTATATACAAGCTAATAGTCAAGGCACATGAGATATAAGCGAATCAGAATTGTAGGAAACTTCCCTAAAGCCCAAATGAAAAACTATACAAAAGTGAAATTTTTTTCACAAAAATATTTACAAAAGGCTATTTCACTTCCCACCCTTCACCTAAATCTCACAATGTCCTCATTGGGAGCCGATGAATCATTACCGCCACCAAAACAAACAAAAATAAAGAAAATAAATTCACAAACACCAATCACACAACACAAAACACAAAAGAAAAAAAAAGAAAACAAAGGAAAAAAGTGATCATAGCCATCAGTTGGCTAGACAACATTCCAAATTTCACCTCAAAATTGATCACCAACATAAGCACAACCTAATATCCACAACTAAACACAACCTAATATCTACAACTAAACAAAAGAAAAGAAAGAAAATAAAAAGAAAGGACAACAGTTAGAACGATTATACCAGGTTGGGTACTGATTGTACCCAAAGAAAGTCTCCCTAAAATGGTACTATGGGAGGCTCAAGGAGCATCAGCCATTACTCATCTTCTTAAGATCTAGGCTACCAATTCGGATGTTGTCAAAGCTCGCAGGAGCTTATCAAACACATGAGCATGTAACTCAGATGGATGCAAGTAAGAGCACAAAAAATGCATCCAAAAACGATAATAAGTGCTCTCCTAAACTTATCAAATGCCGTGGAAGAATCAGCAGAATAGTCGAAGGTAATAATCAACACAAATTTTCCAGGCAATTGCTCTAGGTATTGATTGTAAGCATCAAGGGAGGGGTTATGCCCTCTAAAGGTACCTAGAGTCTCGGAATAGTCAACCTTATTCCCCCCAAGCACAACTTGAGAATCAACAAGTGACCAATCGTGACCCTCAGGGGAGTGGGAGGGTAGTGCACATGAAGGAGAAGCATGAAAAATGTCAAGGGGATTGGGGGACACATGGTCATCATGATCAGGACTAGGGAAAGCTGTAAACACAACATGCACACTAGGCTTCCCAATAAGAGTCTCATTAGGATCATGCTCCTCAATAGCTATATCGTTTGACCTACAACAGGAATCATCCTCATCAATACTGACATCAACATTAAAAATGTCACCCACCCTATACCTCGCCAACTGAGTTAAAGGGTAAGGTGGATTAGGAAAGGTCATCAGAGATTTAGTGTTATCCCTAAGGGTGTTAGGTGATGATGGAGCAATAGGGGGCAAAGCAGTAGAGGAAAGGTCAACTACTTCCGCTAGTCCAGACTCTAGAGTAGGAAAGGACTCACCATCATCACACTAGTTGTCATCAAGTTTAGGGGAATGAAACCTACAGTCAGTCTCATGTGATAGGTCTTGCACCAGTATAAAATGAGTAAGCTTGAGCTGTTGCCCAGTCATTGTCTCCATAATGCTGGAAAGTTTAGCAAAACCATCAGCAGAAACACAATAAGGACAAGAATTACTATCATGATTAAAACAATTACAATGCTCGCAGATAGGATAGGCATAGTTTGGGATGCAAGGGGAGCAGTGCAAGAATCAACACGACTAGTCTCAGATTCAAAAGTATCCTGAGCCAACCACTCAAGTAAATCCTAAGCATCATAAACTTTGCAGGCACAAAAATCCCAATCCTCCAGATGAACATGGGTCTCATAAGTCACACCCTCATCGATTATACTCAAAAGTTCCCACTTATCAAAATAGTAACCACAATGAGCAAGAAAAGAATATAATATGTCAAAGTATTTCCAAAACAGTTCATGCTCATACTGAGGAAAGTGAAAAACTGGAATTTTTAAAAGTTTTTTTGATTTTTTTTTTTCAAACAAAGGCCTAGTCTTGAGTGCTTAAGTAGGCTCCAATATTGAAAAGCAATTACTCCCCGGCAACGGTGCCAAAAACTTGTTAGGGAAAAGCTTTAATATTTATAAACCCCTGGTGCAAGATGTATCGTTCAGTACTCGGGGTGTCATCCGCAGGAAGTTGTGTTTCTAAGTACCAGAACTAAGTAAAGTGTCTCTAGTTAGGCAAAACGAATAGGGATAGAAAATAAAACTAAACTACTAAAACAAGGACAAAGACTTCAATTATGATGAAGCATGAGATAAACCAACAAATCAAGCCAAACCCTAACCTTTCCAAGTTATGCTAGGATTCAGAGTTGATCGGTTGCACCATTAAAGCTCACCTAAGCTCTCTCTCAAGGGTCAAAGGCTACTTAGTTATTCTAGCCACCTGTTTTCATTGGGTTAACCCGATTAAACTATAAAAGTAGCAACCTTGGATCTAACTAGCACCCGGACTATTCATGTCCAAATGCTAGTCATTCTCTCTACACACACCAGACAATTGACATCACCTTTCAGCGTAAGTCAATTGCTCTAAAACATAGATGAAAGCTCTTTTAAGCATTTCAACGAACAATTGGCAGGCACGAGGAAAATCTCTAAATTCTAGTGTAAACAAGTTAGGTCAACGCCTAAACAAGAATCAATTGGCCATCTCAAGAATAAATCACAACCAAAGATCAAAGTTTTAATTCACAAACAAACATTGAAACGAAAGCAAAATAATAATCTATTAAACTAGCAAATAAATTAAAAAGCATGAAATTAAAGAGAAAAGGATAAGAAGGACTTAGCCTTCAATTGCAAATCCAAAATCTTTTACCATGTATTCCAGAACTAACCTAATCTAATCTCCCCCTAAAGGGGTTTGTGGAGGTTAGGATAAACCCTGATTGGCCCTCTCAAGAACCCAACAAAATGCCTCCCCTGAAAAGAAAGAAAAGCCCATTTACAAAGGCTGAAATCGCCTAAATTGCGACGACAGGTAGGACGCATGCCTGTGCAACCACGCACCGGCAGGACCCACGGTCGTGCACCAGCCCGTGCACAGCTTCTGGTCCTGTAGCACAATTTTGTACTCCTGCATTCTGCTTCGCTTGGCTCCCAGGGCTTATCGGACTATTACCCTTCCTCCAAATTCATTTGAAAGCCTTCCTTTCTATCAAAATTAGACAATTTCTCCTAAAAGTTAGACAAACCACTTTATAAGCAAAATATGAATCAAAGAAAGTCAATTTGACCTTTTCTCGTCTAGATTCGATATAAAAACCATGAGAAAAATTGATCAAGTAGGGGCTAAAATCATGTCAAATAAAGGTCTATCAAATACACCCACACCTACCTTTTGCTCGTCCTCGAGCAAAACGAAAATAAGAACTAATCTAGGAACCTCACTCATTGTAGTGGGAATCACAGTTGTATTTAGCATATGCAGCAAGGCCTTTAAATCCATTGGTTCCCCCAAGTGGACGAATGAGGTCTTATGAGGGTTTGCAGAAGATATGCCCATAAAATCTTGAAAAAGAAAAAAAAACAAAAAGAGAAAGAAAAATAGAAAATCTTTTTGGGTTTACAAACAAAACACAAAAATATTCAAGAGTGAAAGTTGTACAAGTTCTAACCAACTAAATCACCCTTGTAACAAAGATATTAGCCTACACATGGACGTAATGTACACATCAATGCTCTCTATCCCCATGAAGGACATCAAAGCACTAACTTTTCACCCCACTGTACATCAAAACTTTGAATCCATCCTAGTGCTCGATGTGCAAAGTGTATCATCATCTTAGGACTCAAGCTTGCTAGAATCGACTCAATCCCACTTGACTGACACAAACTACATTATTAACTTATTAACACAGAAAGCAGGCTTTCCCAGAAGCAATATTGCCTCAAAGGGTAACACCTAGTAGCCCATGCCTCAAAGGAATACTTGTCATTTAAGATTTTTTTCTTTTCTTTTTTTCTGTTTCTTTTTTCATTTTTTTCTTTTTTTATTGAAAAGCAAATGAATCAAGACAAGTGGGGGAGCCAATCATGAAGACTAAGAACCTAAGCTAACGATCGTGATATAGATAAGGATTGGATTACACATCGATAATGAACAATTGAGGCTCGAATTGGGACCTACAATGACACATTGAGGATGAAGATCTATCATACACATCATGCTTATATATAAGCTAATAGTCAAGGCACAGGGGATATAAGCCAATCAGAATAGTACAAAGCTTCTTCAAAGCCAAAAAGAAAAACTATACAAAAGTGAAAACATTTTCACAAAAATATTCACAAAAGGGTATATGACTTCCCACCCCTACACCTAAATCTCACAATGTCCTCATTGGGAGCCAAAGAGTCACTATCACCACAAACACACAAAAACAAGGAAAACAAGATCACAAACACCAATCACACAACACAAAGCACAAAAAAAAAGAAAGAAAACAAAGCAAAAAGGTGATCATAGCCATCAGTTGGCTCAACAACATCCCAAATTTCACCTTAAAGTTGATCACCAACAAATACGCAACCTAATATCCACAACTAAACACAACCTGATATCCATAACTAAACAAAAGAAAAGAAAGAAAATAAAAAGAGAGCAGAAGAGTTAGAACGATTATACCAGGTTGGGTACTGATTGTCCCCAAACTAAGCTTCTCTAAAATGGTGCGATGGGATGCTCAAAGAGTGTCAACCACTCCTCACTTTCGCAACATCTAGGCTACCGTCAAAGCTCGTAGGAGCTTATCGAATACCTGAGCATGCAACCCAGATGGATGCAAGTAAGAGCACAAAAACATGCATCCAAAAACGATAATGAGTGCTCTCCTAAACATATCAAATACCATTGAAGAATCAGTAGAATATTCTAAGATAATAATCAACACGATTTTTCTAGGCAATTGTTCTAGGCACAAATTGTAAGGATGAAGGGAGGGGTTATACACGTTAAAGGTAACTAGAGTCTCAGAATAATCGACCTTATTCCCCTCAACCACAACTTGAGAATCAACAAGCGCCCAATTATGACACTCAGGGGAGTGGGAGGGTAGTAAACATAAAGGAGAAGCATGAAAAATGTCGAGGGGATTGGGGGACACATGGTCATCATGATCAAGACTAGGAAAAACTGTAAACACAACATCCACACCAGGCCTCCCAACAAGAGTCACATTAGGATCATGCTCAAAATCTATATCGTTTGACCCACAATAGGAATCATCCTCACCAATACTGACATCAACACTAAAAATCTCACCCACCCTATACCTTGTCGACTGAGTTAAAGGGTAAGGTGGATCAGGAAAGGTCATGAGAGATACAGTGTTATCCCGAAGGGTGTTAGGTGAGGATGGAGCAACAGGGGGCAAAGTAGCGAGGGAAGGTCAAATAGTTCCTCTAATCTGGACTCTATAGTAGGAAAAGACTCACCATGATCACACTGGTTGCCATCAGGTTCAGGGAATCGAAACCTACAGTCAATCTCATGTGGTAGGTCATGCTCCGGCATAAAATTGGTAAGCTTGAGTTGTTGCTCATTCACTGTCTCAATGATGTTGGAAACCCTAGCAAAACCGTCAGCAGAAACATAACAAGGACAAGAATTACTATCATGATCAGAACGATTGCAATGCTCGCACGCAAGATGGGCATAGTTAGGGATGCAAGGGGAGGGGATGCATGAATCAACATGACTACTCTCAACTTCATATGTATCCCGAGCCAACCGCTCAATCAAATCCCAAGTTTCATCAACATTACGGAAACAAAAATCCCAATCCTCCAAATGAACATGGGTCTCATATGTCACACCCTCATGGACTATACTCAAAAATTCCCACTTATCCAAACAGTAACCACAATGACCAAGAAAAAAATGTAATCTGTCAAAGTATCTCCAAAAGAGTTCATGCTCATATTGAGGAAAGTGAAAAGCTAGAATTTTTCAATGTTGTTTTGGTTTTTTTTTCCCCCAAATAAAGGCCTAGTCTTGAATGCTCAAGTAAGCTCCAATATTGAAAAGCAACAACTCTTCGGCAACGGTGCCAAAAAACTTGTTAGGGAAAAGCTTTAATAGTTATAAACCCCAAGTGCAAGATGCATCGTTGATTACTCGAGGTGTCGTCTGCAAGGAGTTGTGTTTCTCAGCACCAGAACTAAGTAAAGCATCTCAAGCTAGGCAAAACGAATAGGGATAGAAAATAAAACTAAACTACTAGAACAAGAACAAAGACTTCAATTATGATTAAGCCTGAGATAAACCAACAAATCAAGCCAAACCCTAATCTTTCCAAGTTATGCTAGGATTCAGAGTTGATGAGTTGCATTATTAAAGCTCACCTAAGGCCTCTATCAAGGGTCAAAGGCTACTTAGTTTTTCTAGTCACTTGTTTTCATGGGGTTAACTCGATTAAACTACAAAAGTAGCAACCTTGGATCTAACTAGCACTCGGACTATTTTCATGTCCAAATGCTAGTCATTCTCTCTACCCACACTAGACAATTGACATCACCTTTCAGCATAAGTCAATTGCCCCAAAACATGGATGAAAGCTCTTTCAAACATTTTAACGAACACTTGGTGGGCGTGAGGAACATCTCTAAATTCTAACGTAAAAAAGTTAGGCCGAGGCCTAAACAAGAATCACTTAGCCATCTCAAGAACAGATCACAACCAAAGATCAAAGCCTTAATTCACAAACAGACATTGAAACGAAAGCAAAACAATAATCTATTGAACTAGCAAATAAATTAAAAAGCATGAAATTAAGGAGAAAAGGAGAAGAAGGACTTAGTCTTCAATTGCAAATCCAAAATCTTTTACCATGTATGCCAGAACTAACCTAATCTAATCTCCCCCTAAAGGAGTTTGTGGAGGTTAGGATAAACCCTAATTGGCCCTCTCAAGAACCCAACAAAAGGCCTCCCCCGAAGTGAAAGAAAAGCCCCTTTACAAAGGCTAAAACCGCTTAAATCGCGGCGTCAGGTAGGACGCATGGTCGTGCTTCGAGGATGCACGCACGTGTACCCACGCACCGGCATGATGCACGGCCGTGCACCAGCTCGTGCACAACTTGTAGTCCTACAACATAGTTGTGCACTCGTGTAGCACGGCTGTGCACTCTTGCATTCCGCTTCACGTAGCGCCCAGGGCTTGCTGGACCTTTATCCTTCCTCCAAATCCATTCCAAAGCCTTCCTTTCTGTTAAAATCAGACAATTTCTCCTGAAAGTTAGACAAACCACTTTACAAGCACAATATGAAGCAAAGGAAGTCAATTTGGCCCTTTCTCATCTAGATTCGATATAATAACCATAAAAAAAGTGATCAAATAGGGGCTAAAATCAGGTCAAATAATGGTCCATCATATAGCCCCACATCTATCTTTTGCTCGTCCTCGTGCAAAACGAAAATAAAGACTAATCTAGGAACCTAACTCACTATCGTAGGAATCACGGTTGCATTTAGCGTATGCAAGAAGCCCTTTAAACCCCATGGTCCCCCCAAGTGGACGAGCGAGGTCTCATGAGGGTTTCCAGAAGATATACCCCTAAAATCTTAAAAAAGAAAAAACATAAAAGGAGGAAGAAAAATAAAAAATCTTTTTGGGTTTACAAACAAAACATAAAAATATTCGAGAGAAAGTTGTACAAGTTCTAACCAACCAAATCACCCTTGTAATAAAGATATTAGCCTGCAAATGGACATAATGTACACACCGAGGCTCCCTATCTCAATGGATGACATCAAAGCATTAACTTTTCACCCCACTGTACATCAAAACTTTGAATCCATCCTAGTGCTCATTGTGCAAGTGTATCATCATCTTAGGACTCAAGCTTGCCAGAATGGACTCAATCACACTTGACTGACACAAACTACATTGTTGACTTATTAACACAAAAAGCAAGTTTTTCTAGTTGCAGTATTGCCTCAAATGGTAACACCCAGTAGCCCATGCTTCAAAGGTGATGTATTACCAAGGGAACTAGTCGAAATGAGAAGAAATCAGAATAGGAAAAGAGAAGTAAGTAGCACGGCAAGCTTTGAAGTCACAAACTCAAACTAGGAAATTGAGGTAGAACCGAAACTAGCACAATTCTTGGATACAGAAACACCACCAAGACTTGATGCTAGGGCCCTTAACAAACCCTTGGATATAGAAAACACCACCAAGAAGATGCTAAGACTCTTGCTAGATCACCACCCTACCCGGCCAAAGGAAGAGTTAAGCTAGAAGAGAGTTTGAGAGTTCAAAGGAGCGAAGGCTCAACTTCATTCAATAATTCATCAAAAAAAATTTTATACAAGGTAGCAAGAGGGCTTATATACTCCCTCACTAACATTAAACATCATCTACAAATTCAAAATAGCAAGCTAATACTAGATACATTTCGGGTTCCGAAAACAAGCAACAAAAGGCAAGATGAAACCGTGGCTTGACACCTCTTTTTTGTGGATCTTGAGGCTTAGGTGTCGACCTTAGGTGTTTGGGGGGTCTCAATTAGCTTCAAGTACACTAATCATGTCATTTGCAAGTGGATTAGACCTAGATAAGAGCAAAATACCTCAAAAAGATCACCATGGCAGCCGGCTGCCCTTTAACCGGGTAAAGGAATGTTAATCCTTACTTTGCTGGTTAATAGCTCCACAAGTGTGTAATTTAGCTGAGTTTTTTTATGGCCACTTGATGATATTCTTAAATTACTTTCAATCCATAAAAGTTTCAATTCAAGTGGAGGAGCTTTGGGCATCCAAACAGCCCCATTTCTAGAACGGTTCAGAATTGCAGCAGTTTTGAGCCCTTGACTTCAACGGTTGATTTGAGGTAGCAAAGGACCTACAAATGACTTGAAATTGGTCTTATTGGAAAGAGCACTTATTAAACTTAAACTTAGGCCTCCTACAACCCAATCATGCCCTGAGGAAGATCATGAAATAACGTGCACAAAACTGGGTTTGTGCACAGGCCTAAAACTGTGAGTGGACAGAATGTGTTCTTGGCATGCTTTGATGATTTCTTGTACTTTACTCATGAAACTCAACCCTTTTGGGCTCCCTTGAAGGCTTGTGATCATGTTCATGGATGAACCTCCATCATCCTCCCCTTGTTGAGAAGAATTTGCCCTCAAATTGACTAGATGTTCATCTTCCAAGTAAGGACTTAAATCGGCTACATTGAAAGTGGCCGAGATGCCATAGTCCCCGAGAAAATTGATCTTGTAAGCATTGTCATTGATCTTTTCCAAAACTTCAAAGGGGCCATCCGCCCTTGGCATCAACTTAATCTTACGTTTGGAAGGAAATCTCTCCTTCCTCAAGTGAACCCAAACTAGGTCCCTGGGATGGAATGCCACTTTCTTCTTATGCTTGTTGGCTTGTTATTGGTAGGATGCATTGGCCTTCTCAATCTTGAACTTGACCAACTCATGGAGCTTTTGGATCTCTTCCACTCTTTTGCTAGCTTCCATGTTTGGCTTCTCATTCATCCCCCTCGGAGCAAGATCAACTGGGCTCAAAGGGTCAACTCCATACACTACTTTGAAAGGAGACAAACCGGTTGTTTTGCTTGGGGACTTATTGCAAATTCAGCTTGTGGCAATAGCAAATCCCAAGCCTTGACATTGGATTTCACAAACACCCTCAAGAGAGTTCCCAAGGTTTGGTTGGTGACTTTGGTTTGGCCCTCCGTTTGAGGATGACAAGTAGTGCTATACTTGAGCTTGGTACCCATCTTCTTCCAAAGTGTCACCCAAAAATGGCTAAGGAACTTAGTGTCACGGTCCGAGAATATGGACCTTGGAATGCCATGCAATCTCATTACCTCTTTGAAGTATAACTCGGCTATATGGGTAGCATCATTTGTCTTGGCACAAGGGATGAAATGTGCCATCTTGGAGAAGCAATATACAACCACAAAGATGGAGTCTTTGATTCTTTGTGTCCTTGGTAGCCCTAGCACAAAATCCATGCTCACATCCTCGCATGGAAGAGAAGGAACCGGTAAGGGCATGTAGAGACCATGAGGTAGCAAGTGACTCTTGGCTACTTGGCACGTAGCACACCTCTTCACCATGTCTTGGACATCCTTACTCATTCTTGGCCAATAGTAGTGCTCTTTCAACATAAGAAGAGTCTTGTTCTCCCCAAAGTGGTCGGCCAAGGACCCTCCATGGACCTCCCGAATAAGTAGCTCTCTAGTTCCACACTTAGGAATGCAAAGCCGAGGACCTTTGAAAAGGAACCCATCTTGAATCAAGAAATCCCCCTTTGGGTGCCGTTTCCAATCATTGTAGAGCTCTCCAAAGTCTTCATTATTTTCATAAAGGGACTTTAAATGTTCAAAGCCAAGTATGAAAGCATCAAGTTGGAATAATAACAAGTGCCTTCTTGACAAGGCATCCGCTCCTTGGTTCAATTTTCCGGACTTGTGCTTGATGGTGAAGTGAAAATATTGGAGGAACTCCACCCACTTGGCATGCCGTGACTTTAGTTTGTGTTGCCCTTGAATGTATTTCAAGGCCTCATGGTCCGAATGCAAGATGAAATCGCTAGCCACCAAGTAATGACTCCAATGTTCAAGACTCCTCACAATTGCATAGAATTCTTTATCATAGGTAAAATACTTCCTCCTTGAATCACAAAGCTTCTCACTAAAGAAGGCTAAGGGCCGCCCTTCTTGAGTGAGCACACCTCCAATGCCAACCCCGGACGCATCACATTCAACTTCAGAAACTTTGTCAAAGCATGGCAAAGCTAAGACCGGGGCTTGGGTGAGCTTGGACTTGATGGTGCCGAATTCCTCTTGAGCCTTGGGGCTCCATTTGAATGTTGTGCCCTTGATCACCTCGGTCATGGGGGGCATGATAGTGCTAAAATCTCTAATGAACCGCCTATAGAAGGAGGCAAGTCCATGGAAACTTCGCATATCATGAATGCTCTTTAGAGTAGGTCATGTCTGAATGACCTCCACTTTACTCTCATCTACCTTGATGCCATGGCTAGAAACAACATAGCCAAGAAAGGTGACCTCACAAGTGAAGAATGTACACTTTTTGAGGTTACCATAAAGCTTCTCTCTTTCAAGGACCTCCATAACTTGAGTTAGATGCTCTTTGTGCTCCTCTTCATTTTTACCATAGATCAGGATGTCATCAAAGTATACCACCACAAATTTTCCAATGAATGGCAGAAATACTTGATTCATGAGTCTCATGAAAGTGCTTGGAGCATTGGACAAATCGAATGGCATGGCTAGCCACTCATACAAACCTCCCTTAGTCTTGAAAGTTGTCTTCTATTCATCCCCTTCTCTAATCCTTATTTGGTAGTAGCCACTCCTCAAATCCACCTTAGAAAACACAGTTGAGCCATGTAACTCGTCAAGCATATCTTCAAGCCCTGGGATAGGATACCTATACTTCATGGTTATCTTGTTTATGGCTCGGCTATTTACACACATCTGCATGCTCCCATCCTTCTTTGGGACTAGCAAGGTCACACCGCACAAGGACTAAGGCTTTCCCTCACCAAG
The DNA here is from genome assembly GCA_017589665.1 of Selenicereus undatus. NCBI lineage: Eukaryota > Viridiplantae > Streptophyta > Magnoliopsida > Caryophyllales > Cactaceae > Selenicereus > Selenicereus undatus. The sequence continues at coordinate 19,774,021 of JACYFF010031954.1, read as the reverse complement.
CCCTTGGTTACCAACTCTTTTATTTGCCTTTGGACCTCTATGGTCTCTTTGGGATTCATTCTATAGGCCAACTTTTTGGGAAGTATGGCTCCGGGAGTGAGGTCAATGTGGTGTTGGATGGACCTTTGTGGGGGTAGGCCGGAGGGTATTTCTTCGGGAAACACATGGGCAAATCGTTCAAGAAGTGAAATGGCTATGGGATGAGAGGGTAGGGGTGTTTTGGACTCCTCTAGTGAAGTGAGAATCCATTCTTTAAATGCTTTGAACTCATGATGGGAAGCTTTAGGAAGGGGCTCACCAAAAGTAAGAAGTAAGTCCGAATGGTCTTGGTTCTTTTGTGGCTTACTTTTGTGGAGTTGGGATGGGCTTAAAGGGGCAAGGGTGATCTTCTTCCCATCTTTTTGAAAGGTGTAAGTGTTCAAATGGCCATCATGCATCACCTTGCGGTCAAATAACCATGGTCTCCCCAACAAAAGATGACATGCATCCATGGGAATGATGTCACACCACAACTCATCATGGCAACTCTTGCCAATAGAAAAGGAAATCAAGCATCTTGAATTGACTTGTAAACCTTTACATTGGTTAAGCCGTTAGATGTTGTAAGGATGAGGGTGGCCCGAAGCTTGGAGACCTAGCTTTTCCACCATTCTTGAAGAGGCAACATTAGCATAACTCCCTCCATCTATGATGAGAGAGCAAACCTTGCCTTGGATAGTACATCTTCTATGAAAGATGTTCTCCCTTTGTTCTTCTAAGGCTCCCTTTTGGCTATTCAAGGCTCTCCTCAAGACAAGAAGTTCTCCTTCATCTACTTCCTCTACGACCTCCTCTTGATCTTCCATGAAATACACCTCTTTTTCCTCCTCCTCTTCTTCCTCCATACATGCCTCCCATTCGACCAAGGAGATAATCCTCCTATTCGGGCATTCCGAGGCAATGTGACCTACGCCTTGGCATTTGAAGCATCTCCTATTGTTCATAGGAGGGGGGTAGGCCGGTTTGAAGGGGGTTGGTTCTTTTGAGGAGCTTGGCTTTTTTGTGGAGCGGGTGGGTTAGAAACCGAGGGCTTAGAAGGTGGGTAAGAGCTCCCCTTGTTAAAAGGTTGGCTCCTGAGAAAAGGCTTAGGAGGGTCTCTTTTGCAAAGTTTGGCTTTTCTTTCTTGTTCCACTTTATGGGCTAGAACACACACCTCATCAAAGGTAGTGTATTGTTGCAATTCGACCACATGAGCATACCTATGGCTAAGTCTCCCTAAATACCTCACAATGGTTTGCTCTTCGGCTTCGCTAAGGTCACATTTGATCAACTTTTCAAATTTCACATTTGATCAACTCTTCAACACTCATGTTCCCTTGAGTTAGGGAATAGAGTTGAGCATAGTTGTCTTGGAGATAGAAAGGTGGTAAGAAATGGCCTCTAACCTTAGCTTTCATTTTCTCCCAAGTCCGAATCTTTCCTTTCCCTTGCCTTGCCCTTTTGGCACACAAATTGGACCACCAAAAGGGAAGCATACTTACAGATTCTAATGGCAACAAGCTTCACCTTCTTGTCCTCCGGGATCTCCTTGTAATCAAAGATCCTCTCCATGGTTTATAGCCATTCCAAGAACTCATTGGGGTCTAGCCTTCCTTCAAATTCCAGGACCTCCACTTTGATATCTCCAAAGTTAGGAGCGTTTCTCCCATTTCTTCTTGGCCTCCTAAAAGGCTCCTCCTCACTTGAAGAGTTCCAGTGATGGCCTTCACCATGGTCATCCTCACCTTGCTCAGATTCGGATGAGTTGGAAGAACGAGAGCTCCCAATCTCCTTTCGCTTTTGCTTCAAGGATTCACCAAGTTGACACTTCAAATATTCATTATAGCCTTTGATTTCTTCATTTTGTAACCTCATGGCTTTATAATTCCTCATGAGGGCTTCAAATTTCTCCTCCAAAGTCATACTTGTAGCACTCATTCTTGAAGGGTGACGGTTTTGTGTTTGGGAATGTGTTTGTGGATTCTGTTTGGGGAAGTGTGGGGCACGTACCAAGCTAAGGACAAACCTTGCTCTGAAACCAAATATGATGTATTACCAAGGGAACTAGTCGAAATGAGAAGAAATCAGAATAGGAAAAGAGAAGTAAGTAGCACGGCAAGTTTTGAAGTCACAAACTCAAACTAGGAAATTGAGGTAGAACCAAAACTAGCACAATTCTTGGATATAGAAACACCACCAAGACTTGATGCTAGGGCCCTTAGCAACCCCTTGGATACAAAAAACACCACCAAGAAGATGCTAAGACTCTTACTAGATCACCACCCTACCCGACCAAAGGAAGAGATAAGCTAGAAGATAGTTTGAGAGTTCAAAGGAGCTAAGGCTCAACTTCATTCAATAATTCATCAAAAAAATGTTTATACAAGGCAGCAAGAGGGCTTATATACTCCCTCACTAACATTAAACATCAGCTACAAATTCAAAATAGCAAGCTAATACTAGATACATTTTGGGTTCAAAAAACAAGCAACAAAAGGCAAGATGAAATCGTGGCTTGACACCTCTTTTTTGTGGATCTTGAGGCTTAGGTGTCGACCTTAGGTGCTTGGGGGGCCTCAATCAGCTTCAAGTACACTAATCATGTCATTTGCAAGTGGATTAGACCTAGATAAGAGCAAAATACCTCAAAAAGACCATCGTGGCAGCCGGCTGCCCTTTATCCGGGTAAAGGAATTTTAATCCTAATTTGCTGGTTAATAACTCCACAAGTGTGTAATTTAGCTGAGCTTTTTATGGCCACTTGATAATATTTTTAAATTAATTTCAATCCATAAAAGTTTCAATTCAAGCGGAGGATCTTTGGGCGTCCAAACAACGCCATTTCCAGAACCGGTCAGAACTGCAACAGTTTTGAGCACTTGGCTTCAACGGCTGATTTGAGGTAGCAAATGACCTACAAATGACTTGCAATTGGTCTTAATGGAAAGATTAATTATTAAAATTAAACTTAGGCTTCCTACAACCCAATCATACCCTGAGGGAGATCATGAAATAACGTGCACAAAATCGGGTTTGTGTAGAGGCCTAAAACCGTGAGTGGACAGAATGTGTTCTTGGCATGCTTGGCTGATTTCTTGTACTTTGCTCATGAAACTCGACCCTTTTAGGCTCCCTTGAAGGCTTGTGATCATGTTCATGGATGGACCTCCATCAAAAGGGATACTTGTCATTCAAGATTTTTTTCTTTTCTTTTTCTCAATTTGTTTTTTCATTTTTTCCTTTTTTTATTGAAAAGCGAACAAATCTAGACAAGTGGGAGAACCAATTATGAAGACTAAGAACCTAAGCTAATGATGGGGGTGTAGATAAGGATTGGATTACTCATCGATAATGAACAATTGAAGTTAAAATTAGGGCCTAGAACAACACATTGAGGACGAAGATCTATCATACACACTATGCTTATATACAAGCTAATAGTCAAGGCACAGGGGATATAAGCTGATCAGAATAATACGAAGCTTCCCCAAAGTCAAAAAGAAAAACTTTACAAAAGTGAAAATTTTTTCACAAAACTATTCGCAAAAGGGTATATAACTTCCTACCCCCACACCTAAATCTCATAATGTCCTTATTGGGAACAAAGGAGTCACTACCGCCACAAAAACAAAGAAAATAAAATCACAAACACCAATCACACAACACAAAAACACAAAAAAAAAAAAGAAAACAATGCAAAAAAGTTATCATAGTCGTCCGTTGGCTAAACAACATTCCAATTTTCACTTTATAGTTGACTACCAACAGAAGCACAACCTAATATCCACAACTAAGCACAACCTAATATCCATAACTAAACAAAAGAAAACAAAGAAAATAAAAAGAAAGGAGAAGAGTTAGAATAATTATACCAGGTAGGGTACTGATAGTACCCAAACTTAGCCTCTCCAAAATGGTGCGATGGGAGGCTCGAGGAGCATTAGCCACTTCTCATTTTCTCAAGATCTAGGCTACCAATTCGGATGCTATCAAAGCTCGCAGGAGTTTATCGAACACCTGAGCATGCAACTCATATGGATGCAAGTAAGAGCACAAAAACATGCATCCAAAAACGATAATAAGTGCTCTCCTAAACATATCAAATACTATTGAAGAATCAATAGAATAGTCGAAGATAATAATCAACACGATTTTTCCAGGCAATTGTTCTAGGCACAGATTGTAAGAATGAATGGAGGGATTATACCCTCTAAAGGTAACTAGAGTCTCAGAATAGTTGACCATATTCCCCTCAACCACAACTTGAGAATCAACAAGTGGCCAATCTTGACACTCAGGGGAGTGGGAGGGTAGTGAACATGAAGGAGAAGCATGAAAAATGTCGAGAGGATTGGGGGACACATGGTCATCATGATCAGGACTAGGGAAAATTGTAAACACAACATCCACAGCAGGCCTCCCAATAAGGGTCGCATTAGGATCATGCTCCACAAAGTCTGTATTGTTTGACGCATAACAGGAATCATCCTCATCAATACTGACATCAACACTAAAAATCTCACCCACCCTATACCCTATCAACTGAGTTAAAGGGTAAGGTGGATCAGGAAAGGTCATGAGAGATGCAGTGTTATCCCTAAGGGTGTTAGGTGAGGATGGAGCAACAAGGGGCAAAGTAGTCAAGGGAAGGTCAAAAACTTCCTCTAGTTCGACCTCTAAAGTAGGAAAGACTCACCATCATCACACATGTTGCCATCAAGCTCAGGGGAATGAAACCCAGGGTTAGTCTCATGTGATTGGTCATGCTCCCGCATTGAATTAGTAAGCTTGAGTTGGTGCTCATTCATTGTCTCAATCATGTTGGAAAGTCCAGCAAAACCGTGAGCAGAAACATCATAAGGACAAGGTACATCGTTGAGTACTCGGGGTGTCGTCCACAGGGAGTTGTATTTTCAAGGACCAGAATTAAGTAAAGCGTCTCAAGTTAGGCAAAACGAATACATATAGAAAACAGAACTGAACCACTAAAACAAGAACAAAGACTTCGATTATGATTAAACATGAGATAAACCAACAAATCATGCCAAATCCTAACCTTCCCAAGTTATGCTAGGATTCAGAGTTGATTGGTTGCACTATTAAAGCTTACCTAAGCCCCCTCTCAAGGGTCGAAGGCTAGTTTAATTGTTCTAACCACCTATTTTCGTGTCTAAATGCTAACCTGAGATAAACCAACAAATCAAGCCAAATCCTAACCTTCCCAAGTTATGCAAGCAACCCTAGATCTAACTAGGACCTAGACTATTTTCATGTCCAAATGCTATTCATTCTCTCTACCCACACTGGACAATTGACCTCACCTTTCAGTATAAGTCAACTGCCCCCAAAACACGGATGAAAGCACTTTCAAGCATTTCATCAAACGCTTGGTGGGCGTGAGAAAAATCTCTAAATTCTAGCATAGACAAGCTAGGTCAAGACCTAAACATGAATCAATCGGCTATCTCAAGAACAAATTACAACCAAATATCAAAGCTTTAATTCACAAGCAAACATTGAAACCAAAGCAAAACAATAATATATTGAACTAGCAAATAAATTAAAAATCATGAAATTAAAGAGAAGAGGAGAAGAACTTAGTCTTCAATTGCGAATCTAAAATCTTCTACCACGTATACAAGAACTAACCTAATCTAATCTCCCCCTAAAGGGGTTTATGGAGGCTAGGATAAACTCTAGTTGGCCTTCTCAAGAACCCCGCAAAAGGCCTCCCCCAAAAAGAAAGAAAAAGGTCCTTAATAAGGACTTAAAACCATTTAAATCGCGATGACAAGTAGGATGCACAGTTGTGTTTTGAGGACACACAGTCGTGCACCTATGCATTGGCAAGACGCACGGTTATGCACCAGCCCGTGCGTAGCTTCTGGTTTTGCAGTATGGTTGTGCACTCCTGCATTCCACTTCACTTGGCTCTCACGGCTTGTTGGACCTTTATCCTTCCTCCAAGTTCGTTCCAAAGCCTTGCTTTCTATCAAAATCAGACAATTTCTGCTGAAAGTTACACAAACCACTTTATAAGCACAATATGAATCAAAGGAAGTGAATTTGACCCTTTCTCATCTAGATGCGATATAAAAACCATGACAAAAAGTGATCAAATGAGGGCTAAAATCAGGTCAAATAAAGGTCTATAAATATAGAAAAAGAAGGGAGGGTCACTCTTTATGATTTGCATACATACCAACTCGTCATAGATGATCTGCCAAATTGGCTTACTACCAGTACGAGGAAGCATTGTCAACTGAGCTCGGTTGTTAGAATTTCTAGCACTCTTGGTTTACAATTCACATTGTTTGAGTCATACAAGAATGAAAGCATGTAAAAGAGTAACAACAAAAAAAAAGAAGAAAATGATTATGTCTTCAGCTACCATAGTTCAAAGTATGTACCTGAAAATCAGGGTCTGTATAATGCTCTAACACCAACCGTTCCCAATCTTCCTTAAGCAGGCTGTTAGGTACATTCTTTGGAGAGAATGCTTCCTCCAAACTAGATACCTTTTTCGGGTGTAGCTGCTTCATTTCTTCTAGCCATTTGTTCCATAAATTCCTTGCCTGTCGCATGATGATGATGCGACAATACTCATGACCACCTCCTTCAAACTTATCCTACCATACCAAACATACAAAAAAATTGTGAGGAAATAATATCTTGCGCAAAATATTTATCTCAATTTTCACATGCATTATTCCTAGGTATAAGTTTGACGTAAATAAAAAGTAAATACAATTCATCCTATCATACCACAATAGCATTCTATAGTTTGTCCAAATCTTTGGAATCAATTGCATTCCAAGTACGCACTTTGATTAGTAACATGTTATGATCACGAACAAGTTTGCTGATATGTCTTGCTAGAGGGCATTGGTTTACCCACCGCCGTATTGTTGTAGAAGGCTACTCCAAGTTTTTACCCATCTTTCAAAGTTGCCACTTGCCTAGCCTTTATTGTTCCCCTAGGTCTTAAAACAATGCCTCACTTTCTTTTTCTTATTTCGACACTAATAGGAGCTGCACAATGAAAATGTCAAGTTTATTTTTTTAAAAAAAAATTAAAGTACCAGGAAATGACACACTAGAAAAGAATAGCCCCAGTTCAGCATGGGTAGCAAACAACTAATGGGTTGGACACTGCTAATGCTACATTCCATATGCGAGTTCCCAAACTCTTTCACACCCTCATTATTCAGAGAATCATTCTGAAATGGATTAATATCATTCCATGTAACTGTTTGCTTTCCACCACCTATCAAAGCATCATTACTTACAAAATTTCCGCATCCTTTTTCCATTTCATTGTGTGCTTGCAAAATATCATGCTTGAACCTAAAATTAAGAACATTTTTGATATTTAATTTTCAATAGACAAAAGGACTGTGAATTATGAAAACTTAAAAATACTAGCTTAGGCTTTTAGAAGGACAATATGTCTTCATTACCAACTTGGAATTTGTAATTCTTTGTGAACAAATTGCTCCTCTGACACATTCCATAAGATTGATAACAATCACATGAAAACATATAATTTTAAACAAATAAAACAGTAAAAGGCAAAACGCTTACCACATTTTCCTTTTGTGCATTCGTCATATCATTATCCTTTTGTGAATTTGCTATATCATTATCCTTTTGTGCATTTTCCGTATCATTCTCCTTTTGTGCTTGCAAAGGAATAGACTTAAGCCTATGAATAAAGAAAATTTATTAAGGGTGTGTAATTGTCATTAGATAGAACATCATGCTTTGAGATGAAGGGTATATCTTCATTACCAAGTTGGAACTTGCTGTTGTTATGAATTGAAATCCCCTCTAACACATTCTAACATCAAACAAAAAATTGGATTCTTTATAGCCCATATAGGAATATATAATTACGAACAAATACAATAATGAAAGGTATAAGGCTTACCATATTTTTCTTTGCTACATTTGCCTCATCTTGGGATCTACCTTCTAGAGCATTAATAAGATGTTGTTCACTTGGGTTTTGTCCGACTAAAGATTTAGGGTAGGTAGGCGTCTTCAGACCCGATAAGTGCCCACGACGTAAGAAACTCGATGCTAGAAACCTTGCCTTTGCTGAGTTCTTCCTTGTAGGTGTCGTTCTATATAATTAGATAAGAAATTACATGATTAATTATAAACTAGAATAACAATAATACAAAAAATGTAAGTGTAATATACGAAAAAAATAAAGCTAAAGCATAAATCAATTTATGATAAACAACAAACACAAAATCAGATCACACTATATGTAATGTTTGGTCTTTCTACGTAATGAAAACATTTCAAACTTCAAAATAGAACAAACACTGAACGCTGGTAGCCATCAATAGCTAATGATAACTCATTTTTTCCTAAATGTTCTGGTTTTTCTAGGCAACGAAGACATATCAACGGACTCTGCTTGTACATCATTTCTATAGTAGGCATTAGCATATTCAAAGTCTTCATTTGATGTTGATGTAGCAAGTTGGGCATGAAATGAAATGCTCTATTGGTAAGCTTCATCGTTCTCTTCTACGCTTGCTTGTCCCTATCTTCCTCAAGAGCTAACTCATATGAATCTCTAGGTTGTACCTTAACCACCGCACACCAACCCTTTTAACTAATATCATTCACATAGAAAACTTATGATGCTTGAGTCGCTAGCACAAAAGGATCATATGTTTTCAAATGACGTTGACAATTAACGCTAACAAAGCCAAATTTATCTACTTTGACTCCAAACTAAAGACCTCTATGAGTATCCCATAATAGTCTATGTTAGGTTCTCCATCTCTGGCATTACCCACCACAAGAACTCCACTATTCTGTATCCTTGCACCAATCTTTCTACTTAGTGTGTGAAATTTAAATCCATTAGTAATGTAACCAGTACGGCTCTTCACATATGGTGTAGGCCCTCGAGCCAACGATAAAAGCTCCTCCCCATGAGGGCAAGTTCCTTGTTGGTACAACTCTTTCACCTATAGAACAAAATCAAATATACAAATAAGACATAATTTAAGACAAAGATCAAAGCACTTTATCTCAAGTGAATAACTCACTTTAGCCTTGAACCACTCCTTAAAGTGGTTGTTATTCTTATCCTCAATCATTTCCTTTGAACAACTCTTCGGCATAAGATAATGCTCTCTAAAGAACGTATAAAATTAGTATTTGCTCATAATAATATGACACTAGTTAGAATTATTTAGAAGATGCAACTTACTGAATAAAAAGTAACGCTTCAGGGCAATTCATCTAAGCATATATATGGGCTTGTTGTTTTTCCCTCTCATCCATGTCACACATCTTCATTGCTTTAAGTGGCCTTCCGGGATGTGAAAAAATACTTAGCATCTTGCTATGTTTGACACCACCATCATCATTCCACCCTACACGATTTACTTTTGTCTCAGTCCAATGTAAGTATCTAGATCAAAGAATCATACACTCATCTGCAATATAGCCCTCCGCCATGAAACCCTCCAGACATGCCCTATTACAAACACGTGACTTGAGTCTAAAGAGAACTTGTTCCATTGAATAAATCCAGCGGAACTGAAGTGGCATACCAATGATAGCTTCATCTGCCAAGTGGACAGGTGAATGTAACATGACATTAAAACATGCCAGAGGAAACCACCTTTCCAACTTGGACAAAGTTAGTGGCATTTGGGCCTTGATTGCGTCCAAGTCTTCCACCTTCAATGTCTTGGCACACAAAACATTAAAAAACATAGACATTTCAATCATTGCCTCGCTTACTTCCTTCGTAGGCATGTCTGTGCGTATAACTAGATGAAGTAATCTTTGGATAAGAATGTGGTGTTCATGGCTCTTTAATCCTGAGATCTTACATTCTTTCATATTTACGCACCTAGAGATATTTGAGAAGAAGCCATCCGGTACCTTAACTTCCTTAAGAATCTTGTATAACTCTTGCTTTTGCTTTTGAGACAATACATAAAGAGCTGGTAGTACCTTATGCTTGTCACCCTTTTCACGAGGATGCAAATCTGGCCTAATGTTAAAGGCTTACAAATCTAATCGAGACACAGCGGTATCTTTCATCTTTCCCTTCATGTTCATGATAGTTCCGAAAATGATGTCAGACACATTCCTTTCAATGTGCATAACATCCAAATTATGCCTTAGTAAATTAGTTTCCCAATAAGGCAACTGAAAAAAAAAATTGTTGTCATATTCCAACTATAGCCCCTTTTTTCATGGTTAATTTTCACTTTCACATTAGGAGCTTTGCTCAAGGGAATTCCCTATAGATCACGTACCTGGTTCATAACATCGATTACACATACTGGGACAGGAAGTCCTTCTAACTCTACATTGCCAAACCAATCTTTCTTTTTGTGCCAACCATGATTCTTAGGCAAGAAATGTCTATGTCGCATATAAAATTGTTTTATACAATGTTGTAATCTTAGAGAGTGAGTGTGCTTATGACACACTGGACAAGCAAGCTTGCCCTTGGTGCTCCATCCAGACGAAATTTCATATGCTGGAAAATCAATTATGGTCCACAATAAAGCTGCATGAAGCTTAAAATTTTGCCTTCTAGACGCATCATATGTCTCAACCCATATTTCCCATAGCTCCTTCAGTTCTTCTATCAAGGGTTGCAAGTTAATATCTATTGCATCACTAGGGCCCTCGGGACCAGGAATAATTAAAGATAATATAAAGTTGGCTTGTTTCATGCAATTCCAAGCAGCCACATTGTATGTAATAAGTATCACAGGTCAAAAACTATAAGGAGTTGATGTGTTGGAAAATGGTTAAAACCCATCCCTTATCAACCCAAGCCTGACATTATGTGGTTCTAAGGTAGAACCCTGGTGAAGTTCATCAAATTTTTTCCGTGCTTTAGAATCAGCGGGGTGCCTCATAACTCCATCTTCGATGCGTTCTTCATAATGCCATCGCATCTCAAATGCTGTCCTGGAACACATGAAGAGACATTGAAGTCGTGGCTTCAATGGGAAATGGCGTAATACTTTTACTGAAATTTTCTTCCCATTTTCCCTACTCTTTTCTTCCCGCTATGCTTCTCATTTGTCCACCTTGATGCATGACACATTTTGCAGGCATCAAGTTTTGCATATTCTTTCCAAAATAGCATGCAATCATTCCTACATGCATCAATCTTATTGTATGAGAGTCCAAAGTCTTTAATTGTCTTCTCAGCCCCATAGTACGACTCTGCTAGTGTTGATCCACATGGCAGCAACTCATTCTTTAGAAACTCTAGCAACATAGTAAATGATTCATTACTCAATTGACCAAGAGACTTAATATGCATCAATTTCACCATTGCAGATGACTTAGAACAACTAGAGCATGGATACCTAGGTTGGTCAAAGTCTTTTACTAACCTCAAAAAAAAAAATTGCATCATCATTAGGCTCCTCCATACAATCAATAGTGTTTGATGCTCAATCTCAACACCTTTTCAAGTGAGATCATAATAAATAGGAAATAAATCCTTAATCATTTCATCCGTTTCATCATCACTTTGAGAATCACCCTCTAAATCTTCCTCTATCTTGCATCTCATCGTCATCAAATTCAAGTTCATCGGCTCTTTCTCCATGATGATACCAAAATGTGTAAACTTCAAGAATCCCATATGCCATAAGATGTGTTTCAACCACATCTCGTGTATGCTCACTGCAGTGGCAACATTTCACACATGGGGATTTGATAACTTGGGTTGCCTCACCTAATTGATCAAATGCAAATGAAAGAAAGTCCTTAATTACTTCGTCATATTCATCACGAAGATGATCAATAGAAGGCAGAGCCATCCAACTCGTATTAGGTGCCATGTTTGTGCAAATAAAGTAATTAGTAGGACCTATATATAAATAGCGAAACAAATAAAACGAAGATATGTGAAGAAAAATAAGAAGGTAATGCTCTCAAACAATGTCTACTTTTATGCCCAAAAACGATCGAAAAACATACTAGCTAAATATGTTTCATCAACCAAGTTTGACAAATATTAATACCAAACAATCAAGGACAAGACATTGACAGGTCCCTAAAGAACTCCAGAAAATATCACACAAAAATCAAGCCCAAAAATAGATATCCTTACTTATATTTTTCTTACCGTCTCTCCCATTAGTAGGAGTTGATACATCTCCATTCTATCTTGAAGTAAACAATGAACTTCAAATTAGTATTTTCCTTGTCGATGGTAACTCTATAGGAGTCTGATACGCATAAGTCGTATTGGTTTTCCCAACACACTCTAGATTTGTATTAAGTGAAGGTTCAAAAAGGTTGTTGTTTTGGTCTATGACCTTATTTTTATCGACAAAGTTATAGGTAATCAATGGCATGGTAAGCCCTTCAATAGGTTTATTAATCACATATATATGGACTATGTTGCACTTCTGAAGTTTGGGTGCCATATCTACAAACTCCTTATCACCAATAATCCTTCTCAACTCACTACCTCCTCTAGAACTCCTCCACTAAAGTTCAGTCACATTACCTTTATAATTGCAATCCTGTTTCAACAAAGAACCCAACTAAATCAAAGACAATCTCTCCTACGTAACACATTTTGTTATATCTTTCCTCAAATTTACGCCCATAATGGAAGTGCAATGTAATTTTAAAATCTAAAAGCATATGCAATTTCAAAAATCACATCGCTAGTTTCATAAAGCATGACATCTTTCACCAATAAAGATTTTATAACAGCATCTATGGATAGCATTATAAAATTATAGTCCAAGAGGACTACAAAGACGAAGACTAACAAACCAAAAGCTATCAAGTGGGTCAATCGCGCTGGCATGCACGACAAGACTAGGGTAAATTTATTAAAGCAACGTATGTAACTTATGCATTTGAAGGAGGGTTAGTAACATTTACTTTCATTGCTTCAAGTTTTAAATTAAATTCCATTTCGGAGGACATAATAAGGCTACCCATACTTATTGTATTGAATCACAACCAAATAAACAACAATCAGAACATAAAGGACAACCCTAAACTAAACAATACTAACAAATAAAAACTAACGTGCAATCGAAATTGAACCATTCACAACTTTATATCTAACATGCTCATAACCCTACAATGATTGTACTACTTTATATCAAAGAAATATTCTACAACTGCTTCTAACAATTATTGTTCTTCATGAAGCTTCCCAAGTAATATAGATTATAAATGGAAACTAACTAGTACTCAACATACAAGACAGAAATTAGATCGATCTAACAAAATTAGACTTGATAAGTACTTCTCTAAATAAAATTCAAACAACTTAAATAGCTTACGCTCCAACTCTAATAGAGTTGGGACTAACAAAGTAGAGAATATATGAAGAAATCAACACTTGCTCTTGCTGTCAGGAGATAAGTGAGAATTTGCAGAGTGAATTGCGCAACCAGTCTATTGCTGCACCAATTCACAAAATGAAGACATGACATGACTGTTAAGTAATGAAATCTAGTAAAGTTATTAAATAGTTGCCCAAAAAAATGAACTCCAAAGCACAGGATAGAGTAGCCTAAAACAAAGTTAAAAAATTATTAACAAAAATTGAATACGCCTTTTTAAAAAAAAAAAATTGTTTCTGTGTTGTTGAATATGCCCTTTCTTGTTATAATCAACATGAGAATTCACTAAATTTCTAGCCATAACTCCTCTAATTTCAGTCTAAAACTTGAAAATTCCTCATCCTTAATGTCAATTTCTAACATAGACTTGCCAACCATAAGCTTATGTTCATTCCCATTAACTTGGGATTCTAAGCAAGATCCAATTGATAACTCAATGGTAAAATAAAGGTTTTGGAAGTAATTCTTTACACAATTGCTCAAATAAAGGTTCTGGGAATAAGTCTTTACACAACTGCTCAAATTCTTTACTCATAGGTAATTTGCAAATGAAGATAGGAGCCTAAGAACACCTCTTTCAGAATGTCTATTATGTGGAATCAATTGGTTAAAACATTTATTGCCCACAGATACTCACTCACTCACAATACCTATGAATCAATTACCTATTGACATGCTTCTAATAATGCCAATTAGTATAGAATAACCATGGGACAATTAATACTCTATTCGTTGGATTAAAGAAAAAGCCTACCAAACATTTGATATTTTCATCCCAAATCCCTTAGAAGTCTTTGGCATTTCTCAATAACTCAAGAATTTAGGAATGCAACATTATGCCCAAAGTTTAATTATCATTCACAGTGGCAAAAAATTGCACCTCATTAGGCAAAATTGCAACATAGCTCAGATATAAAAATGCTCAAAAAAGTGATACAGGACGTAATATATATCTATATATGAAAGGCAGAGTAGAAGGTTGAACAAACCTTGCTAGCAGCGAATTAATGGAAGGCCTTGTTCAGGAAGTTGGATTTGTTGAAGAAACCTTGTTAGTAATAGTTGAATGAGTAATCTCCAGCAACTTAAACGAGTGACCCAGATGAGGTTTTAGCAGAAAGAGCACTTTTTCATCAAATCTTGCAATCAAATCACCAAAAATGAGGAACACGAAGATAAGAACTCAAGCAGATGGAGGATGGGAGTGAGGGTTTCACAAAATTAGAGTTGGAGAATAAATAATCACCCACCTGAACACCGTCGGTATGAGATATGGAGCAAGGGATGAATGGTAACAGAGCAAGAGTATAAGCCAACGGGGAAGAGAGGTGAGACCTGGAGGAGGTTCGAACTTCAGCAGCGGCAGTAATGGCGGCAAGGGCGACCAGTAAAATGAGTAAATCTCCAGTGTAATTAGCAAGAAATTGTCATTCTAGGGTTTTGAGATGGAAGACATCTCCATTCTAGGATTTCAGAAATGGAAGAGATGGGAAATAGCTTCACACCAAAGAAGACAGTGTTTTCATCGCGGCTTCTGGAACAGAACATATCCTTCAATTTTTTCTTTTTCCTTTTTCCAGGCACCTACTTCACTTTTTCAATACAAAAGGCCAACTCAACATTCTGACTTCCTACTTTATTTTCTATCGGGCACTATACATTATTTAGGACAGAAAACTTAATCTATCGTAAAAAAAAAATATTAAAGATGGAAATAATATTCCTTCTTAAAAACATACTAATGACGATGGTTTTTATCCTCCATCGTAAATGGGTGGTCGTAAATAAACAAATTTCTAGTAGTGTGTCTTAGAGAGTAAATTACCTTTATCTGGCGTCATATGGGCCGGGATGCTGCGGCTGAATCAGGATCCTAGACTTGTTCCCCAACAACAGCAGTATTGAAAGTACCATAGGCAGGAAGCACTACTTGTTGATGAGGCTGATAGCAATTTGGGCATGCGTCAGCAACATGACCAGGAGAACGACAAATCTGACTGATGAGTTTAGGGTGTGATCCTAAAATCCCTTCAGTTTGGTTACTACCTACAGATAAAAGATTAGTACAAGAGGCAACAGTGCAATAAATAGATGGCAATGAAACAAACAAATCACACAAAACAGAACCTGCAGGCATACTCTTGGAAGAGCCTAATTGATGCTGATTCCGTCGATTATTACCCCAATTATTGTTCTTATTGTAGCGACCCGTTCCTCCTTTATTAAAATTACGGCCACTGTTGTTCTTGCCCTTATTATTGGTGGTAGATTGCTTATTAGCAAGACACCCTGAATCAAATGTAGCAACAGTAGCTGCAAAAGCCTGATGATTGGGAACAACGCGCACCTTAGTAAACTTAATTCTTTGCTCGAAGAAAATTAATTTCGAGTGAAGATCATCGAAAAATCAACTCCAAGTAACATAGAGAATGCAGTAAGAACCATCATAATCCGAAGAGTTCTGTAACTCAGCAGTAGTGTACTGAATTAATTCCAGGTCAAAAATAGGCGATTGAATGGCAGCTAAAGAGTCAGCAATGTTCGTAGTGGTCCGCAGGTAATCATCCATGGGTTGATCATCATCTTTGGTAATATTGGTGAGCATTCATTTTAAATCAAGGGCACGAGCAAGACTAGCAATGATAAAATGATGCTCCAAATGTTTCCAAATATCAAAGGCGTGAATAAATCACGTGCTTCACACAACAAGTTCTTAGAGATAGCAGCAAAAATTCATGAGCGAACTAACTGATTAACCCGGACCCAATAATGATAACCAGGATTAGGTTGTTGAAGACCATGCATATATGTTAAAACTGGCTAGGGAGTAGGAATCACACCATCGATAATACCACTTAATTGATGCATGATAAGAAAAATAGAGAATGGAGTGCACCAAGAGAGGTAATCATCAACTGTAAATAGAACAACAATGACATATGTAGTAACCTTTATCATCCAAATATTTGATGGCAGACGAGGCAGTCTACCCCTGTGGGGTTGGGACAGAATCGGGTCAAAACTGAAACCCTGTTGAGGCATCGAGTTAGTGAAAGGGGAGGAGAAGGGCGCGGCAGCAATGTAGGCACTGTGAACAAGGCTGGGCACAGTGGGAATGCTCACCATCTAATGCTGAAAACCGCCTAGAGCAATGGGAATGGCGAACTGTGAAGAGGAGAGGAAAGGCACCGGTGTAGAGGAAGAGGGCAATGGTGGTGGCAAGGGAAAAGAAGAAGAGACAGTGGGGGCGAAGATAAGCAGTCGATCGGACACCAGGGTTGTCACGGGCTGAGATAAGTGCAACTCATAAGCTTTCGGTGTAGAAGGCATGGAGGAATCCACTACGTCATAACCGCCATGGCTGCAAGAGAAGGAGAAAGTAGCCGAAAAAGAAAAAGGGGAATTGGAGCTAGGGTTCCAGGCTAGGGTTTTGGGTTGTAGAAGAGATAACGTGAGAAAGAAGCTAACGAAAAAAAAAGAAAAATCTAGGTTAGGGACTTAGGCTCCGATACGATGTGTGATTTGATAGAAGAATGACTCATCCAATCTGGGAGCCTATGCTTGGTATTTATAATAAGTTATACAAAATGAATTTACATTTATATCCCTAGTATATCTCATATTACTTCTCAATGATAGCAGCCAAGTCAGCTATACCCAGTCCACATCCTTCTGCCTTCATTCCTTCTAGAATCAACTTAACAGCTAAGATATCGCAAATGAACGCATAAAGCATTTAAACTTAATTACTGCTCTCTCTTTTTTATCTTTCTTTTTTGGAGGGGAGGTGCTTAATTTGGGCCAAAACAAGACCCGTGCGGGAAAAGGCTAGAATTTTTGTCCAATTAACTCCAAAGCTTCACCGTGGCACATCATTGCTTGAGGTCCATGTTTGAATTTCAGAACTTTCATACAGAATATGCTAGTATTCCAGTGATGAAGCCAGGAAATTTGGAGAGGAGTATCGGAAAAGTAAACATATTAAACGCTTTTTGAAACATCTATACATTTAGACCTATAATTGAAATTAAACATATACATTAAACAAATTTGAAATTGAAATTGGTAAATAAACTCACAAATTAAACAATAAAAACAAACAAATCTACAAATTGAGAATTAACCTATAATTGAAATTAAACTTATAAATTAAACAAATTCGGAATTGAAATTGACAAACAAAGTTGCAAATCAAACAACACAAACTTATGAATCTACAAATTGAAGAATCAAGTAGCAAATTCAAGTCAATTAGAACATTTAAACTAGTATTAATAAATGGAGAACTCACAAACTTGGAGAGGGAGGTGGGGCTGGTGGGCCATGTAGTAGGCATTGGGAGGTGACTAACAGACTAAGCAGCCGGCATGGGGCCAATCATCGGCGAGAGGCTGCTTTGACGGCTGCGTGTGTGGGTGGGGGTTGAGGTTTTGGGTAGTGAAGTGTGAACGGTAAACTCGAAGTAGAGAGTACCGAAGGGGCGGGGGATTGTATATGTATGGTGTAAATTTAAGAAAAAATTTGAAAAAAAATAAAACTTCAAAAATGAGGGTTAGAGACTTCAAACTCACATCATCAGATGCATTAGAAACAAAGACAAAGCCCCTAGACCGCGGAGCCAAGGGCTACTTCATGTCTAACTTTAGCTTCTTTGGTATATATACTAAACTTCTAATTTTTGTTTTTTTCAGAGGAATGTCAGGGGTGACACCACGCTGGCTTTGCCACTATAGTATTGTAGTTATATTATTCCACATTTCTTTTGTTTTTATTTATACTTAGGAAGTCACAGGGGACAATGTAATAATTATCATATAAAGAGTGATAGAGAAATGAAACTAAGATTTAGCGGGTGTTTGGCTAACGATTGTTGGTTATTAGCTATTAAGTATTTGTATTAGTTGTTGTTGTTAGCTGTTTGTATTGACTGTTTATATTAGCTGTTTACAGTAGTTTTTTTTTAAAAAAAGCATTTTACAAAATTAGGTGTTTATAAGAAAGTTGTCAGACAAAAAAAAAAATTTTTAAAAAGCTTGTTCCAAAAAAACCTGAAAATTTGACCCTTTTCAAATTGGCTTTTTTGATCCAAAAAATTTCATCTGAAAAAGCTCAAATGCAGAATATCTAAATTGACTTTTTAACTTGATCAAATGAAACCAAAGTCTTTTTTATTAAACGC
>JACYFF010031954.1:19744776-19755039 GCA_017589665.1 Selenicereus undatus | reverse complement strand
ATATATATATATATATAAGTGAGTTCGAACGCTGCGGTGGTGACATGTATCCTCTAAAGTATTTGTTAAGATTTAATTTAAAAAGAAGAATTTAAACAATATATGACTTAAATTACCATGATGAATAGTATCTTTTCAACTATTTCAATAAAAAAATAAATAAATTACAAATATACTAATATTATTATTTCTAAAAATTTAAATTATAAGATTAATCATAATATTTTTACAAAAATTTTAGGTAATATTTAAAAAAAAACCATGCGTATCACGGTTTAAAGTAGGGATGACAGTGGATCCTGTGCCCGATCCAGATCCATCAGACCCGATCCATTTCTAAGGATCTGGATTCAAAAAATTTGGACCCATTGGATTTTTAGAGGATCCGGGTTCTATCGGATCTAGGTCGGATCTGGATCTAAATCGGAGAATTTGAGACCTAGACCCGACCCTGGACCCGTATATAGACCTATTTGATTTTTTTTTTACTCTTCGTGTAGCATAGGTGTTAGGGTTTTCAGTTTTAGTATCAGATTTCTCATTTCTCATTCCTCTAAGTCGCATCTCTCTTCCTCACTCTTCTGCTCATGCAACCTCATCTTTTCTAGCGTCCACCACACCACGTCTCCACCCCATCTCCTCTGGTCCTCGTTCTTCAGAGTCTAGGACCTTCACGCCGGCCTCCTTCCTCTTCCCAGCACAATTTGGTCTTCCTCGTCGTGGTTTCGCTAGAACTAGCCATGCTACCGTCATCTCAGTGCTACCCCTTCACAGATCAACTATTTTCCGGCACTTTTGTCCACTTTTCGGCACCTCTATTCAGACAACTAGGTAATTTAATTTATCAGAGCTATGTTCCTATTCTGCATCCTCAGCCACAGACTCTTCTGCCATATATCTCTAACAGACCTGGGGTGACAGAGGATGAAACCTCAAACCCCAATCAGAAACAAACTAATATCTGAAATTCTGAATGCAATTTAATATTTCTTGCATTCTGTTATGGTTACTCATGCGTACGCATTTTTGTAATGAGATACCTTATGCAATTGCCCTATAAGAACCAAAAGCATATAGGACTCCCTAAGTTTAATATCAAACCAATATTTGAATACCTCAAATTGCATGACTTATCCTGTAATAGCTAATAAAATTAGTTTACTATACAACGTCGCAACAATAAAATTGATAGAGTATTATTCATTTCGATAATTTTGCATTTTGCTATATATTATGGCGGAGAAGTCAATGAGATGACAAAATTTTATGTATGCACTTTTGTTTTATTGAGAAAATTAAGAAAGTGAAAAAAAAAAAGTGACTCAAAGTAGTAGGACTCGTTTAGGACCCGCTAGACCCTTTAGATCCAAAGAATCCGGGTTTGGATCCAAATTTTATAGGCCCCGCAAATTTGGATTGGATCTGGATCCATGTCCAAAAAATGGATCTGGATTTCGATCTTGGCAGACCTGATCCATACCCAGTCCATTGCCATCCCTAGTTTAAAGGCTAGTTATCATATAAAGAGGGATATAGAAATGAAACTAAGATTTAGTGGGGTGTTTGGCTAATGGTTGTTGGTTATTAGCTATTAATTATCTGTATTAGATGTAGCTGGTAGTTGTTTATATTGATTATCTGTATTAACTACTTACATTAGTTATTTTAAGAAAAAGCATTTGACAACATTAGGTGCTTATGAGAAAGTTGTGAAACAAAAAACTAATTTTTAAAAAGCTCGTTCTAAAAAAACCTCACAATTCAAGTCTTTCCAAATTGACATTTTTGATCCAAAAAGTTCATCGGAAAAGGCTCAAATACTGAACATTTAAATTAACTTTTTGACTTGGTGAAAAAACTAACTTTCAAAAACCTTCCCAAAGTCTTTTTCGCTAAACACCCCTTAATGTATCATATGTAGTTTCAATTTTATGTTTTAACTGTCTGAACCAGACTTTATTAGCTGAATCATAAATTTTTAGTTACTAATCTCCCTATTGAGTTTCCATAATTATGTTAGGAACCAAGCTACTTCTCTAATGTAAATATGTTAAAAGTTCATCAATAACTATATAGTATGCTATCTTTTTATCAAGATAAATGTTTGTGTTAGACAAATTAGGATTGACCTGGATGCGGAAACGACTGTCAGGGATAGTCCACGAATTAGTGATAAGGGGGCCGGCTACCAAAGTCACCTTGTTGTTGTCCACGTCCTAAACTCGAATGCCTGGCAGTGATGGTAAGGCAACCATGGGGAGGGGGAGGAGAGTGTGAGAGATGAGACTTGTGTGTCTCTTTGGCTGACCCCCCCAAACCTCCTTTTATAGGTTAGGGGGGCAGCTAGGGTTGCCTAAAGCAATACTTTGTGGCCATCGGGTCTCACTTAATAGGCCTGGTCAACAGCTCCCACGCGGCCACAAAGGTCGTAAACATATGCTCTCCACGAATCATGACTCCTTACACTTCATACTGGGAATAGGACGTGCGACTGAAAAGTAACAAGCAGTGCTATATTAAGTTACCATCCAACTAACATAACACTTTCACGAAATGTGATACCCCAAGTCACCCTAAACATCACCAGTGGCATTTCTAATCCCTTATGCCATGATATATCATATGGTTATATACTCAATATAATCGCTCGGGCTGATAATGGTGATGATGGATAGACTTTTCCTTAAACACTCATGATATTGTATCTTAGCTTAATTGCTTTCCTAACATGTTCTTGCTGAACCGTATGCACCGTGGTTCTTGGGAAACACATTAAAGTAGCAACGTCAAGTCTTGACTTCGTATCATAGCTTTAAGTCAAAAGGGTTATCGCCTACAGGGTCACATAGAAATAAGAGATAGGGAGGTCAATTGTCACTCGGTATATGGTCGTCTTTTAAGCACACACATTATGAGATGTGTGTCATGACATAGCTCCCACTTACTTGGGATCGTCACTCTATATGCCATGTGAATTGCCAGTCTAGATTTTCATCCAAAAAATCTAACCTGATCCACTAGATTAACATACTAAATGCTAATCTTGACACTTAAGATTCGCCTTTTAAGGCTTCCATATGAAATAATGTCTCGTATTCGACTCCCTTAAATCTCATCTTAGACATACTAAGGCGACTATTTCTCACTCATACACTTCTAATATGAGTAATCAATATTGCACACCTAGTGCCAATACGATTCTGTCACATCCTGCCCGCTACTCAAGGGTCAGGGCGATTGCCTGTGTGACCAGAGAATCAGAAGCCTATGACATTTCAACATGTCTAACAGATAAATCACAATGCATTTAGAAAAGGAACTTTCAATCTTTATTTCATAAATGCTCATTACATGAAGAACGTATTTGTCATACATAACAAGATTCTATTCAAAAACTAAACTCTGCGAAGCCCTCGACTCAACGAATGTGCTTTGAAAGCATCTCTAGGAATCGGCTTAGTTAATGGATCAGCAATTATCTTGTTAGTGGGTATATACTTGATGGCAACCTCCTTTGTCTTTATGGTGTCTCGCACAAAGTGATAACGCCTCTTGATGTGCTTGGTCTTCTGATGGAACTTTGGATCTTTAGTGAACTAGATGGCGGCTGTGTTGTCACATAACATCTCTACAGGATCATCAACTCTAGGAGTGAGGTTAAGATCCTAGAGAAAACTCCTGAGCCACATTGCCTCCTGGCTAGGCTACATGCGACATACTCTACCTCCACGGTTAATAGAGCTATGTAGCCTTACTTCTTATTGCACCATGATATGGCTCCCCCACCCAGGGTGAACACATATCCTGAGGTTGACCAGGACTCATCCGGGTCACCACCCCAATCGGCATCTGAATATCCTCTCAACTTAAGGTCTCCACCTTGATAGCATAGGACTAAGTCGCTTATACCATGAAGGTAGCACATGATTCTCTTGACGGCTTGCCAATGAGCTTGTCCTGGGTTGCTTTGGTAACGACTTACCAAACCAACCGCAAAGCAAATGTCTTGCCGTGTACATAACATGACATACATTAAGCTTCCTACGGCACTAGCGTAGGGGACATTGCTCATGGACTCCTTTTCTTTGTCTGTTTTTGGGCATTAGTCGAACCTCAAGATTAAACCCTTCTCAACTGGAGTGTCTAAGGGTTTAGAATAATGCATGCGAAATCGTTCTAGGACTTTCTTGAAACATGCCTCGTGGCTCACACCTAAAATTTTTTGAGGACGATTCCTTATTATTTCCACACCTATGACATACCTGGCTTCACCTATATCCTTCATCTCAAATATGGAGGACAACCACTTCTTAGTGGCATCGATCATCTCCAAATTGTTCCCAACCAATAGTATGTCATCAACAAACAAGGTAAGGAACATAATCCCCCTGGTTGATTTTTTGACATACACACAGTGGTCCTCTGAAACCATGTATAAGCCAAACGAAGTTATAGCTTCATGGAATTTTAAGTACCAAGATCTGGAAGACTGCTTAAGACCGTCGATGGACCTTTTACGATGACACGTCTTGTCCTCTTGTCCCTTTGACACAAAACCAATGGGTTGGTCTATATAGATCTCTTCCTCAAGGCTACTATTAAGGAAGACAGTCTTTACGTCTATTTAAAACAACTATAAGTCCAAATGGGCAACCATGGCTAGGAGTAGGCGAATAAAGGCAAATCTCACCACAGGAGAAAATGTCTCTTCATAGTTTACACCCTCAATTTGTGTAAATCCTTTCGCTACTAAACAGGCTTTGTATCGATTGAACCATCTGCCCGACGTTTTATCTTGAAAACCCACTTGTTTCCAATAGACTTATGCAGGGGTGGAAGATCAACAAGTTCCCAAACCTTGTTTCTTGTCATCAAGTCCATATCATCCGTCATGGCATCCGTCCACTCTTTGTGGTTTGGTGAGTCAATTGCCTCTTGATAAGAGGTAGGCTCATCAACTTCCAAGGTAGTGCACAGGAATATTTCCTCTTCGATTTGGAAATATTGTCGAGGAATTCTTCCACACTCACTCCTTCGGAGCCTAGGGCCTTCATTGTTTATCTACCTAGGTGAGGCATCGCTCCCCCTTTCTTTAAGAGGTGTGGGACCCTGAGCATGTGGAGAGTTGCTCCCACTATCCCTATGGGGCGTGGGATCTCGAACATGTGGACTAGCTGCATGTTCGGGAACTGGAGATTGAGGACAGACCTTACTCGCAGGTTAACTTTTCTCATGTATAGGAGATCGAGAACGAATCTCATTCCCCTGGACAGGCAAGTCTCCCACATTCCCTTCGAATAAGGGAGGCATACCATCTTCGGTAACTTGGTTAAAATCTAAATTCTCTCCCTCACCGAATGATGGTTGGATGTTTTGCTGTAACTCAACCAGTTCGACATCCTTCTTAACTTCACCAATGATCAGGAACTCATCCTCGAGAAAATCAGCACTGCGGGAATCTATTTTTGTCATGCCACCATTTGGGTGTTCCCCGTACATCACATATCCTTTCGATTGTGTGAGATACCTAATGAACACTATTTTGGTGGCTCTTGGACCAAGCTTTCCATGTTTCTAGGTTGGGTTATGCACATAGTCGGCCAAACCCCATGGGCGTAAATGGTCCAAGGATGGCTTCTTACCAAACCATAACTCGTATAGTGTGGCAGATACATTCTTGCTCGCCACACGGCTAAGGATGCAGGCTGTCGTAAGCAGCGCATCGCCCCAAAAACTAAATGGGAGGTTAGCATGTGCCATCATTGACCTGACCATGTTAAGCAGTGTATGATTCCTGCGTTCCGCAACCCCATTCTGTTATGGAGTGCGTGGAATCGTTAGCTATCTTTGTATACCTTTTTCCTCACAGAATTCCTTGAACATATCAGAGAGGTATTCACAACCTCGATCAGTTTAAAGGATCTTAACCCTACATTTCAATTGAGTCTCTACTTCTACTATGAAATGTTTGAACACATTGAGTGCCTCGTAGCGATGAGATAGTATGTACACATACCCATATCGTGAATAATCGTCTATGAGACTAATGAAATAGATAGCCCTATGTCGTGCTTTAACATTCATAGGTCCGCATATGTCTAAGTGGATTAATTCCAAGGGACTAGATGCTCTCGAGGCCTTACCGAAAGGCTTCATTGTTGCCTTTCCAGCTAAACATGACTCACACCTAGACAACTTAACCCTAGTGAGTCGGTCTAGAAGACCTTCTTTAGCTAGCCTATTTATCCTATCTTGGCCCACATGGCCAAGTCTAGCATGTCACTTAACAGATTCAGAATTGGAGTGAAAGTATGAAACATAAGCAGGGGATATATTATTATAGTTATCATCCAAATCCAAAACAATGAAATCTCCTTTAAAAGTTGATTGGCCAAACAAATTGTCATTGTAGAACAAATCTAATTCGTCTGGACGAAAACCAAAAGTAAATCCTAATCTTACCAAAGAAACATAAGAAACTAAGGAGCATCGCACCCTAGGTGCATAGAGGGCATCATGAGGAAGCAACTTGTTTCCCCCACAAAGTCTGAGCTGGTATGTTCCTACTCTAAGGACATATTCTTCGCTGTCGTTCCCCAATATGGTAGTCCGTGAACCCATCGGGTAGCGATGGAACACCACGAATCCAGCCCTATCCTGAACTATGTGCTTTGTTACCCCCGTGTCTACAATTCATTGAGGAAGAGAGTTAGCAACGAATGCATGGAAACAAACATATAATTTAGGAGTTTTAGTGGAAGAAGGTACCTTGGCTCGCTCAGAACAATCCCAAGCGAAATGGCCCTTCTTTCCACAGTTATAGCACTTCACACGTGCCATATCCTTAGCTCCGTTGCCCTTGGCCTTATGGTTCTTGGCAGTACCACCATTGAAGCGTGAGTTCTGAGGAGGATAGGGGCCCTTCTTAAGTTTCTTCTCACGGTAAGGTTTCCTGCCCTTCATGCCCGATCCTTTAGGAACAAATGCCACACTAGGAGGCGCATATAACTTTAGGTGCTCTTCCTCCATTTCGAGGTGTTTGGAGATTGCCTCGAAGGTCTTGATGTGCTCACTGTGTGTCATAAATACTTTAAAACTCTTCCAATATTCAATGTCATTGGGAAGAGCTCTAATCACATCTAGGACCTGTTCTTCCTCATAAACTTCTTGCCCTGCAGCCTTACGGTCTCAAACCATAGCACTTATGGTTCGAAGGTGTTCGAAGATACTACGACTAGAGTCAATAGTATACTGCATCCATTTCAGCTACAAGGTACGCAATCTTGTAGTAGATGTCTGCCCAAACCTAACCTTAAGCTACGTCCACATGTCCTTAGCAGTGTGGAAGCGTTCAAACTCACCCAGGAGATTGTCCTGCATGCAAGACAACATAGTGTAGCGTGCAGAACGATCGCGTTTGAACCATGCCTGGTATGCCTTTAGGTTTTCTTTGTGCTGCTCAGTTGCAGTAATATCTCTACATTGTTCATCTTTTTCAGCCGGAGGAGTCATAGAGGAGGTCAAGAGGTCCAGCTTGTCATCATTATTTAAGTAGAACTGGACTTTCAGATGCCAGATGTCATAGTTTGAACCATCTAGTTTATCTTCAGATTGCATACAACCTATCATGTTTCTAGCCGCCACATCTGAAAGTATATACTTAATTGTTAGACATTGTTTTAATAATTAAATTATCAAGAAAAACCCCATCATTCATAATATACGTTCGAAAATTTCGCCAAGCTCATAATCATCATGTATAGATACGAACTTTGGGGCTTCTTTAATTTAATTATTAACTTAATTTCATAGAATTTCCTTAAAGGTTTTGTTAAGCTAATTAACATTTTAGTTTAGTGACTATCACAAAGATATTCGCCTTTAATTATGTAAATATATATCTACATAAGTTTTATGAAACTAATTCATAAGAGGTGTTCTCAATAAAGAATTCCTATAACATAAACTTATATTTAACTCTACTATTATTGCAAAGATGGCAGCATGGAACATAAGCTTATGTTATATAAAATTAATTCATATAACAATTCGTTAAAATAAATTTGACATATAACACATAGTTATTTGACATACCTCTAAATTTCATATTATCATTACATAAACAATAATACGAAATAATCAACAATAACGATAGAAACATATGAAATAAACTCATAATTATTTTCAGCATATAAGACTAACTTATACAGTTTATGAAAATAATTATGGACTAGCCCAGATCACGAATCAGGTTAAAAGGCCAAAATTAACCTTGCCCAAAAATAAATGGACTCATAAAATTGGGCATGAAATTTGAACTTTAAAAAATTGGAAAAAGGGGCAAAAAAAAAATGGCCCAACCCAAGGGGCCTTTTATAAGTGAGTCCCACCCCTCAACTAACCCTAAATGCCTCACTCTCTCTTTCTTACTTATATCCTCGGTTTCTCTCACCTCTAACTCTCTCTGCCCTTGACTTCCCGAAATGAAGTCTCGCCCTCTCTCTTCAAGGTCCTTTCTACCTAGAAAGCTCTCCCCCTTTCTCCGCTTGCTTTGTCGGCATCGATACCCTTCTCCTTCTGGGTAGCCAAGGATATCGAGAAGATTTGCCCATCACCATATGATGAAACCCCTTTTTAACTCTTGATTTCACCTTCCCCGATCAAAACACGCGACATCATCGTATAGATCGGCCAAAATCGAGTATAATGGCACGCCCCACGCATCTAACGTGCCACCAAGGTAGTGGCGTGTGGGATCACACGCCTTCAAACGGTGGTTTTGTTTGGCTTCTTTTGGTCAGCATTACGTAGATCAGAGGCTATGGCGATGATTGGAGGAAAGAGGAAGCCAAGGCGACCTCTGTCAGCGGTGCGTGACATACACGCGTTGCCCCTTTGGGAGCTTTCTGATGGTATGGCTCGCTTCCCTTATTTCCGTTTTCTACCGCTTCTTCCTCCTTTTTTTTTTGTTTTTCCTTTTAGGCGAGGTCAAGTCTCAGGTAGAGGGAGTTTAGGGTTAGGGTTTTGGATCTCGGTGATTAGGGTTCAGTCGAGTGGGATTGGGTCTTTTTAAAAAAAATACCTTTCACAATTCAGCACTCAAGTCAAGTACAATTGTTTAAACATCATGATAGCATAACACATACACATCCACAATCATACTAACTGGGCATAAGACATGAAACCATAAGACATGTTCCTCGAAATCATGTTATGATTGTTATGATTTAGCATAAGACATGTTCTTGAACTCTAAACAATCATATTTGTAGAATAATAGCACGTTTAAGCATGAATTTGAATCATGAGTTGTTAAACAATCACACTTGTAGACACAGATTTTGCGGATTTCAATGAATCAGATTCATTGAAAAACTCAATCACTTTTAGTAATATAAGGAATCATGCTTTTTAATTGCATAAATAATGATGGTTAATAAACTAATCATGTTAATTGCACAATAATCTTGGCAGAATTAACACATATTCCCATAATTTGTATGAATTTGCAAGCAATCTGAAAAACATGATGCACTTCTAGGCATGTGTTCTTCGATTATTAGGCCTAAAAATTCAATCTTTTAGTCAATTTAAGATATCAGAATCACAGAAGCATGTCATGAGTTGCATAATCATGAAAATTAAACAACTAATCGCATACCCATATTTAAAGAATTAAGCATGCTTATCATTCAAATCATTCAACATATTAGATGGGACTAAATCCGATAAGTTCGGCGTTGATACCACTGTTAGACAAATTAGGACTGACCTGGATGTGGAAACGGCTGTTGGGGATAGTCCACGAATTAGTCCACGTCCTAAACTCGAATGCTTGGCAGTGATTGTAAGGCAATCGTGGGGAGGGGGAAGAGAGTGTGAGAGAAGAGACTTGTATGTCTCTTTTGCTAACCCCCCCCCAAACCTCGTTTTATAGGTCACGGGGGCCAGCTAGAGTTGCGTAGAGCAAAACCTTGTGGTCGTCGGGCCTCACTTAATAAGCCCAGCCAACAGTATGAATACTTGAAAGTTGAAAGTGCATCCAATTCGATCTAGTACATATAACACATTATAACAGATAGAAGCAGAACTAAATGTACCACAATCGCTAGAATTTAAACCCTAGTGTCGATAATAATGAGTAACGACAATGCTTATTGAGCAAAGGCTCTTGGCAAGTATGCACTTGACGCCGTCAAACACACACTTGCCCGCGCGCACACACACACACACACACACACACACATATATATATGTGTGTGT
>JACYFF010031954.1:19734435-19744676 GCA_017589665.1 Selenicereus undatus | reverse complement strand
TTAAGATTTAATTTAAAAAGAAGAATTTAAACAATATATGACTTAAATTACCATGATGAATAGTATCTTTTCAACTATTTCAATAAAAAAAAGAAATAAATTACAAATATACTAATATTATTATTTCTAAAAATTTAAATTATAAGGTTAATTATAATATTTTTACAAAAATTTTAGGTAATATTTTTAAAAAAACCGTGCATATCACGGTTTAAAGCAGGGATGGTTGTGGATCCTGGGCCCGATCCAGATCCATCAAACCCGATCCATTTCTAAGGATCTGGATTCAAAAACATTTGGGCCCATTGAATTTTTAGAGGATCTGGGTCCTATCGGATCTAGGTCGAATCTGGATCTAAACCAGAGACTTTGAGACCTAGACCCGACCCTGGACCCGTATATAGACATTTGATTTTTTTTTACTCTTTGTGTAGCATAGGCGTTAGGATTTTTAGTTTTAGTATCAGATTTCTCATTTCTCACTCCTCTCAGTCGCATGTCTCTTCCTCACTCTTCTACTCATGCAACCTCATCTTTTCTAGCGTCCACCACACCACGTCTCCACCCTATCTCCTCTGGTCCTCGTTCTTCAGAGTCTAGGACCTTCACGCCGGCCTCCTCCTTCTTCCCAGCACAATTTGGTCTTCCTCGTCGTGGTTTCGCTAGAACTAGCCACGCTACCCTCATCTCAGTGCTACCCGTTCAAGGATCAACTATTTTTCGGCACTTTTGTCCATTTTTCGGCGCCTTTATTCAGACAATTAGGTAATTTAATTTATCAGAGCTATGTTCCTGTTCTGCATCCTCAGCCACATACTCTTCTACCATATATCTCTAACAGAGCTGGGGTGATAGAGGATGAAACCTCAAACCCCAATCAGAAACAAACCAATATCTGAAATTCTGAATGCAATTTAATATTTCTTGCATTTTGTTATGGTTACTCATACGTACGCATTTTTGTAAAGAGATACCTTATGCAATTGCCCTATAAGAACCGAAAGCACATAGGACTCCCTAAGTTTAATATCAAACCAATATTTGAATACCTCAAATTGCATGACTTATCCTATAATAGCTAATAAAATTAGTTTACTATACAACGTCGCAACAACAAAATTGATAGTGTATTATTCATTTCGATAATTTTGCATTTTGCTATATATTATGGCGGAGAAGTCAATTAGATGACAAAATTTTATGTATGCACTTTTGTTTTGTTGAGAAAATTAAGAAAGTGAAAAAAACAAAAAAAGTGACTCAAAGTAGCAAGACTCGTTAAGGACCCGCTGGACCCTTTAGATCTAAAGAATCCGGGTTTGGATCCAAATTTTGTACGCCTACAAATTTGGATTGGATCCGGATCCATGTCCAAAAAATGAATTTGGATTTCGATCTTGGCGAACCTAATCCATACCCAGTCCATTGTCATCCCTAGTTTAAAGGCTAGTTATCATATAAAGAGGGATATAGAAATGAAACTAAGATTTAGGGGGGTGTTTGGCTAACGGTTGTTGGTTATTAGCTATTAATTATCTGTATTAGCTATAGCTGGTAGTTGTTTATATTGATTATTTGTATTAACTACTTACATTAGTTATTTTAAGAAAAAGCGTTTCACAAAATTAGGTGCTTATGAGACAGTTGTGAGACAAAAAACTAATTTTTAAAAAGCTCATTCCAAAAAAAACCTCACAATTCGAGTCTTTTTAAATTGACTTTTTCGATCCAAAAAGTTCATCTGAAAAGGCTCAAATACTGAACATCTAAATTAACTTTTTGACTTGGTAAAAAAACTAACTTTCAAAAACCTTGCCAAAGTTTTTTTCTCTAAACACCCCTTAATGTATCATATGTAGTTTCAATTTTATGTTTTAACCGTCTGAACCAGACCTTATTAGCTGAATCATAACTTTTTAGTTACTAATCTCCCTAATGAGTTTCCATAATTATGTTAGGAACCAAGCTACTTCTCTAATGTAAATATGTTAAAAGCTCATCAATAATAATATAGTATGCTATCTTTTTATCAAGATAAATGTTTGTGTTAGACAAATTAGGACTGACCTAGATGCGGAAACGACTATCAGGGATAGTCCACGAATTAGTGATGAGGGGGCGGCTACCAGAGTCGCCTTGTCATTGTCCACGTCCTAAACCCGAATGTCTGGCAGTGATGGTAAGGCAAACGTGGGGAGGGGGAGGAGAGTGTGAGAGATGAGACTTGTGTGTCTCTTTGGCTGAGCCCCCCAAACCTCCTTTTATAGGTTAGGGGGGAAGCTAGCGTTGCCTAAGGCAACAATTTGTGGCCATCGGGTCTCACTTAATAGGCCCGGCTAATAGCTCCCACGCGACCACAAAGGCCGTAAACATATGCTCTCCACGAATCATAACTCCTCACACTTCATACTTGGAATAGGACGTGCGACCGAAAAGTAACAAGCAATGCTATATTAAATTACCATCCAACTAACATAACACTGTCACGAAATGCAATACCCCAAGTCACCCTAAACATCATCAGTGGCATTTCTAATCTCTTATGCCATGATATATCAAATGGTTATATACTTAATATAATCGCTCGGGCTGATATTGGTGATGACGGATAGACTTTTCCTTAAACACTCATGATATTGTATCTTAGATTAATTGCTTTCCTAATATGTTCTCACTGAACCATATACACCGTGGTTCTTGGGAAACACATTAAAGTAGCAACATCAAGCCTTGACTTCGTATCATAGCTTTAAGTCAAAAGGGTTATCGCCTACAGGGTCACGCAGTGACAAGAAATAAGGAGGTCAATTGTCACTCAGTATATGGTCGTCTTTTAAGCACACACAGTATGAGATGTGTGTCATGACATAGCTCCCACTTACTTGGGATCATCACTCTATATGCCATGCGAATTGCCAGTCTAGATTTTCATCCAAAAAATCTAACCTGATCCACTATATTAACATACTAAATGCTAATCTTGATACTTAAGATTTGGCTTTTAAGGCTTCAATATGAAATAATGTCTCGTATTCGACTCCCTTAAATCTCATCTTAGACATACTAAGGCGACTATTTCTCACTCATACACTTCTAGTATGAGTAATCAATATTGCACACCTAGTGCCAATACGATTCTGCCACATCCTACCTATTTACTCAAGGGTCAAGGCGATTGCCTGTGTGACCAGAGAATCAGAAGCCTGTGACATTTCAACATGTCTAACAGATAAATCACAATGCATTTAGAAAAGGAACTTTCAATCTTTATTTCATAAATGCTCATTACATGAAGAACGTATCTGTCATACATAACAAGATTGTATTCAAAAACTAAACTCTGTGAAGCGCTCGACTCAACGAATGTGCTTTGAAAGCATCTCTAGGAATCGGCTTAGTTAATGAATCAATAATTATCTTGTTAGTGGGTATATACTTGATGGCAACCTCCTTTGTCTTTATGGTGTCTCGCACAAAGTGATAACGTCTCTTGATGTGCTTGGTCTTCTGATGGAACTTCGGATCTTTAGTGAACTGGATGGCGGTTGTGTTGTCACATAACATCTCTACAAGATCATGAACTCTAGGAGTGAGGTTATGATCCTAGAGAAAACTCCTGAGCCACATTGCCTCCTGGCTAGGCTACATGCGACATACTCTACCTCCATGGTCGACAGAGCTATGCAGTCTTGCTTCTTACTGCACCATGATATGGCTCCCCCACCCAGGGTGAACACATATCCTGAGGTTGACCTGGACTCATCCAGGTCACCACCCCAATCGGCATCTGAATATTCTGTCAACTTAAGGTCTCCGCCTTAATAGCATAGGACTAAGTCGCTTGTACCATGAAGGTAGCGCATAATTCTCTTGACGGCTTGCCAATGAGCTTGTCCGGGGTTGCTTTGGTAACGACTTACCAAACCAACCGCAAAGTAAATGTCCCGCCGTGTACATAACATGACATACATTAAGCTTCCTACGACACTAGCATAGGGGACATTGCTCATGGACTTCTTTTCTTTGTCTGTTTTTGGGCATTGGTCGAGGCTCAAGGTTAAACCCTTCTCAACTGGAGTGTCTACGGGTTTGGAATAATGCATGCGGAATCATTCTAAGACTTTCTTGAAATATGCCTCCTAGCTCACACCTAAAAGTTTCTGAGGATGATTCCTTTTTATTTCCACACCTAGGACGTACCTGGCTTCACCCATATCCTTCATCTCAAAGACGGAGGACAACCACTTCTTAGTGGCTTCGATCATCTCCAAATTGTTCCCAACCAATAGTATGTCGTCAACATACAGGATAAGGAACATAATTCCCCCGGTTGATCTTTTGACATACACATAGGGGTCCTCCGAAACCATGTATAAGGCAAACGAAGTTATAGCTTCATGGAATTTTAAGTACCAAGATCTGGAAGACTACTTAAGACCGTCTGTGGACCTTTTAAGATGACACATCTTGTCCTCTTGTCCCTTTGACACAAAACCAATGGGTTGGTCCATATAGATCTCTTCCTCAAGGCTACCATTAAGGAAGACAGTCTTTACGTTCATTTGAAACAATTATAAGTCCAAATGGGCAACCATGGCTAGGAGTAGGCAAATAGAGGCAAATCTCACCACAGGAGAAAATGTCTCTTCATAGTCTACACCCTCAATTTGTGTAAATCCTTTCGCTACTAAACAGGCTTTGCATCGATCGAACCATCTGCCCGATGTTTTATCTTGAAAACCTTCTTGTTTCCAATAGACTTATGCTGTGGTGGAAGATCAACAAGTTCCCAAACTTTCTTGTCATCGAGTCCATCTCATCCCTCATGGCATCCGTCCACTCTTTGTGGTTTGGTGAGTCAATTGCCTCTTGACAAGAGGTAGGCTCATCAACTTCCATGGCAGTGCACAAGAATATTTCCTCTTCGATTTGGAAATATTGTCGAGGAATTCTTTCACACTCACTCCTTCGGAGCCTAGGGCCTTCATTGTTTAGCTACCTAGGTGAGCCATCCCTCTCCCTTTCTCTAAGAGATCTGGGACCCTGAGCATGTGGAGAGTTGCTCCCACTATCCCTCTGGGGCGTGGGATCTCGAACATCTGGACTAATTGCATGTTCGGGAACTGGAGATTGAGGACGAACCTCACTCGTAGGTTGACTTTCCTCATGTATAAGAGATCAAGAATGAACCTCATTCTCTTGGGCAGGCAAGTCTCCCCCATTCCCTTCGAATAGGGGAGGCATACCATCTTCGGTAACTTGGTTAGAATCTAAATTCTCCCCCTCACCGAATGATGGTTGGATGTTTTACTGTAACTCAACCAATTCGACATCCTTCTTGACTTCACCAATGGTTAGGAACTCATCCTCGGGAAAATCGGCATTGCGGGAATCTATTTTTGTCATGCCACCATTTGGGTGTTCCCTGTACATCACATATCCTTTCGATTGTGCGGGATACCTAATGAACACTATTTTGGTGGTTCTTGGACCAAGTTTTTCATGTTTATAGGTTGGGTTATGCACATAGTCGGCCAAACCCCATGGGCATAAATGGTCAAAGGATGGCTTCTTACTAAACCATAACTCATATGGTATGGCAGATACATTCTTGCTCGGCACACGGTTAAGGATGTAGGCTATCGTAAGCAGTGTATCGCCCCAAAAACTAATTGGGAGGTTAGCATGTGCCATCATTGACCTGACCATGTCAAGTAGTGTATGATTCCTGGGTTTTGCAACCCCGCTCTGTTGTGGAGTGCGTGGAATCGTTAGCTATCTTTGTATACCTTTTTCCTCATAGAACTCCATGAACATATCAGAGAGGTATTCACGACCTCGATCAGTTCGAAGGATCTTAACCCTATGTTCCAATTGAGTCTCTACTTCTACTACGAAATGTTTGAACACATTGAGTGCCTCGTAGCAATGAGATAGTATGTACACATACCCATATTGTGAAATAATCGTCTATGAGAGTAATGAAATAGATAGCCCTATTTCGTGCTTTAACATTCATAGGTCCATATATGTCTGAGTGGATTAATTCTAAGGGACTAGATGCTCTCGAGGCCTTACCAAAAGGCTTCATTGTTGTCTTTCTAGCTAAACATGACTCACACCTAGAAAACTTAACCCTAGTGAGTCGGTCTAGAAGACCTTCTTTAGCTAGCCTATTTATCCTATCTTGGCCCACATGGCCAAGTCTAGCATGTCACTTAATAGATTCAGAATTGGAATGAAAGTATAAAACATAAGCAGGGGATACATTATTATAGTTATCATCCAAATTCAAAACAATGAAATCTCCCTTCAAAGTTGTTTGGCCAAACAAATTGCCATTGTAGAACAAATCTAATTCGTTTGGATGAAAACCAAAAGTAAATCTTAATCTTACTAAAGAAACATAAGAAACTAAGGAGCATCGCACCCCAAGTGTATAGAGGGCATCATGAAGAAGCAGCTTGTTTCCTCCATAGAGTCTGAGCTGGTATTGCTACCCTAAGGGCATATTCTTCGCTGCCGTTCCCCAGTACGATAGTCCGTGAGCCCATCGGGTAGCGATGGAACGCCACGAATCCAACCATATCCTGAACTATGTGCTTTGTTACCCCTATGTCTACAATTCATTGAGGAAGAGAGTTAGCAACGAATACA
Organism: Selenicereus undatus; assembly: GCA_017589665.1. Classification (NCBI taxonomy): domain Eukaryota; kingdom Viridiplantae; phylum Streptophyta; class Magnoliopsida; order Caryophyllales; family Cactaceae; genus Selenicereus; species Selenicereus undatus. The sequence continues at coordinate 19,738,019 of JACYFF010031954.1, read as the reverse complement.
TGGGAACAAACATATAATTCAGGAGTTTTAGTGGAACAAGGGACCTTGGCTCGCTCAGGACAATCCCAAGCGAAATGACCATTCTTTCCACAGTTATATCACTTCACACTTGCCATATCCTTAGCTCCATGGCCCTTGGCCTTATGCTTCTTGACAGTACCACCATTGAAGCGAGAGTTTTGAGGAGGATAGGGGCCCTTCTTAGGTTTCTTATCACGGTAAGGTTTCCTGCCCTTGGGGCGCGATCCTTTGGCAACAAATGCCACACTAGGAGGCGCATATAACTTTAGGTGCTCTTCCTCCATTTCGAGGTGTTTGGAGATTGCCTCGAAGGTCTTGATGTGCTCACTGTGTGTCATAAATACTTTAAAAATCTTCCAATATTCATTGTCATTGGGAAGAGCTCTAATCACATTTAGGACCTGTTCTTCCTCATAAACTTCTTGCCCTGCAGCCTTAAGGTCTCGAAGCATAGCACTCATAGTTTGAAGGTGTTCGGAGATACTACGACTAGAGTCAATAGTATACTGCATCCATGTCAGCTACAGGGTACGCAACCTTGTAGCAGATGTCTGTCTGAACCCAACCTTAAGCTGCGTCCACATGTCCTTAGCTGTGTGGAAGCGTTCAAAATCACCCAGGAGATCGTCCTGCATGCAAGACAATACAGTGTAGCATGCAACACGATCGCGTTTGAACCATGCCTGATACGCCTTTAGGTTTTCTTGGTACTGCTCAATTGCAGTAATATCTCTACCTTGTTCATCTTTTTCAGCCAGAGGAGTTATAGAGGAGGTCAAGAGGTCCAACATGTCATCATTATTTCAGTAGAGCTGGACTTTCAGATGCCAGACGTCGTAGTTTGAACCATCCAGTTTATCATCATATTGCATACAACCTATCATGTTTCTAGCCGTCATATCTGAAAGTATATACTTATTTGTTAGACATTTTTTTAATAATTTAATTATCAAGAAAAACCCCATCATTCATAATATACGTTCGAAAATTTTGCCAAGCTCATAATCATCACGTATAGATACGAACTTTGGGGCTTATTTAATTTAATTATTAACTTAATTTCATAGAATTTCCTTGAAGGTTTTGTTAAGCTAATTAACATTTTAGTTTAGTGACTATCACAAAGATATTCACCTTTAATTATGTAAATATATATCTACATAAGTTTTATGAAACTAATTCATAAGAGGTGTTCTTAATAAAGAATTCCTATAACATAAACTTATATTTAACTCTGCTATTATTGCAAAGATGGCAGCATGGAACATAAGCTTATGTTATATAAAATTAATTCATATAACAATTTGTTAAAATAAATTTGACATATAACACATAGTTATATGACATACCTCTAAATTTCATATTATCATTACATAAACAACAATACGAAATAATCAACAATAATGATATACGCATATGAAATAAACTCATAATTATTTTCAGCATATAAGACTAACTTATATAGTTTATGAAAATAATTATGGACTAGCCCAGATCACGAATCAGGTTAAAAGGCCAAAATTAACCTTGCCCAAAAATAAATGGACTCATAAAATTGGGCATGAAATTTGAACTTAAAAAAATTGGAAAAAGGGGCAAAAAAAACATGGCCCAACCCGAGGGGCCTTTTATAAGTGAGTCCCACCCCTCAACTAACCCTAAATGCCTCACTCTCTCTTTCTTACTTATATCCTCGGTTTCTCTCACCTCTAAATCTCTCTACCCTTGACTTCCCGAAATGAAGTCTCGCTCTCTCTCTTCAAGGTCCTCTCTGCCCAGAAAGCTCTCCCCCTTTCTCCGCTTGCTTTGTCGGCGTCGATACCCTTCTCCTTCTGGGTAGCCAGGTATATCGAGAAGATTTGTCCATCACCAGATGATGAAACCCCCTTTTAACTCTTGATTTCACCTTCCCCGATCAAAACATGCGACATCATCGTATAGATCGGCCAAAACCGAGTCTAATGGCACGCCCCATGCGTCTAACGTGCCACTAAGGAGGTGGCGTGTGGGATCACGCACCTTCAAATAGTGGTTTTGTTTGGCTTCTTTTGGTTGGTGTTACGTAGATCGGAGGCCATGGCGATGATTGGACGAAAGAGGAAGCTAAGGCGATCTCTGTCGGCTGCGCGTGACATACACGCATCGCCCCTCCGGGAGTCTTCTGATGGTATGGCTCGCATCCCTTATTTTCATTTTCTACCCCATCTTCCTCCTTTTTTTTTTTGGTTTTTGTTTTAGGCGAGGTCAACTTTCAGGCAGAGGGAGTTTAGGGTTAGGGTTTTGGATCTCGGTGATTAGGGTTCAGTCAAGTGGGATTGGGTCTTTTTAAAAAAAAATTCCTTTCACAATTCAGCACTCAAGTACAATTGTTTAAACATTATGATAGCATAACACATACACATCCACAATCATACTAACTGGGCATAAAACATGAAATCATAAGACATGTTCCTCGAAATCATGTTATGTCTGATGTTATGATTGTTATGATTTAGCATAAGACATGTTCTTGAACTCCTAACAATCATATTTGTAGAATAATAGCATGTTTAAGCATGAATTTGAGTCATGAGTTGTTAAACAATCACACTTGTAGACACAGATTTTGCAGATTTCAATGAATCAAACTCATAGAAAAACTCAATTACTTTTAGTAATATAAGGAATCATGCGTTTTAATTGCATAAATAATGACGGTTAATAAACTAATCATGCTAATCGCACAATAATCATGGCAGAATTAACACATGATCCCATAATTTGTATGAATTTGCAAGCAATCTGAGAAAACATGATGCAGTTTGTATTCTAGGTATGTGTTCTTCGATTATTAGGCCTAAAAATTCAATCTTTTAGTCAATTTGAGATATCAGAATCACAGAAGCATGTCATGAGTTGCATAGTCATGAAAATTAAACAACTAATCGTATACCCATATTTAAAGAATTAAGCATCCTTATCATTCAAATCATTCAATGTATTAGACGAGACTAAATCAGATAAGTTTGGCTTTGATACCACTGTTAGACAAATTAGGACTGACCAGGATGTGGAAACGGCTGTTGGGGATAGTCCACGAATTAGTGATGAAGGGCGACCACCAGAGTCGCCTTATGGCTGTCCACGTCCTAAACTCGAATACTTGGTAGTGATTATAAGGCAATCGTGGGGAGGGGGAGGAGAGTGTGAGAGAAGAGACTTGTGTGTCTCTTTTACTGAACCCCCCCCCCCCCCGCCCAAACCTCATTTTATAGGTCACAGGGGGCAGCTGGAGTTGCCTAGAGCAAAACTTTGTGGCCGTCGGGCCTCACTTAATAGGCACAACCAACAGTCTGAATACTTGAAAGTTTAAAGTGCATCCAATTCGATCTAGTACATATAACACATTATAACAGATAGAAGCAGAACTAAATGTACCACAATCGCTAGAATTTAAACCCTAGTGTTGATAATAATGAGTAACGACAATGCTTATTGAGCAAAGGCTCTTGGCAGGTATGCACTTGAGGTCGTCCAACACACACTTGCACACACACACACACACACACACACACACACACACA
>JACYFF010031954.1:19691875-19711146 GCA_017589665.1 Selenicereus undatus | reverse complement strand
GTCCTTAAAAGCTATATATTATTTATGAAAATTGTCGTATGTGTTGGACTGTACAAATATAGATCTTGATCATAAACTCTTAGAACTAATCAATAGCCATCAAATTGGACCAAAAACTTCATATTAATGTCCCATAAGTTTGTCAAAATTTCTTTATTAAGTAAAAAAATAGATTTTTATTTGAAAGAGCACAGTAGTAAATGATGTCCTCTTAAGTTATTATTTTTTCCAAATTTAACTTTTTTTTTGAAATGGAGGGGGTAAACACTATCACGTATATAGTGCACATTTCTTAGTGAACGTTGCATAAGTATCGTCAAAATTTTTTATTAGGGAAAAAAAAGGGATTTTTATTTAAAAGAGTAAAGTAGTAATTAAATGACTTTTAAACATTTTGACGGAAAACAGAGTAAAGTTTTATTTAAAAGAGTAAACATTCATAAGTAAATTTTTTATTAAGTAAAAAAAAAACATTTTCTTAGTGCACAATTTGATTGAGGGTTATTTTTTGACGAAGTTTTTGATGGGAAAAAGTGAAAATTTTGACGGAAAACAGACTTTGTGATGGGAATTTTGATGGAAATTATGTCCGTCAAAAACCCTTGATCGAAACAGACATTTCGACCGACCCGTCAAAAGTACTGACAGGAAAATTTTGATGGATTGACAATCCGTTAAAATTTCTAGTGACGGACCATACTGACAGACTAACCACCCGTCAATATCATTTTGGCGAAGATTTTAACGGACTAACAACCCATCAAAGCATTTTTATAGAGATTTAATTAATAAACCAAGCGAAACTCTACACAGTTAGACAAGCCCAGTGAAGCTCTACCCACTGCATGCAACTGTATACATTTGACACCACCTACTGTTGAGGAATCCATGGTATCAAATTGTTGAAGTTCCATTTATTGGCATGAAACCCAGGAAGTTAAATCGGTTGTTCAATACAGACTGCGAACTACCTTCTCTTAAGTGGCTTATAAGCCCCAAGAACCATGTCTCTGAACAACATTCTTTCATTGCATTCAATTTATACCACACCAATGTTGTAGCGTTGAATGTATATTGTAGTGTTGAGTGTCTGACATGAACCGGAGTGTAACTTAAAACTTTGTGTGTCTTTCAATACTACATGTTGAATCGATTGTGATTTCTTCTAATTGGTGTGCTACACATTCCAGCTTTGAATTCTTTTTTATTTTCTACAATCATTGTTGACAAGCATATCTTCAAATCCATGTGCTATCTTTCTAATTTGCCTATTTTGTTATTTAGGGATTGCAACTTATTTAATATTCCTTATAGATTTGGATATTCAAACTGCCTGTTGCTTTGAATTCAATTCTTGTCTCATTTTCTTGTTGTGATTGTTTCTTTTTCTTCTTCTATTTTCTTTTTGGTTTCATTTCTCTTTATTGTAAATGCCATGCCTCTTGAGTGCAAAAGCTTTTGAGAATATTAAATAAGTTGCCATTATTGGGCTCGCTATGGATATTACGGAGATTCCTGAGAAACTGCTCAAGCCATGGCGTGCAACTACCTTGCCCTAATCAACCTCTGCAAAATGCTTTCTGATGTTTAATATAATGCTGGAAAGTACTGCTATTGTTTCTCTGGTTTGGATAGTTGATAAGTGACTTTTACATTATCTTGTTAAAGAAGTCATCTTTAGGTTTAGTAATTAGTAATGATATTTGTTTACTTGTTATTTCATTGTGTCTTAGTCTTTCATGGTTAGTTCAACAAGATTATGCTTTTATATGTATTAGTGAATGTTAGAACCATGTTGTTGCTACTGGACTAACTGATCTGTGCACTTGCTTATGGAATCAGTTTTCTTAATATGATAACTCTGTTGAATTGTTTGGTTGTGTTATGAGGTTTTTTATCATTGGTTGATTGCTTAAATTCTTGACAGGGTTTTGTTCTCTTAATTTGATAACTTTGGTCCTTGTTTTCGTAACCTTATTTTGCTTCTCTTCCTTTTCTTGCATCCATAGTTGGTATGTTCTAATTGCACATTGAAGTAAGTTATATAACTTTGTCCAGGGATCCAAAAACCATTTTATAAACTTAATCATTTTTAGCTTCATTATTCTAGTCTTTTCAAGGTATAAGAGGAATGAGTGAATGACTAGGTAATTGAACCTGGATGTATTTACAATCCAAATTCCAAAATACTAGATAAAATATGCTATTGACTTGTGAATCTTGAATTGCTGGTCCATGGTTGTATTGCTCTTGATGATAATAGTAGAACTCAGCTTTTTTTTAGTCAACTTTTAGCTTGCTGCATATGCAATTGATAATTCTTCAATTACCTTGTCGCCTCCTTTATCCTCTCATCCGTTGGTTATTACTAGATCGTATGTGTGTGAGTATTATGGTATTTGATTGTTTGAAAAGAGTGCTTGGTGTCGTTTTGCCTTAGATATTGTTTCCTTTTACAATTCTTATGGTGTCCTGTTTGGTCTTTCTTACCCGTCCGGTAATTTGGTGAGTTGAAGCTGCTTCACACTTTGTAGGTGAAGAAATCTAAAAGGTTCTACAGTTATCTTGTTCGCTTTCTCTCTTCCTCTTTTCCTTGTATGAAATCTGGGTGTGAATCTGGTCCTTCTTACCCACTTTCTTACCCGTCCAGCAAATTGTTAGTATTTTTTTTGGTTGCAAATATCATGTTCGTTCTCCCATGTTTTGCTGTGGATGACTTTGAAGATATTTTTTCAATTGAATTTAATTCATTTAGCTATTTCTTTCTATGTTGAGATTTATTTTCTTCTTTTCTTGGTTGGTGTTGAGATTTAACGAACACACTTTTCTACTTGTGTTTGAAATAAAAAATGTTAGCATTGCTTTCCCTTTTGTTAGCCATGTTGATACTTTGTTTCTTGATTTTATGGTGATAGGCCTAGAGCTACAGTGGTCCCTTAGTTATGCGGATCAGGACATCAAAAGGGCAAATCCTTGTATGTTGTATGGATGTCCAAGGACACCCTTAAACCCAAAACAAAAAAGAATCTTAATTAGCAAACCCCAAAAATGAGAATATGAGTTAATTCTTTCCTACATTTGATACTTTTTAGCTAGTCAATTTATTTATAAAATTTCTACATATATAATTAAGGACAAGTATCAATCACTTAAGGTTGCAAAATAAGTACCCACGTCCCAAGAGGATGATGACCTTTTCCTTGAGGTAGCCGAGGGATGGAGTGAGAAGGGCACCATTTATGGATTAGGTAATACAGCAGACCATTTCTACAAGAGGCCTACTGTTGGGACCTCTTCTAAAAAAGCTTCATACTCCCTTTCTATTGTCTCACAGCTCTAAAGTCAGCTAGATTCGACAAAGGCAGAGTTGAACTCCACACAAAATGAACTGCAAGAGTAGCGTTAATATGTGGAGAACCAACAACGAATGATGGATGAGCAACGTCGCCAACCAATGAAAAGACAAAAGATGATGGAGGACCAAGGGCAAATGCTATTAGCCATGCAAGCCCAAATGAAACTCATGTCACACTTGTAAGAGTTGTCAATTTGATGTACTCATCCACAAGCTCTTCACTTTTATGTGCGTATTATGCAACACAATTCATATGCAGATCAAATATGCTTTTGGATTCCGGAAATGTACAATAGAGTTGCTGGTTAAAGCTTTTGGGTTTGTAAACATCACTGTGTAGTGGCTCTACCTTTGGGACAACTTTGTTGTAGAAGCTATATTATCATATATATGCTTTAGTTGTAAACGTTTGAGTATATATGTTGCTCCCATTGTGCTACGAAATGCAAACAGAGCTTGAGGTTGATGTTAGTTGGTATATGCATCATTGGCAATGACAAAATGAAAATATTGTGTTCAAATTAAAATTACAGCTTTGATTGCTATCCATAGCACAACAACAAAAATCAATTGAAGATTCTGAAACTGAGAAATTCAGTTCCAAGACTTTGAAACTGAACGCACAACTCGGTTTCAAGATTTTGAAATCCACTTCAACCATTGGTTTCAAGATTGAAACCGACAACAATTTGGTTGCAAAACAATTTAGAGACTGCTACTCTAGAAACGAACGTCATTCGGTTTTGATTTTGTTTCTAAAAGCTCCTTGAGACCAATGTTTCTGATTTTGAAACCGAATAGTTTGGCTTCTGAAGGCGAGTTGTTTTGTAATGTAATCTGAAGATCATCTATTGCGACTAGGGGCGGGCAATGAATCGGGTTAGGATCGGCCCATTTACAAAGTGGGTCGGATCGGTCATAATAGGCCCACTACCGATTTGGACTGAATCGGGCCTTTGTGTAAATAAATAGGTTGTGTCGGTCCATGGGCGACCCACTTTTAGCCCATTTTAAAATGGAACAGACTTGCACAAAAAAGTTTCATATAATAATTATTATTATGTTAAAGCGTTGATAATTAGTTCAACTAATTATAGCATGTAAATTAACATGACAAGTAGGTTGAAAAAGTAATAGATTACTAAACAGGTCATTAATGGACCGACCCGTTAATATGCTTTAATGGGTCGTCCCATTATTAACTTGGTCCTTTATTGACCCGACCCTATGTTGGTTGTATTTTAAAGAGACTAACTTGCTTGACCCAAAGGGTACCGGCCTATTGTCCACCTCTAATTGCGATATACATGATTATTGGTTTGGTGATAATTTGTATACTTGCTATTTTCTTTTAATTTACTTTGCCCTTCATGTTTTTGTGTAGTTATGTATTTACATTGTGTATGAATCTTCTTTTTAGAGAGTGTGGCTTTGTGTGATTTGTGTTTTATGTAAAGCTATGTATTCTACTTATTAAAATTGCGATATGTGTTGGAATGTAAAAATATAGATCTTGAGTATTAACTTTAAAACATGATTAATAATAAATACTGTCATTTACATATTGGACAGAAGTTACCCTATATTTTTCTTACAAAACCATTTCAAGTGTAAACTACTGGTTGAATATTCAGAAATGATTTTATATATATTCTAACAATTTCAATAGATTCTTAGCCCAACAACAGCATTTGTAATACATTGCAAAACCCGTAATTTCAGAAGTAACACATACTTTCATTGCTGGTAATGACAACTATCAAGTACTAATGTAACCTCTAAGTCCGTGCTATGCATAGATTATTTTAAAATTTTATTTAAAATATTTTAGAGATATTATAATTTAAATTTTTAGAAATAATACTATTAACATATCAATAACTTATTTCCTTTTTCTCTTCATAAAAGTAACTGAACAGATATTTATTAGCATATTAGCTATGTATTAATTGTGCAATACTAGGCCATTATTCTTTCCTTATATTGTATCCTGTGAATAGGCAATTATCATGTATTCCATATTTTGTATCCTTGTAATCTGTAACGTTTAGAGCTAATAAAAGGCAAGGTAGTGAGGGAGAAGCACGGTTAGAAATTCTCTCCCAATCTCTCATAAGTTTCTCAATATTCTTCATTATGATGATTTTAAATTATATATTGTTTTAATTTTGATTTTTAAATAAAATCTTCATAAATATTTAAGAGACACGTATCACAACCGCATCACTCGCACTCACTGATTTATATAAATTTATGAGAACAGCAGTTAAAACTGCTCATGCACACAGAAATGACATGGCGATTAAAGTGAATAACATGGGACTCGGTACTTAAAATTGATACGATACACACAGACTTGCATTCACATTAAACTATGAAACAGCATCATAAGAAAATTAAAGTAAAGGTGCTTTAGTATCTATGCTCTGTTAATAGTTTTCTCCATGTTGAGCCTCTTCTCTGTGCTCCTTGGCTTCCTTCTTCTCCTTGTGCTCATGGAATGCGAACCCACCGGAGCCAGCGGCCACCGCTGCTGCCACTCCAGCTCCTATCATGTGCTGCTTGGCATGCTCTGGGTCTTTCTTTGCCTGATACGCTTCAAACTATAATTTGCAAGCAAACAACAAGAACACAAAAGTTGAAATGTATTAATAGTAAATCGTCAATAATTAATTCTTATATGAGACCATTTTATTGATTATTTGTGTAGGATTGACATTCACTTCTACTTCGCCTTACAATCAAAGTTTTTCAATTCATAGTTGATACTATATATTAATCATCATTCCAGCTTTTTTTTTTTTAATAAGACATGCATCATATTTACTTGTGTAGTTTATGCCCAAGATTCTTAGATTTAACATAAAATTCATGTACTTTAAAACTTGCTGCTGTTTCGCTACAATTTCATGAATTCCTTCCTATGATCCACTTTCACCGATTACTTTATGGATACTTGTATCCAGTCAATAAGGTCTCAATCTAATGGTTAAGATTGAGACTCTGTAAATATGTATTTATATTTTGTATTATATTATATTTAGTGACTCCTCTAAACAAAAAAAAAGATATATTTATCTAAATGAATTGACTCTTTTAATGCACTTTTCAGTTCGATTAATTCTTTTAATATTAATCTAAGATAATACAAAGCATGGAATTTAAGCAAATAGTCGACATAAAACTAAAAATTTACCAGTGCGATGCTATGTAAGTATAATGAAAAGAACTGCGTCCAATAGATTGACTAGTCATTGTCATCTATTTATCTCCACATATCGATCTTGAAAAAATACAGATAATTCTACAAGACTCGGTAGGATTAAATGACAACTGGAGTAAATTTGTGCAAATTATATCAAAGGAAGTTCCGAACTTTTTTTTTGTTTTTTTTAAGATTTAAAGACCAATGAAAATAGATAGAGTTTCGGAGTTTTTTTTTATTAAAAAAAAATCTTCAAAAGTCAAAACTAGCTTTTGACGTGTTTCCAGTTAGGCTAACCCATCATTTTGTTCTACTTCCACCTAGATAGATGTTGATTTTAGAAAGAAACATATGATATTAAGCTGTACAGTATTATTTATCAAGTGGTACTATTTTAAGCATATTTGATTGATATTCAAACCAAGGTAAGGTTCACCAATCCTTGAAACTGATTTTTTTTTTTTTAATGCACAAGCAAAATACGTAGAACAAGTGGTGAAACACGATTTATTGAAAAGTCTGCTTACGAAACATTATTTTGTGTTGAAAATAATCTCCTACATAATCGGCACTAATGTTTCACAAGGGTACATTAAAAATGATGACCATGTCAATCAATGCCTTAGTGCGCGCACTTGAAGCGCCATGGATTAACTAATGTAATATACAAAATTCATATGTGATGTATCCTGTGTTCATATGAATCATATATGATTGAATTGGAAAATTTCTACATTCGTTTTAATCAATTGATGAGCAGTTGAAATTATCAATGTAAAACATAATTTGAGGTCAGACATGTTTACTATGTAGGTTTTCTAGCGTAAGTTATTTATAATCTCTAACCATTAATTAATAATTTAGATTATTGTAATTTTAATTTCAATTAATAAAACATCATGCTAAGATGGCAAAAAAATTGAAAAGAATAGATGAAAATTAGTTTTTTGTTGGGGGGAAGGGGGGGGGGGGCGGGCGCATAAATGGTACCGCAGCAAAGGCACCAGAAGCAACAGCACCAAGGGCACCAAGCTGCTCAAGGTGCTTGTGATGCTTCTCTTCCTTCTCATGGTCCTTGGGTGGCTCTTCACTCTTCGTCCCATACCCTCCTTCGCCACTGCCATAGTTGGTGGTTTCCGAGAAGCCAGAGGGTTTGTTCTCGTCAGAGTCCTTGTGGCGGTGGAAAAGGCCCCTCTCCATTTTTGAAAACGTAAAAAAAGATTGGGAAATACAGGAAGATGATTCGGAGATTTTTAATAAACTACCAAACTGATTATCGGTATGAGACCACTCACTTGATCAGTAGGTTGTTTGAGAGATAGACGTGTAAATGTTCTTGTGTGATGGTGAAGTGAGGGTGTAGAGGGGCTTACTATTTATAAGGATGATCTGTTTGATCCTTGCGAGAAAAATTAAGATCTTTAAGTACTTGCGTAAACTTAATGATCATCCTTTAGATAAAAAAAAACAAAAAAAAAGAAAATTCAGCATATTACTAAGGAAATTTTTCCAAGGGAGAGTTAAGATTATCACGTAAAATAAAATTGTTCATAGTCCACATCAAAGCGGTCCATATATAGTTGATTTGAAAATGCCAACATATAATATAATTGCTCACATCATTTTTTATTAATGTCAGTCTCTATATGTATAGAGATGTTTGTAAAGATAAGATTGTTTACATCTAAATTTTCTCAGACCCATAAAAATAGGACCCATATTGAGAGGTATTGTTGTTGTATTCTATATGAATATCAAATATCTAAAGGCTATTGACTTTGACCCTTTTTCCGGTAGATAGTAAGCTAGGCATCCAACTAGGTTCTTATATCTCCTCAGACCCCGCGACAATGAGACCTTCATTGAAAGGTATTGTTATTATATTCTATATGAATGTCAGATATCTAAAAGCTATTGACTTCGATCCCTTTTTCCAATGGATGGTGAACTGGGCACCTTACGAGGCCCTTATACAGGGAAGCCCAGTAGAGTTAGGATACTAGGAAGGGATGGGGATAAAGCTTGGAGCCAAGCATAGTCGGCGCCTTGTGCAAATTTCACAAAGTGAGATATTTTTTTTAAATGCTGGGATATTTCGCAACTAGCACTCCCTGTATGCGAGGCGACCTTCATCCCAGTGAAGCTCAACCCTTTTAGTATCATTGTATTTGACTGTATCACCAAAACGTTTTAAAATATATCAATTCTAATGATTTAATATTTGTTCATCGTAAAGAAAGTTTTGAGTTTAAATCTTATGAATATAGATGAGCTTGTGATAAAAGAGCTCTACCCTCTTTTATGGGTTGATAATAGCTTGCTCTTGTTAATTAAAAAGATAATAAGAGACCAAAAAAGTAATAAAAATATATTCAAAAAGCTACAACAACAATGTACATTTAGTTTCATGTTGGTCTTGCTTTGACAGAGAAACTAAATTACATCCTGTTCAGCATTCACTTGTTAGATCTTCTCAGTTTTCACTAATTGGGGTCATATTTGATTCACAAAGCTTGGAGGCTGCAATAACTCCAGCCCATGGCTCCCATAAACGAACTCACCTTCCAAAGGTGGAGTTGGTTTGGAATGGTTTGTCAAATTCTGTAATATGGAAAAGAATTTGTTCCTAACCCTTGATCACCATTGCCAATTCTTCACAAGAACTCTTACGTGTGTGTGTGTGTGAGAGAGAGAGAGAGAGAGAAAGAGAAATCAAGATTGAACGAGTTTGTTTATTATTCTGCAAGGATCATTTACATGAATCATGGCCTTTATATAACTACCTGAAACTAACTTGCCAGCTCATCTAACTAATCTTGCATGGCTGTAATGTTGACTGTGATGGCCTCCAACAACCCCCCCCCCCTCAAGCTTGGGATGGCGAGGGAACATGCCAAGCTTGTCCGACAAAGTCCAATGCTGTTGGGAGGGTAAAACCTTAGTGAGGACGTCAGCTAACTAAAATTGGGTTGGTAAGTAGCTCAGTTGAAGCAATCCTTCCATAACCTTGTCTCTTGTAAAGTCGCAGTCCACTTTGATGTGTTTTGTTCTTTCATGAAAAACAGGATTGCACGCAATGTGGAGTGCAAATTGGTTGTCAAGTAAGGTAACTGGCTTTATATGAGATACACCTAACTCTTTAAGGAGGTTGACAAACCATGTTATTTCAGCTGCAGCTTGGGTCATGGCCCTGTATTCAGCCTTTGCAAATGAGCAAGCTACTGTGCTTTGTTTCTTTGACTTCCAGCTAATGGAAGACTTGTCGAGGAGCACAACATAGCCTGTAACAGATCGTCTACTCATTGGACATGAAGCCCAGTCCGAATCTGGATATGTAGTGAGTTGTAAGGAATCAACACCTTGAAGCAAGATCCCTTGTCCTGAGGTGCCAGAGATGTATCTAAGCAAATGTTCTAATGCAGCCATGTGAGATGAAGAAGGATGTTGCATGAATTGGCTTAATGTCTAAATAGCAAACGAGATATCAGGTCTTGTGTTAGAGAGAAAATTAAGTTTGCCAATATAAGTTCTGTAGAGAGTAGGGTCTGGAAGAGCGACTCCAGCATCTGCCATAAGCTTACAATTTATTGGGAGTGGTGTGGCAGTAGGCTTGGCATTCATGTACCCAGACTCTTTGAGAAGCTCTTGGGTAAATTTTCTTCGAGTTAAAGTGACCCCATTAGGAAGATGAGAGACTTCAAAACCTAGGAAGTAATGTAGTCACCCCAAGTCCTTGATTCCAAAGGCAGCATATAAATTGTGTTTGAGTGCTAGAATCGCCTCTGGATTAGAACAAATAAGTACAATATCATCCACATAAACTGCAACTACTGTTAAATGTTGTTGAGATGTTTTAAGAAAAAGACTGTAGTCATTCTTTGATTGAGTTTAACCTTGATTTTTGAGAAAATCGGCTAATTTGGAATGCCATTGCCTGGATGCTTACTTCAAACCATACAATGATTTCTGTAATCTGCATACTTTATTTTGAGGACTGGGAATACCTTCGGGCATTTTCATATAAACTTCCCCATGTAAAAAAGCATTATTAACATCAAGTTGATAGGGGGGCCATTGTCTTACTACTGCTAATGCCAAGATAGTTCTGATTGTGGTCATCTTGACCACTGGGGAGAATGTTTCAGTGTAGTCAATGCCTTCCTTTTGAGTGTTTCCCCTAACGACTAATCTACCTTTCCAAAGAACCATCTGCTTTGAGTTTGATCTTGTAAACCCATTTGGAGCTTATTGCCCGTTTTCCAGCAGGTAAATCTACCTTAGTCCATGTATGATTGGCTTTTAAAGCATCAACCTCTGTTCGCATAGCTTGTACCCACTGTGGAGAATGAGCAACCTCTTTGTATGTATTTGGTTCATGAAGATGATCAAGTTGTGATATGGTTTGTTGCTGATTAGAAGGTAAAGTAGAGAATTGAACTAAATTACACCAGTGAGAGGTGGTAAGATTTGAGGTTTTCTGTTTGTGGGAACATATGTAATCTTGCAAATAAGATGGAGGTTTGAGAGTTCTGGTAGACCGGTCCTTGCAGGTATAGCAGGGGGTTGTAAGTCTTGAGGATGGGTAAAAGATGACTGTGACATTAAAAGAGAGGAAAGGGAAGAAACCTGAGCATCATGTGTGCTATCTGCGTGTGCTATAAAGGGATCATTAGTGGAGTCTAATGCATGTAGATGATCATCAATAGATGCAGACAGGAATATACTATTGGGTAAAACTGTGTCTGCGATCTGTTTATGCTGAAGTGGGAAGTAATTTTCATGAAACACCAAGTCCCTGCTATAGTGTATTTTTTTAGTCACCAAGTTGTAAACCTTGTAAGCTTTCTTAGCTGTAGGATGCCCTAGGAAGACACAAGGTTGTGCTCGAGGTTCAAATTTAGCTCTAACATGCTTCAAGGTTGACATGTAGCATAAGCACCCAAAATTTCTCAAATGTTCATAAGCAGGTTGTGTGTGGAATAGAAGCTCATATGGAGTTTTGAAACCAATTGCTGAATTCGGTAATCTATTAATCAAGTAAGTGGTTGTTAAAACACAATCACCCCAAAATTTTTAGGAGCTCTTGACTGAAACAACAAGGCTCTAGCTACTTCTAAGAGATGTTTGTGTTTTTGTTCTACAACCCCATTCTGTTGAGGAGTATCCACACATGAAGTCTGATGAATTATCCCTTTCTAGTTGTAGAAGGCTAAAGCATATTGAACACCAAATTCTAGACTATTATCTGACCTGATAATTTTCACTTGAGCATGAAATTGAGTAGTAATGTAAGCAGTGAAAGATTCTAGCATAGAGAATGCACTGCTCTTGTGAGACAATAAAAAAAACCCATGTTGCTCTTGAAAAATCATCCACAATTGAAAGAAACAATTTAAAACCATCATAAGTGGTCACTCCATAAGGACCCCAGATATCTATATGCAGAAGTTCAAACATCTTATTTGCTCTTGAAGTGCTAGATGGAAAAGAAGTCCTATGTTGTTTGGCTTGTGGACATATACTGCAAATTGAGTCAAATCTTCTGCAACGTAGCCCTTGAATGTATGCCATATGCTGAGAAGAAGCATGGCCCAATCGACAATGCCAGAGCTCAGAACTTGACAAACATATTGTGTGAGAATGCTGCTGTGAAGAGGAAGACTTGTTGCTAGGAGATGCATTGGCCAGATACAAACCACCACTCTCTTTACCAAGAACTAGTAGATTGAAATGGAAATCTGAGACATGAAGAACATCCTGTAGAATAATATTAGCAGTCAAAGAGACAACCTCAATATTCTTAACCTATACAGTTCTCCCATTTGGCATGGTAATATGACATCATTTTGTGACAGGTGTAAAAGATTGAAACAATTGGAGATGTGGAGTAATATGATCAGTAGCTCCACTATCAATCATCCAAGTCATCTTGGGCTTAGTAGAAAATAGACAAAAGGATTTACCAGCATGATATGCTGAATGGGGACCTCCTGCAGTAGGTGTAATTTCCATGCTTTGTTTGTTGAGTAAAGTCAGGAGTTGTTCATATTGCTCTAAGGTTAAAGTGTGCTATCCTGCACTGGTTGCTAAAACTAGATCAATAGCAAGGTTCATACCAGTTTGTTGTATAGAGGCAGCCATTCTTCTCCCTATGTCATGTGAACCTCTCATCTTTTGCAACTTAAAGCACTTATCAGTGATATGGCCTGGCTTCCTACAGTAGTTACACTGAACATCACTCCTCTTGGTGCCAGGATCATGATGAAGTTGTTGTTGAGTTGAGGTATGTGGCTGTGAACCATAATGAGAATTCTGAGGAACAATTTTATGGGAATAATGTGCAGGTTGAGAATTGAATTTGGTTTAGAAAGGTTATTGTCTTTATTGAGATAAGAAAGCTGATGTTCCAAATTTAGCCTGATGAGAAGTTTTGATCTTCCTTTGTTGCTCTTCTTGAATAACTATGCTGCAGGCCTGACTTACTAAAGGTAAAGGATTTAGCATAAGTATATTGCTTCTAACTACCTGATAAGCCTCATTCAAACTCATCGAAAATTGCATCAGCTGCTATCTTCCATCAACTTTATAGCAGAACCCGCAGATGCACAAGAACAAGGTGTAACCAATACAATGTACTCATCCCAAAGCTGTTTGCACTTAGTAAAGTATGCTAATACTAAAAGATTGCCTTGTGATAAATTGCTCATCTCTTTTTGAAGCTGATATATCTTGGTTGCTTGGCTGAAACTGAATCTTTAAGAAAGGTCCTTCCAAATTTGGGCTGCAGTGGAAGTGTATATAGTGGTTGATGCTATATGTTTATCAACAGAATGTAAAATCCAAGAAACAACCATGTTGTTACATCTTTCCCAGAGAGGTAATAAAGGTGAATTATCGGCTGCTTTCTCATAACTTCCAGTCACAAAAGACATTTTATTCTTAGCACTAAACTTTACAAGACCTTTTCCACTGTGCATAATTGTTGCCATTGAGTGGTTCACTAGTCAAGCTACAGTTAGGATTTTCAGAATGATGCAAGAAAAGAACACGTCCTGGATCAAGTGTATAATTACTCAAGGGTACACGGTTGTTCTCAACATTCAGTGGCTCAACATTCTCTGGAATAGCCATCTTACAAGTGAAAATATCAAGGATTGCAGAGTAAATTCCCAGGAATCAAGCAGAATCAAGGATTCAAACAACACTATATTTCCTCAACCAGTAATCAAAGAATATCTAATTCCAACAACAAATCAAGAATGAAAATCAACCTTGAAATTGTGAATAGCAGTTGGCAATCGAACAAAGGATTACAATCAGCAATTACAAGATGAGTAAAGGGAAAAGAAATCATACTACAAAAATACATTGAATCAGCGACGGAAATCCCGACGGAAAAAGTGCATATTTCCGATGGAAAAGTGGATCTCCGACGGACAATACGACGGAGTACGTCTCGTCGAGATTCAGCTCGTCGCAGAAATTATTCCGACGGAGTCCGACGGAAATACCCCGTCGGAATCCCGTCGGACAGCTTTTCTGCGCAGACCGAGAGCAGGGGGCAGGGAGGGAATTTCCTACGGTCCCTTTAAAAAAAAAAATTTCATTTGATTTCACCCAAAAAAAAAATTCAAAAAATTAGATTCAATACGCACATAATAGTTACCAAATACGAAATTTTTTATATATCCGTCGAAAAAAATGTGCTAAATTAAATATTAATTACGACATTGTTTTGAATGTACACGCAACACAAATTACTAAACTAATCAGAGTCGGATAAATTTGTGAGGCCATCATCATTGTCATTTTTGGAGTCGTCTTTATCGTCAGGATTCAAGTTGATGTGGCTGGAGGAGCCTGCTCTTTGACCTTTGAAAAATAACAAACCAAACACATCAAACTAAACAGAAATGCTTCCAGATTAAAATTCACAAAAATAAACGTCACATATCAAAGTAACATAATTATAAAGCATAAAAATTCTACTAACCTTCAAAACCGGAAAATCAAGCGTATTACCGGCGGCGACGCACGACGGCGGTGGCGAGGCGGCGACGGTCACACTCGAAAAATTAAAAACGTAAAAAACATCAATTAACTTAACCACTTCAACTTTAAACAACATATTAACAAAAAAAATCACTTACCGGTCACTTTTCCGATCACTAAAACCTCCAACCTTCACTTTCTCTCTCTTCTCTCTCTTTCTCTTTGAAACTCCTTCTCTCTCTAAATTTTCATTTACCGGCGAAATAACCCCATCCCCAAAATTTATAAACGCGCCCGAACGAAGCAATTTTCGAGATCCGCGATTTTTTGAAAATAGCCGACGGAACCCAACGGATTTTCTGACGGATTCCGACAGTTTCCAACGGAATTTCCGTCGAAAATGCTGACGGCCGTCGGGCCTCGCCTGCTTCTCCGTCGGATCCTCTGATATTTCCCGACGCCTATCTTCCGCGTTGCTTTTTCCGTCGGAGTTCCGCTGCGTTTTTGTAGTATAAGATGATGATGATGTGCTCTAATACGATGTCAAATTCTGTAATATGGAAACAGAATTTGTTCCTGACCCTTGATCACCATCGCCAATTCTTCACAAAAACTCTTATAAAAGCGTGAGAGAGAGGGAGAGATTGAACGAGCTTGTTATTATTCTGCAAGGATCACTTACATGAATCATAGCCTTTATATATATGTACAGGCTGTATAAAAATATCTCTCTAACAACCTACTAACTACCTGAAACTAACTTGCTAGCTCATCTAACTAATCTTGTGTGGCTGTAATGCTGACTGTGACGGTCTCCAACATGGTTAGTAGCTTTCAAGACCTCACCTGAACATGCATTTTGACTGAAATGTGTGTGTTAGTACTCCTATTAGTGAAGTTAGTGCTATCATCAACAACTTCTGGATTGGCAGTTTTGTTCTCCAACATAAGCACTGGCGTTTCTTTAACTGACTTAGACCTGATACACACTCATTTGAATCTAGGGCCTCTGTGGAATAGGATTTGGGTGAATCAACTTCAGAGATTACTCTTCTCATATTTGCTCAAACATTAATATTCAATTAGGAATATGTAAAGTTGCCATTTAATAAAAGAAAAGAAAACACAATTTATAGCTGCCCTTGGTTTGATTGTTTTCCTGTAGGACCACCAGTAATACAACTAGATTATATATGTTGAGGTTAAATGATATAAGCGGGCCATCCAACAATTTAGGATAAATTGAATATAGATCCAAGCTTGTGATGAATTATTTTGAACTGAATCCATTTCCAAGACTAACTAATCCGAATACCCAACTAAACTCTATACGAGTTTCCATCAACTGGAATATAGCCTTTTTTTTTGTAAGAAGATAAGTTATTTCATTACCACATGTAGAAAGTAATCTCATTTACAAGCTCCTTAAACAGAGAGTATTCAATCCTTTTAGGAGCTTAACTGCATAAGTATATCCTGTACTCTCTTTTTTTTGCCTACCTTCCTTAAGAACCTCAATCTTTGCTTAATCAAATCTGTACATTGATCAATAATCAAGTTGGGAGTGGGTTCTTTTTGGTGTAACCTGGATTTCCTCTTTGTCCATAAGCAGTACACTAGTGCAGTTCGGCAGAGCACCTGTTTGTAGACTTTCTTCATCTGATAATAGGCTAGTGTTACTAGAATGTCGTCCACCTTGCAGAGGCCAGTATGAAATCCTAATTTGCTGAAAGTGTTTTGTAGCACACTTTGACTGTATGGCATTCAAAGAAAATGTGCTGGTGAGTTTGCTTACCAAATCTAAATACAATATGTGGCATGCTTCAATTGCTGTCAGTTCAAGAATGATATCCACAAAACTTGGGACTGGATCTGTTAACAACCCTTACATGATAGTCCAATGTGGATCCTGCATATGCCCCTCTATACCCTTACATGATAATCTAATATGGGGGTTGCTTTAGATTCAAACTTTATACCTTTAGTTTAATAAGGTTCTCATACCATGTTCAAGAACTAATTCAACTAAAAAGTTAAAGTGATGATTAAAGGCTAGGGATGGCAATGGGTTGGGTCTGGGTCGGGTCCACCTAAACCTAGACCCTTTTTTTTTTTGACACGGACCCAGACTTGTTGGGTCTGAAAAAATGGGACCCAGATCTAGTGGGTCTGATAGGTCTACGGCTCCTAACTGTTTTTCACATCAGATATCATTTTTTTCAACATCTCAACATGAATTACACATTCTATGGACAAATATAGACCTGACAAAACTGACCCGATACCCGAAATCCGAACCAAATGACCCAGACCCATACCCGACCCAACATTCGAAATATGCTCACCCAAAAATGGACCCGAAATCCGAATTGACTCGAACCAAACCATACCCGACTCAAAATTTTCTACAAAAGTTGCTTGTTTTGGCATGATAAGTGTATTTGATCAAAAATTGGTTGATCCGAAATCAACCTGAGCCGAACTGTATCTGACCCAAACCGAAGCGACCTGAAATGTCATGTAACCCGAATATGGCCCAACCCAAACTTGACCCAACTCGTACCTGAATCGAATGACCCATTTGTCAGGTCTAGATAAATAATTCATAACTAAGTATTCTTATCTATGTCTTACACACCAAAAGTAATATTTTAACAGAAACCACAGGGATAGAGTTTATTAAATTTTAAAACAAACATAACAAAATAATTTTTCTTCTACGACCACTACCAAGCAAAGTGGCTTTAGAGTTTATTAGTTTAAAGTTACTTTAGCCAGTTGACTTTGCCATATTTGTTTTTAAAAAAAAAATAATGGGTCTTAATTAAATGGGTCTTTAGTGAGGTCTGGATCTAAAATTTTCAGACCTAAACCTAGATCTCACCCACGTCCTTCAAACCCAACCCATTTAAGATCCGTTAAGTCTCATTTAATTGGACCCAGATCCTCTAGTTTCGATTGGGTATGATGAATTTAGATCGAATCCATGACCCACTTTCATCCTTATTAAAGGCTTAAAAATAGACTTTATAGTCTAATATAAATATATATCAATTAAGTACTAATAAGGCATCTTAAAATGTAATCGGGTGGGATACAACATACATGTGACTTTTGTTCAAGAACTATCTCAACCAAAAATTTAAGCCGTGTTCGGTAATAGAGGTTGAAGTAGATGTTAGTGGTTTGTAGTAGTCAAAATGTTATAGACTACTACTTAAAAGTGTTCGGTAAAATAGTGAATGAGGTAGTGGTTATAGATTTATGAAGTGTTTTTCAAAAGCTAATGAAAGTAGTAAGAAACTCAGGTAGTAGTTGTATTGCAAATTACAAAATTCTTCTTTTTATTTACTAAAAACCTTTATTTATTGTGCCCTTTTTAGTCATTTTATATAAATCTGCTACTTCAACAGTTACATTTACCAAATGCATTTATTTTAAATCGCTAGTTGAACAACTAACCACTAACCACATGTGAATCACAGCTAATCGCTAGTAAAACCGCTAGCAGCTAATAAAACAACTAATTGTACCGAACAAGCCCTTAAACTGATGGATGAAGTCCCAGGAATAGATTTATTCTCTAACACGCCCCCTCATGCGAATGTCGTTTAGGCTTGAAGCATGGATGCTGCAAATGCTCCCCCTACCTTGCACAATAAATCAATATGAGGGATGCTGATATTCGAACTTAAGAGCTCACGCTTCAAAAAGGCTTTAATACTATGTTTAAGAACCATCTCAATCAAAAACTTAAGTTGATGGTTGAAGGCACAGAAATATATTTATTCTCTAACAACTTTAGTTAGAATTAATTGATGTCTAGCAAAGACCGTAACACTTTTATTTTACATGGGGTGGTGAAGAAATACATAAAATAATTCTGTTAAAAAATCATATATTTACGTGATCAACAGAATCAAAGTAATTTATCATCAGACCCCAAAAAAAAAAGCAAAACAGCAAAAAATATATAATTCAGACCAAAAAAAAAAATAGAATATTCCCTATATATTCCAATCGCTCTCATAGATTCTTCTAGTTTAATGACTCCATTAGCCTTATTCTACATCTATACGCAGCATTAAAGAACTAGACAACTGGTAATTGATTATGTATAAGTTGTTGTAGCCACTAACCACCCTAAAAGGATCTTAGGTTTGTGATTCTGAAGGCATCACGTTTCGCCATCCAATAACCAACACATTGACCACCACCTCCCCCCCAAGAAAAAAAAAAGAGGCATTGTGCCAAGACATTTTCGAAGACATGAAGATAAGCATAATTAAATAAAAAGAAATGTGGTAATGAGAATTAGTAGTGATGACTTTAATAAAGAAGTGATATGTCCCTCACAAAAAAGGGGGGGGGGGGGGGGGAGTGAGTATGTTGTTTATTATTAGGGTCCACAAGAAAGATCAAGACAACGTGCATCATGCTCATCTCTGCTCTGGTCTTCCTTTCCTTCTTTTTTTTTTCTTTTTTTCCAATTGCCTTTATTTTGTCCTCTCTCTTTTTGTCAAGACCAAATGGGCGGTGGGATTAGCCAAATTACAAGAGTTAAGAGCCTGGCCCACTGTCGGCAAGGATGATCTCATCTTAAAAGGATTAGTTCATTTTACTAGCCAAATTAATTAAATTAGTCACACGCACACTTTCATATATATATATATATATATATATATATATATATATATATATATATATATATATATATAT
>JACYFF010031954.1:19659236-19691865 GCA_017589665.1 Selenicereus undatus | reverse complement strand
TATATATATATATATATATATATATATATATATATATATATATATATTTGATCGAGGATATATAATTGTGACCAAAAATTTGAACCTACATTTGATCAGAAAAAGAGTATTCTATAAATTTTAGTTACACAGTGAGCATCAAATCTATTGATTCCCCTATTGAAAAAACTTAGAGCACCTTCATGGTGTGCTCGTGCGAGGAGAGAGAGAGGCGAGCGAGGGAGGAGACGGCCCGACCACGTGCAGCGGCTGGCTTGGCTCGGGGCTCGGCGAGGAGGCGCGAGGATGGGAGGAGGCTCACAGGCCAAATTTTCCATTTTTTTTTATTGTTTTTCCATTTTTTTTAATATTTCAATTTGGTTTTAGATTATTTTTTTGATTTTAAAAATAAAGTTGTGTGTTGTAGAGTGGGCCATGAGTATTATTTTATTTGATGTGGTAAAATAATGAGTCTTCCATTGCAGAGAGTGAGGATTGTGAGGCAAAAAGTTAGAGAGATGGTTAATGTGACAGTAGTAGGGTCCAGCTGGTGAGCCAAAAACTGACTCACCATTGTTTTTGCTCTAAGAATACAAGAAATCTTATCACTACCATTACACCCTGCCACATGTAAAATCGATTTGATGATACTTTATCAAAGTTTTGCGAATAATGGAGAATAATTGAGGACAGTTTTTTCAACTTTTTGCAAAGTGGTCACCGGAGATGGAGGAGAAAGAATAATTGAGGACAGTTTTTTCGACTTTTACTAAAATAGATATGAGACAAAACTTTATTTTTTAAAAGCCAACAACTCCACCAACTTTTTGGTAAGGCAGCTGTTTAGCTAAAAAATTATGTAAAAAAAATTGCTTTGCTTCGGCAAATAATTAAAAGCCCTAAGAAAACCCTTTCTTTAAAAAAAAAAAAGACACTAATCAAAAAATTAATTTTCCAAATAAAATGATTATGTGATTTTGATTTTAGTAAAGATTGATTAAATTTCCAGTTAGTCAAGCCTAATTAACCTGATTAACAAAAAGTTGGACAAGGACATGCACAAAATCCTATCCTCAAAGTGATGCAATCCACGTTTTCATTTGTCAACAACATTTTTTGGATCAACAATTGTCAAACTTGCAACCAACTGACTTGCTGGAATGATCGCTTCAAAGAAAATTTCAGTAGGGATGTGAATGTAATGGAGGGATGATATCTGTGGGTGTATGCCACACGGATGTAGATTTGTAGAATCAATGGTTTTTTTTTTTGGGGTGCGATTTTTAGAAAGAGATTTGAAAAAGTTAGAAGAAGTTGGTAAAAACTAATAAAAATTGAAATGAATGAGTTAGAAAGAGTTTATAGAAGTTAATAATAGAAACCGAAATGAGTGATACACTGTTGAAAGAAGTTATGTTGAAGATGCATTGGCATGCTGTCCTCCCCCGCCCCCACCCCCCCCACACACAACAAATCCCAGGTTCAGTCCTGGGGGGTGTAAGTCTGCTTTGTGCAACTAATTATGTATCAAGCTGTAACAGTCCGGGACCCCGCTGGCTGATATTGTCCGCTTTGGCACACCGGCCTCACGGCTTTAAAACGCGTCAACCAGGGTGAGGTATCCAGCCCCTTATAAAGAGGCCTTCGTTCCCCTCACCTGTCGATGTGGGAGACTCCTCTCCCCTTGGGGACCCCGACGCCCTCGTCGGACAAGATAAGGGGCCCACCGACCCGAGGCCTGACTCTGATACCAACTCTGTAACGCCCCAAATTAAACATGTTTCACTGTTTATATTCTCCTTAATTAAAATCTAGACAACCCAATGATAGGGGCATTACCGCCGTTCAAAAGGACAAGGCTTAAAACATGAGTGCTAAACATAACACAGTTAAGCATAACCTTCACTGTACACATTCACATATAATTATCCATTCACAATCAAGTGTTAACCAATGTAAAGTTTATAAACCGTAGTGAAATAATTCACCATGTAATCTACATCTTCATCCACAGAACAATTCAAAATACAACGTTAGAGTATGCATATACGGCATTACTTCTGATCCATCTGGATTTCCTTGCTTCACTTATTCTCTTCGGCTGATTTGCTGGCATGAGGGCAATACTCTAAGCATTTGCCTAAAACAAAACATGAAAAACATTTCGAACTGTGAGCCGAAGCTCAGTACATGCATTCCTGAATTGTTAAATGATCATTGAACACTGATTGGGCCCGCTTTGCAATTCATTTTAAGTTAAAACAGTGAATGAAATAAATGTAAAGTTGTATTGCTAGTTATTATCTGATAGTGAACCCCTTGATACTGTTACGATCTATGGATAGGTGTACACCTGCCAAGCCGATCGGGGACCTGGCCTGAAGCCGCGCGGGTAACTGAAGGGCGAATGCCCTATAGATGATAACTGATGGGGTCACTAATTAACTGATAAATCACTGTGTAAACTGATTCATTAATGTACTTACCAAAACATGATAACGTTGATAAATACACTCTGATTTCTAAAGATACAGGCAATGGACGTACCGGAGAGGAGTCTCCCACATCGGCAGGTGAGGGGAACGAAGGCCTCTTTATAAGGGGCTGGATACCTCACCCTGGTTGACGCGTTTTAAAGCCGTGAGGCCGGTGTGCCAAAGCGGACAATATCAGCCAGCGGGGTCCCGGACTGTTACACAAGCTAAGGCTTGTATTCCCGGACTCTTATTCGAGCTTTGACATCCCCTCCCTAACCTGTTACAGTCTACTAGATACCCTGAGATAGAGATCTAGTGAACTAAGTCTACTTACCCAAAAACAAAGTTGAAAGAAGTTATATTTGATAATTACTAAGATTCAGAAAAATTTGATA
Source organism: Selenicereus undatus (assembly GCA_017589665.1). Classification (NCBI taxonomy): domain Eukaryota; kingdom Viridiplantae; phylum Streptophyta; class Magnoliopsida; order Caryophyllales; family Cactaceae; genus Selenicereus; species Selenicereus undatus. The sequence goes on along the minus strand of JACYFF010031954.1, from coordinate 19,689,014 downwards.
AAAATTAAAAGATGTTGGTAAAGTTAGTTTTAAGATTTAAAAAGCTAGAAGGAATGGGATGAGCTGAAACGTTTGAAAATCACATCCAAAACAAGTACAATATATGATCCACTTCCACATCCAAAACAAGTACAATATATGATCCACTTCTGTTAATTTCGAGGCCTACGTAGTAGTTTGGTCACCAGACTGCAATTTCAATTCAACTTAACAAGCTATCAGTATTCTAGAGTCGTCAACCTCACCAGAAACGTGTTGCCCCGACTGTGGAGGATCTGTCATGACATTGATAACTTTTAGCTGGACGGGATGGAACTATCACGCCACCCGTTTTGTCACTATGGGCCTATTATGTTCCGTTGAAATTAGATAAAAATTTAGATTTGTATCAAATTTATGTTAGGATAAATCAAACAATTCTTACAATTTACATGAGATATTTATGATCGTATTTGATGTGTTCATATTGGATAAGTTGGACAGATTTAAATCCAAATCAAAATAGAATTTGAATGACAAAAATGAGAAAAATCCTATGTTTAGAATTAAAACTAGGATAAAACACTATTGTTTTTTGGATCCAGAAAAGGGGATGGGTATTAGATTAAATCGCCATTGAAGTAGACATGTATATCATCTGAAGTCCGAGCAAGAATGTCCTCAAGTATATCAGTCTCCTTCGACTTTCCCTCCAAACAAATAGGTTGTCGATGGGCATGATCATGGACAATTGTATTATCACATCTCTTGATAAAAGATTGGGAATAAAAATCAAAGTTCTTAACAAAAGAAATAATATCTCTAACAAAATACTAATAGAATTGTCATGGGTTGAATTATTCATGAGCATATGGATCAACTCAAGACAATCACTTTCGATTATGACGTTGCGGATTTCACACTCGTGAGCACGTATTAGGCCGTGAAGACAGGTTTTGGCTTCTTCAACGGAAGCCCCAGTAAATCCTTGACAGTGTTTGACGTCGGCTATTAAATTTTTTAGGCTTTTAATAAACGAATCATGCATAGAAGTTCAAATGAGATTCCATCACAAAATCAATTAATAATAGATGGAGTAACGCACAAGCTTATATACATACTCAAACCCTTTAATTTTCTCAATGTGGGACAATACCCACTATCATATTCTTTGAATTTTTTATTCATATGGGACAATACCCACTTCCATACGCCAACATCGGCAAGCAGCACATTCCCATTGTGATCACGCAAGACAAAGCCCCAGCCGACAAGATTATCACCAACGGATCATCCATCAAAATTCAGCTTAGCATAACCAGTCATGGGTGGTGTCCAAGCAGCCGGATGAGACACTATATGTGGAGAAAGGTCCGTGCCCCGGAGCTCACGGAAATTGTAGGCAAACGTTGTAGCCTTTTTGCCCAAAACCGCCAAGTTGCTATCAGATCTCTTGAAGATGAATCGATTTCAAGCGTTCTTGCATTCCCACATAACTGCTAAAAAATCACCGAAAGGGTCATCCTCCAGTGACTCTTTGGCCTTGGCAACGTAGTCAGCGAGGGTATGAAATCGAGAAGACCACAGGGTTGCTTCAAGCCGCTTCCTTCCTAGACCTAAATAGCGAGGGAGCATTAGAGAATGGCTTGAAATGCTGTGTCCTCAACATGGTTGCATACACTGCAGGACATAGAGAAGCCAGCGACCCTTGTTGAGATGTTATAGGCCGTGGGCAGAGTGCCAATGCAAGCCCGCCAACAGAAAAGCTTGCTTCGGGGAGGAATGTTACAGCTCTAGATAGACAACCACAAATGCTTGTCTTGGGAGAAGGGTGACCTGATCTATCAGGGGCATCATCAAGCATATTGTATGATGAGCGGACGATGAAAGAGCCTCGTGAATGACAGTGTCAAGTTAAATTATCCGCTAGCCAAGATAAACATAGTGGCATCTTCATAATCAACCCGGCATCACACGGGAGGAAGATATGATTAATCAAGGACTCATGCCAATAGCCATTAGCATGGTCGATTAAGTTACTAACCTTGTAATTCTCGAAGGTAGCAGAGCGCGGGGTTATAGGCTTGAAAGATATTGGTCGAGGTAGCCATCTATCATACCAAACACTTAGTGAAAGGTCATTACCCACTATCCAACAAGACCCACGAATCACCATGCCCTTAGCACCATAAATGCAACACCATGTGAAATTGGTGTTGCATTGGGGCACGTTTCAAGTGTGGCTTTAAAGATGTTGCCATTTGGAAAATACGTAGCACTTAAGTTTCGAGCCACAAGCAAGTTATTGTCCTTAATAAGCCCTCAGGCTTGTTTAGCCAACAGAGTGTCATTGAAAGCTTCCACATCTCAAAACCCAATCCTTTCCTCATCTTTGGATTTGCATAATTCATACGAACTGATCCAATGAATTTTACAATCCTCCTGATTGTACCCCACCAAAAGCGAGCAATCGAGGATTGGATATTCCGGCATAACTCTTTTATGAGCCTGAACACACTCATTATGGACATTGGAATAGCTTGGACAATAGCCTTTATCAGCACCTTTCTACCTGCCCATGAAACCAACTTATTCATTCATCCCGACATTTGCTTTTTAATGCGATCCACCAGGAACAAAAACGGCTTTTTTCACGAACAACCAATAAAGATTGAAGCTCTAAATATTTATCATGCAATGAAACCTCCCTGATATCATATGAAGAGTGATCTAATCTCTACGTTTAGCTGAAACCCCCTAACTAAATTTCATATCAATCTTGGCCAAGTTAATAATCTAACCCAGGGCCGCCTCCTAGTTGGAGAGAATGTCCTTGAGAATACCTACCTGAGCAAAATCAGCCCCACAGAAGATGATAATATCATCTACAAAAAATAGATGAGAGATATTAAGGGGCCCTTTCACATAGTTTGTAACCTCGGAGTGAAGCCTTTTTTAATCTTCCTGCAAAGAACATCAGACAAACCTTCAGAGCAGAATAAAAAGAGAAACGGGGAAAGGGGGCCTCCTTAGCGAATGCCTCTGCTCTCAATAATATGACCACTGGGGTGACTGTTAGTAAGAAAAGAAAAGGGGGCTGACTTCACGCATCTCAGATTCTCATGATGAGATCCACCCACTCTAATTTGAAGCATAACTTCAACATGACACTCGATAAGAAAGGTCACTCTACTCTGTCGTAAGCTTTGGACATGTCAAGCTTAACGGTCATGGAACCATTCCAGCAGGAGTCTTCTTTCATAGCATGCACGATTTTGAAAGCAATGAGGATACTATCTAAAATCAAGAATCCAAGAGTAAAGGCGCCATGAGTGTCAGAAATGATGGAAGGCAAAACAGGTTTTATCGGTTGGCGATAAGCTTAGTGGCCGACTTGTAGACGACGTTGTAGAGATTGATTGGATAGAAGTCTGAAATATGTTCAGGCTTCGGCCTCTAGGGAATAAGTGCAACATAGGTGTGATTTAGTTTAGGAGGAATCGGATGCCCAGTAAGGATAGCCAACGCAGCTGCAAAAACGTAATCACCAATAGAGTCCCAAAAATTTTGAAACAAGCATGGGTTCATTCTAGAGATAAAAAAATCTGACTTGACACGATAATCCGACCCGAACCCAACCTGAAGTTACTGAGAGAAACCTGAACCCGACACAAATCGAACCGATTTCGACCCGAAGTCGACACGATTTGACCGTTCAGTTTGAAAATATGTTATTTTTCAATTCTGAGTAGATATAAACTATTTACAAGGTTGATACGAAATAGACCCATTTATTAAATGGGCCAACCCAAATCAACTAGTTATCTAGCTCTAATTCATTCCATCTCGGTCAGGTGCCTTGTGAGGGTGCTTCTATCTCAAGGTAGCGTCAACTCCTCCCATCCGTACGGCGACAGATAGAAACGTTCGTCTCCAAGATGACCCTGTATGGTACACAAGATAGTACATCCTCGATACTAGAAGGTTGGGAGGTGGTAAATAAATCGCCAAAAAGTAGTGTTAACGATGCCAGTAATGTCTGCATGGTTCGTATGCCACATGCCCGTCGAATCCAAGAGACTAGTGATTGTGTTTTTAGCCCTCTTCATGTTCAGGGGCGGAGCTACTGTGGGGTCACGTGGGGTCAACCGATCCCGCTTAAAAAAAAAATTTGTTAGATAAGTTAAAAAAAATATAAAGAACATAATATATAATTTCGGAGAGACCAAATGCAAGACAATAAGAGTGCTCTGGTGGTAGAGGCGCCGTGCACTCCTCTCATTAGTCTTACGCGTCCCAGGTTCGAAGGTTGCTATTATCTGTTCTTGGTTTTTTTTTTTTGCCCAAATCAGTTTCTCACTTTCTCTCATTCTCAATCTCATTCGATTCACACTTTCACACCCAAACCCTAGCCAGCAACGCTGCAACAGAGCAAGCCAACCACTGAGCCACCACGCATCCACCACCCTGACCGTCCACCACCTTGGGTCCCTGACAACCGGCACCGGTACCAGACTGGACTGGAGGAGTGTGCAGGCAGCAACGGAGCTGCTCCAGCCTCCAACAACTCAACCCCGGCCCCACCGACCACCTGCAGTCGACAGTCCGCCCCTGCTCAGGCGGCCAGGCAGCCACCCACGACCCACCCACGCCCCACGACCCACCACTGAATAGTCTGAATTGATTTTGAAATTTGAAGAATTGAAGGTACAAAGGACAAACCTAAAATTTTCATTTTATTTGTCAAATTTTTGATTGTTTACTTTTTAATTATTTACATATTTAGATTAGTTTCAATTATTGAAAATTGAAATCATTTGATGAAATATTGAAATTGGCCATAAATAATTTGTCAATTTGTCAATTTTTGTTTTATTATGTTCAGTTGAAAATGCATCGATATTTCAAGAAGTTGGCTACCGAATTGTTTCCTTCAACTTCGACACTAAAAAATTCTCCTTTGAATCAAGAAACCGGCGAACACAACACTCAAACACAAACCTCAGATTTTGATATTGATGCAAACACTAATCCCTGGTCTTGTGGGAGAAGCCAATTTGATTCAAGTGCTATTCAGTCAGATCCAGCTGAAAGAAAACCAATTTCACATTATCATCCAAATGAGCATGATGAGGTAAGAAGAGCTTATATTCAAAAAGGCCCCTGTCAACCCCGAAATCATGCTTTTCCTCAAAGATTGATGTCTGGAAATTATCGTCGTTTCAATGAGTCTTGGTTTGATATGTATGGGAATTGGTTAGAATATAGCATAAAAGAAGATGCGGCTTTTTGCTTGTGTTGTTATTTGTTCAAGAATGAGCATGAAAGTTCAAGTCATTTTGGAGGTGAAACATTCACTTCTAAAGGATTTAGAAGTTGGAATAAGACATAAAGATTTAAGATGCATGTGGGTGGGTCAAATAGTGTACACAAGCAATGTGTGAAACGATGTGAAGACTTGATGATGCAAAAGCAATCCATACAGACTACCTTGAATAAACAATCAGAGCAAACTAAGTCTGAGTACTACACTCGCCTAAATGCTTTAGTTGATATTGTGAGATTACTTTTGTTTTCTGCATTGCCATTTCGAGGCCATGATGAAAGTGAATTGTCAAGAAGGAAAGGACTTTTTAAGACTTTCTTATAGTTTCATGTGGAAAAGAATAACAATGTGGGAAATGTTGTTTTAAAAAAGGCTCCAGGCAATCATATAATGACTTCCCCTGACATCCAGAAAGAAATTGCAAATGCTTGTTCAAAAGAAACTGTGAAGGCTATTCTTGAAGAACTTGACAATGGATATTTTTCTATATTAGTTGATGAATCCCGTGATGCATCATGTAAACAACAAATGGCTCTCGTTTTAAGGTTTGTTGATAAAAGGGGATTTGTTATGGAGCGTTTGGTTGGCCTTGTTCATGTGACCGATACTAGGTCTTTGGCATTGAAGGAGTCTATTTATTCATTGCTTTCTGCATTATCATTGAGTCCATCTCGAATAAGGGGACAAGGGTATGATGGGGCTACTAACATGCGAGGTCACATTAATGGGCTTAGAAGCTTGATTATGCAAGATTGTTCATCAGCCCATTATATTCATTGCTTTGCTCATCAACTTCAATTAACTTTGGTCGCTGTTGCAAGAAATCATAATGATATTGGATGGTTTCTTGACTTGGTTGGTGTCATGTTGAATGTGATTGGAGGTTCCTATAGACGTAGAGATGAATTTCGAGAAAAACAAGCAGAAAAGGTTGAAGAAGCATTACGTATGGGTGAGCTTCAAACTGGGCAAGGTTTAAATCGAGAACTTGGGCTACAAAAACCAGCAGACACTCGTTGGGGCTCTCATTTTAAAACATTCACCAATATTATTATCATGTTTGATCCAATTCTTGATGTGCTTGATGTGATTGGAGATTATGCTAATCATCCAGAAGACAGGGTCAAAGCCAAAAGTGCTTTAGACGGCATGCAAAAATTTGAGTTTGTTTTCTTGTTGCATTTGATGAAATTGATTTTAGGAATTACAAATGCTCTCAGTCAAGCTTTACAAAGAAGAGATCAAGACATTGTCAACTCTATATCATTACTTGGTTCAGCTAAGCGACAACTACAAATGACAAGGGATCAAGGATGGGATTGTTTGATTGAAAATGTTTATGCATTTTATCACAAGTACGATATTGACATTCCTGTTATGGATGATTTCCATGTTATTCGGGGACAAAGAGTAAACCGCAGAGTTTCTAAAGTGACAAATGAACATTACTATCGTGTTGATGTATTCTACACAATTCTTGATATGCAGATGCAAGAGCTTAATAGTCGTTTTCCTGAAGCGAGCACTGAGTTGCTTCTCGGTGTAGCTTGTTTGAACCCAGTAGATTCATTCTCCAATTTTGATAAGGAAAAAATCCTTCGAATGGCTCAATTGTATCCAGATGATTTTGATGAGTTGGGCATTGAGACTCTTAGTTGTGAACTTGATACTTTTATTGTCAATGTACATGATGATGAGAGATTCTCCGACTTGAGGGGCATAGGTGATCTTTCAAGGAAATTGCTTCAAACAAAGAAGTATTTGAGCTTTCCTCGCCTATATCTACTTGTGAAGTTGGGATTAATTTTAACAGTTTTCACTTCAACTGTTGAAAGGGTATTCTCAGCGATGAAGATCATCAAGACCAATTTGCGCAACAGAATATCAAATGAGTTTTTAAATGATACTGTTATTACTTATTTTGAGGATGATCTTTTCGAAACAGTATCAAATGATGATATTATGTATCGCTTTCAAAACATGAAGGCTCGTCGAGGACAATTGCCGTAATTGTATTAGCTTTGTAATTTCGTTTTTATGACTATTGTTAAATTTCAAATTTCAAATCATATTTATGTTTGAGTCCCGACCCCCCTTGAATTAATTTTTGGATTCGCCACTGTTCATGTTAGCCCTTGAATGGAACCAATGAGTGTTAGCATCAACATACTTAACGTAGTTCGAAGGAGCTCTCTGCCACCAAAAAATTTCTTCTTTCTTCCGACAGTCTCTAATTTGCTTAAGAGTGTGGCGTCTACTAGTGACGTCACGATCATGCTTTAGTTGGCGCTCAAGCTTACGAATTTCGCTATCTGCATGCCCTAAGGTATCCAGGTTCTATTTAATGAGCACCTCCGAACAATTATCCAACCAAAGAATTGGGTTGTCAATAGAATTTGGAAGAGACATGAGGGTCTAACCCGAGACAACCACATGTTTGCAAAAAGGATCAGTGAACCACATATTCTCAAATTGGAGGTAGTTATTACGTCAGTTTTGTCCATCAATATTGGGATTACATTTCAGAGGAATGGGGAGGTGACCAAACAAATCAAAGTCAATATGAGACATATAGGTATTACAAAAAGTAAAGGACCAATCTCTATCAGTTTAGAAGCCATCCAACCTTTCTTTGACGACAAAACCATTCTCCTGATAGTTGCACTAAGTGAAATCATAACCAGAATAGCCAAGATCGTAAAGCCCATTATCAATAAAAGAATCTCTGAAGCTATCAATACCAGATTGAGGTTTCGAGGGTCCCTCCTTCTCGCTATGGAAAAAAATTTCATTGAGATCACCCCTCGACAAGCCAAAAGAGAGAGGAGTAGGATTTCAAGTCAGTGATGTGCTCACCAGTTTTCCCTTTTTTTTGCCTCTCAGGCTAGCCATATATGCCACTAAAATGCCAAACAATATCATCCCCCTCCCATTGAACACGGACATCAATATGGTGCAGGGAGCAGGAAAAGCAAATCAACGCTTACCCTTTTGTTCCAATGCGCACCCCCTAGCATCAACAAATATACCATGGAAATTACCAAGCTCACCTAGAAGGTCCTCTGTTTTGAATTTGCTTTTTTTGGTCTTAGAAAGAAAGACCAATTTAGGCCCGAGTCTTCCGAGAAGTCCATAAAGATTAGAAACTGCATGGGTCGTGCCTAGACCTTGACAATTCAGGCAAATGAGACTTATTGTGTCGTGGCAGGGTTGCTCAGTGATAAACCTATAGTTGGACCTTATTCGCCCCGATTTGATCCCCTTTTCCCCTTGTTTTCATGTTCGATCTTGTTAACAAAAGGTTAAATCGGTCTCCTTTAGTATATATTTCGCTCATTTAACATCTTTTCGTATTTTCAAGAGTTCTACGGAAGGAATGAAAGGATTGATGATAATTAGTAGAAAGAAGTGCCAGAGAGGTGAGTTTAAAGTCACAAAAGAGGTCGCTTAGCGTCGCACGAAAGTTCTAGAGATCGGCCACGAGTGCCATGCCGGGAAGCACAACCGTGCCACGTCAGACCAACACGTAGTACAGCCAGTGATGTGGCACGGTCACACTGTGCCACGTGTCAATCACTGGCCGGTTGTGCCAGTGAAATGGCACGGTCCGCCCATGCCTAGTGGCACGACCATGCCACCCTGTTCTGCTTGCGCAACTTAAAATTTCCTCAGAGCTGTTTTGAGGAGTAGGTGAGCTTTCCCTTTAGAAACTTTCTCTATCAGTGTTTTTTACTTTCATCTTTTGTATTGAATTTGCTGCTTGGAAGATCAATCTATATTTACTTAATGATTAATTGAAGTAAGTTGCTAGATTCTCTCTCTCTACTTTTTTTTATTGTTGTTTTAGGTTTCTATATGATTCATGTTTCTCTATCCTTCAATTGATTTGGTTGTTTCAATGACGATGCATGGCTAATCTCCCAACTTAGGTTGGGATTGAAGCCAATTATATTTATTGAATCATGAATTAGCCTCAATTCCTTGTTTTCTTCATACTTGTGATTGTGAATTCTACTTTACGCACCACACGTGCTTGATGAATTGCTCGAGATAGCATTCATCCATTATTATTCGAGTTTAGGGGAGCATTAAAAGACATAACCTTTACTTAGCATGACTTAGTAGACAATTAGGATTTTGATATGAAAATAATCAAAGTTCTAGTTGGGAATAAAGACTGTAGACTTTGTAATCCTTCGACTTAGTCCCATGAAAATAAGTGACTTTAGTTGTAAGATTAGTCTTCGACCCTCAAGAACGGGAGGAGATGGGCTTAATTGACAGTCTATCTATTCCTAAACTCATGCTTAATTCTGTTTGATGGGGGTTTATTACCGATTCACTAGCATAATCGTGCTGATATCTTAACCTAGGTGTTTTAATATGCTGCTATGTCATTCGATTCTTAGTTGTTATCGTTTCCATAATTTAGACATAAACCTATGTAACGGCCCGACCCTAATAGTCATATTAATTACATTGAATCATCTTAATTATGAATTAATTACGTTGGGCCCCGCATTTCAATCCAACATTTTCTCATTTCAATTTAGCAATTTCTTTATGCGCATGTATACTTGTACAATTGCAGGTTGAATCGACAGAATGACCTCGAAATGAAATTTTGATTACTCCCCAAATAATTCATTAAAATGCTAATGAATAATTGAACATCTGTTAATATGGAAGTGTCTCTCAAAATTTTACATCAAAAGTTTTAAAAACCTTTTCTAGTAACTTTATCCGAAAATATTAATTCAATAGTGTATAAAAACAAATCAATATTCATATAGCCAAAAAAAAAAGTCAATGATCAAAGTTGATTTGACCGGTCAAACCGACTTTGACCGGTCAAAGTCGGTTTGACCGACCAAAAAAAAAAAAGGAAGAGGAGAAGAAGGAAAAGGAGGAGGAAGAAGAGATCATGGTTTCAGGTTCTGAAACAAATTAAAGGTGAGTAATTCTTGACTCCTTGACCTGAAGTTTGGAATTTGATATTTTAGGATTTAGTAGTTTGGAGCACTAATGTCAATTGGTAGAAACCAACCGTATAGTTTCATATTTAGTTGTGATGTTTTGATTGATTGGGTATCGTAACTTGATGATTATGTTATGAATTCATCCAATATGGGTTCGAAGTTATGAAATTTAGACTGAATCTGTCCAGTGAATTTATGCTGAAATGTGGTTAACATTTTGATTATTGGAAGCTATTGGGTTAGACAACATTGGGACAATTTTATGATCGAATATACATATTATTTTCAGATTTGTGATAAAGTTTCATGAATATTGGAAGTACACTTTGTGAGTTAGAAATCCTAAACGTGTATTTTATGGGTTATGAATTTTAATTGGAATGTTATGTTTGACGAAATGCGATTATATGAGTTCGTCATGTTACATTTTTATGAAAAGAACTCATGTCTTGACTAAGGCTACTACAGAACATTCTAGAGCCATGACCATAGTAGTGGCTGTCGTTATATTACTTACTACCATGACGTGGTGAGGCAAAGAATCAGTAATGGTACTAAAAACGTTAATAACAGTTCGGATAAAAATAGCCATAATTTAAATTACGCAATCGCAAACATAGTATTATGGGCAATGGCCCACAATGATACTAATACTAATAATTTAACAAAATAACGATAAGTAACGAGTTTATATCAATTGTCAAAATGATATGAAGATAATGTCATTACCTCATTTCATGTTTATGACTGACATTCATTAAGCACATGATTAGCAGTATAAAAGAAAGGAATGGAAGTAAAAACACAATCAAGCCAAGGCAATAACTTTTTACATGCTAATAATTAGTACGGAGCTCAAGAGATTCAAATTATTTATTAAACCAAGAAGTCCAATCAAATTTCGTAATCTCGCACTAATAAAAAAGGAATTACATATGTAAAGCAGGAATGAGGCCACATCTGTCGCTTCAAGCTGCCAATGCATATTCTTCATTACAAAGGAGAGAGAATCTCAAAGATCAGGTATGTACATTGCCTATATTCTTCAAAAACTCACAGTGTTCTCAGCAATGAAAAATTAATACAATATTCATTTAATGAACCAAGTTCTCAATGTTTTGTCACAGAAACAAGTGGCCCCGCCAATTGTCATTAGGGCTTATGCCCATCAATTATCAAGGTTTATGCCGACCAATATACCCGCTCGCGGCGTCAACTCTGGCTTCTCGATCGGCCTGGGGGGTGAGCACCTAAAGTACGATCGTTTCAAGATGTACATCGACCAAGGGGTCCACTTTCAGATAAGAATCAGCAAATCAATTTTACTTATACATTCTCTCTCTCCTGTTTGCAAAACAAAATATTTTGAAGCGCGACCGGCCCAACTAATTTCACATAAAATTTACCTTACTGCATGGGGATGTACATATTGAGCTTCGGCTCACCATTTGATTATTTTTATGTTTTCTGTTTTAGGTATGTGAAGGAATGAATAGTCAACCTTCTCAGAAACCAGAAAGCAGCAAAACAAAGGACATCTACCGATCGCTAGCTAGTCCGCGCTCACAGTGATAACAGGTTAGTAACTTGAAGATTGTGTGCGACTATTCTTTTGAAATTTGAAGATAATAATGCTTAGCATTGGTACATCAAGTTATCACATGGGGGACAAACAGTATGAAGAGGCATATATGTATTTTGGGTGATTCCAAAGGTTTAGTAAATTAGATAGCCTTGTTCCATTCCAGAACGGCGGTAATGCCTCCAATCAGATTAAAAGTCTTCCGTTGCAAATTAACAATAAATGAGTAGTCGAGCTTGAGTAATCAAACATTAGCAATTGGGGGCGTTACAACCTACAATTGGATTCGGTCTAGATTGAGTGTCTGAATTAATTTTAGTAATTGAAAGCGAGTTCCCTGTGTGTACGACTCGTACTCGCTGGTTGCTAGCTACAGCTACACCGTGCGCTTGCGGTAAATTTAAGACAATAAGTTTTTGGCGCCATTGTCAAAAATTTATTTCTTTCGATATCGGAACCGATTAGGATACTCTAGACTAGACCTTTTATTTTCCTTTCCTACAGTTTAGCTCTTCTTTCTTTTTGCTTGATACCGTTTACGTTGGATATAGTGTTTGCTTTTGTATGCGCAGGAGGAGTTAAGGAAATCAAAACCTTGTCCTCTTCAATCCTGAGATCGAAGCAACTGCACACCAGCGAGGTGGAGAAGCAAGAACAAAGAAGAAAGCAGAGGCGGTGATGGCCCAGGAAGATACTAGGGTGCTGCGGGATTATGCTCTGCTGCAAGCATCGGGCATCACCTCGTCCATTGTTAGCCCCACAATTAAGGCTAATAATTTTGAGCTCATCCCCGCACTCATCACCTTCGTGGAGCGGGACCAGTTCAGTGGGCACCCCTCAGAAAATCCCAATACGCATCTTCGCAAATTCCTTGCAAAATGCAACACCATCAAGCTTGACGGCGTGTCTACTAATGCCATTAGGTTGCGGCTCTTTCCCTTCTTATTGAAGGATAGAGCCAGCGACTGGATGCAAAATGAGGAGCCTCACACATTCACTACATGGGAAACTCTCTCCAAGCCTTTCCTCAGCAAGTATTTTCTACCTGGAAAAATTGCAAAGCTGAGGACTTAAATCACATCTTTTACTCAGCGGGATGGAAAGTCCCTGCACGAGGCTTGGGAAACCTTCAAAGACCTCCAGCGGCAGTGCCCCCACCGTGGTGTTCCTGACTGGCTGCTAGTGCAGACATTCTATAACGGGCTAGAGCAGTTAGTCAAGATCTCAGTAGATGTTGTTGTAGGAGGAGCTCTCATGGAGAAGTCTATTGAGGCAGCTAAGGCTTTGTTAGAAGAGATGATTTCCAACAACTACCATTGTTCAAGCAAGAAAACCACCCAGAGGAGGAGCAGTGGCAAGTATGACGTTGATGTCGTGACATTCCTAGCTAGTAGGGTGGATGCACTGGCATAGAGGCTTGACAGAGTGGGCACTTCCCCTACTCCAAGAGGTCCTTCAGGGTCATCAATTGGGGTATATACTATCTGCAAGACCTGCGGTGTGTAGGGGCACACATCTGTTGAGTGTTAAAATGGCCCTTCTGCCATTGAGCACACCAACGTCATGTACTGCTTCAACCCCCCACCACAGAACAACCCATACCCCAATGCTCACAGTTCAAGTTTGAAGAGCCATTCCAACCCTTTCTACAGGACCTGCATCACCCAGCCTCAGAGCTCTATGCCAGCACCTGGATACCAATACAGAGCTCTCTGCACCCCACCACCACCACCTCCACAATCCAAATCAAGCTTGGAGAGTCTCATGGAGCAGTTCATAGCCACTCAAACTAAGACTAATGAAGCTCTTAGTGCATCGATAATCAGTTGACTTCCAAGTTCGATGCTATGGCCACCCTTCAGAAGGCTATGGACACACAGATTGCCCAGATCGCACAACAAGTTAGCCATATGTCCTGACCTCAGGGACACCTACCAGATCAGCCTAAGACAAATCCCAGAGGTCACATCAATGCTATCTCTGCAATGGGAGAGGGGTTCGATGAGAGCCCTGTGATGGTTTTCCAGGAGACAGTTTCAGTTCTTGATCCTACAGGAACTGAAAGGCAGAAGGAAGAGGGGAGGTTGAGCTCTATTGGGAAGGCTAATCCTGCACCTCTTGTTCACCCATATCAGCCACCAGTATCCTACTCTCAAAGGTTGGCTTGGGCCAAGCTATTTCAGCTTGAGTCCAAATTTGCTAGATTCCTGGATGTGCTGAGGCAGATCTATGCTGATACCCCCTCTCTTGTAAGCCCTTAAGAAAGCACCAGCATACCTGCAATTTCTGAGAGAGCTTCTTTCCAAGAAAGGTAAGCTTACGGGAGGATCAGTGGCCCCTATTGGAGAGGCTTGCAGCGCGATTTTTACAGAGTCAGTCCCCACCTAAGCTGCAAGATCCCCGCAGGTTCTCTATCCCTTACTGCATAGGAGATGTGCATATTGAGAGAGTCCTTTGTGATTTGGGGGCCAGTGTGAGCTTAATGCCTCTCTCTGTTTACAAGAAGCTTAAACTATTGGACCTAAAACCCACCACCACACTCATACAGCTAGTAGGTTGGTCCACCAGGCAACCTGTAGGTATTTTGGAGGATGTTCCAGCTCAACTGGGTCGGTTCGTCATACCATATGATTTCATCGTCATGGACATGGATAGGGACTTCCAGGCCTCTCTCATTCTAAGGAGATCGTTCCTAACTACTGCTGGGCGGTGATTAATGTACGAGTAGGTACTTTGTCCTCCCAACTGTGCGGGGAGAGGGTGGATTTATGTTTTTCTACACCCACACCATCTTCAGTGCCTGTCATCCCTTACCTCATATGGCCCCTGTACATATTGTCCCTCCAGATGTTGTTTATGGGATATAGGTATTCGATAGACATGGGGGACCCCGTATGAGGTCTATGGGCTCTCTTAACTTTTTCGCATCCGACCCAAGTAGCTTTAGGGACACTTCTGCTTGTACTGGGGGGGTAGTGGATTCTACTCCACATTTCCACACCTCCCCTAGTTCACCTCCCGTGCCATTATCCTCTACCATTTGGAGGTAAAGGTCAAGCTAAGGACCTTGAACAAGCGCTTCTTGGGAGGCAACCTAAGTACTTCATTGCTTTTGGAAAAAAAAAATGCGTCGTTCTTCCCCCTCGCCTATCCTTTTCCCATGGACGCTAATAGTTCTACCCTTCCCTTGGCATTTTATATGTCCTTTTCATTGAGGACAATGAAAGTCTCAAGCATGGGGGGAGAGGGTGAGCTTATAGCTCTTTGGGTGGAAATGTAGATTTGGGGCACGGGTTGAATGACATCACTTGCATTTGCATCATATAGATAGGATGTCATGTAGTTTTACTATGTTATCTTTGCATTTTTCCTTTAATAGAGTATGTAGTTTAGAGTATATAAATTAGAGTTTGCATCTCAAAAGGAGAAATGATTGAGTGGGGCATTTATAAGCTTTCCAGGTACTACTTCTTACCCTTCTATTCATTATCCTTTATATGTTTACTGCTTTCTTAGTTAGATTTAGTACCTTTTGAATAAAAGCGTTGAATAAAAGCTGCGAAAACTCCTCTTATGAAGGGAACACAAGGGGTGATGATTGATTAGGTTGAGTTGTGTATTGAAGTGTAGCCGGTTATGGTGTGAGTATTTTGGGAAATGGTGTTTGACACCGTCATCTGTAGTTCCTTTGCCCATGTTGCATGTCAAATTGTTCTTGAGATTCATGCGTTTTGACTTGACTGACCTTGATAAGTGAGACATATATTGAAGTAAGCTGCTTGACTGTGGTAGATTTACCTGTGAGACTTTGAGCATAATAACTATTCATTACATATAGTCTCATGCTTCCTTTCGTGTGTAACTTATCTATGATTGCATCTCTAGAACTTGGTTTTGTTCTCTTTGAAATCACATTCAGCATTTTGCATATGTCAACATGATTAAGGCAATTTTTTGGTTTCATATAAGCCACATGAGCCAAAAGCCACACACTGATGTGTACTACTCCTTTTGCTAGCCCTTTGAGCCTTTATCCCATCTTTGTTGTTGTACCCTACTCACTACGCATTTGGCCTATACACATTTCCCATGCCCAAGTTAAGGTCTAGTGGAGCAACACTCCCATTTTGAGTTGCGTTTACTTTGGAGGTTGGTTCACTGGGGGAACCTTATTGGAGGCTTGTTTAGGAGGAATTGTGATTTGATTTTGTGTCCCCCATGCCATTTACTTGTGTCTTGTTTTTGCTTCTCAAAGAAAAGAAAAAAAGGGGAGAAATAAAAATGTTGAAAGAAAAAAAAAAGAGAAAAGCAAAGCAAAGAAAGGAATAGAGAAGTTGTGAATAAAGTGATTGGCATGGGGCTATGGCTCAAGATAATTTTATTCCTTTCATAGAGATTTTTGTGAGGTTCATTGTTCAATTTGTAATTGTGGTGTGAAGTAGTTGTTTTGACATTAGTTATGGAAGTTTTTTTTTTTTGCTCCCTAGTCCCTTGAGTACTAGCTCCATTCTTCCCAAATTTGCTTTACTTCTCACCCTTAACCTTGGCCCCGTTACATCCTCTTTGCAAGTCCTCATGATTGGCACATTGCATTCTGCATCAAGTGATGGAGAATCAAGAGCCCTACCAAGCTTATGGTAGCTTGCTTAATTGGATGGAGCATTGAGTGTGCCCTTATTTCATATTTCAGAAACATTGAGAAGAGCGTTCCACTCATCCCAGAGTGAGGTTCTACCAATCTTGCTTACTCATCATTTATTCAGGAAGGTCTCGTCATGTTATGTATTTCAATATTAGGATATCTGATGCGTTGCATTTGGGCGGGGGGACTTATGGATGTTGGTGTATAGTTTTATTTTTTAAAAAAAAAAACCTTCGCACCTTGACTGGGCCACTTTCGATGCATGATTCAGTTTGGTTTATTGATTATTCACCCTTTTCCTAAGGAGGAATGTAGACAGAGGTTTATCTCCCTCTTTGATATTTCATGAACTAGTCTTGCTTGGGGACAAGCAAGAGATAAGCATGGGGGAGTTGATAAACCTATATTTGGACCTTATTTTAGGCCCGATTTGATCCCTTTTTTCACATTTTTCATGTTCGATCTTGTTGAGAAAGGGTCAAGTTAGCCTCCTTTAGTATATATTTCCCTCATTTAACATCCTTTCGTATTTTCAGGAGTTCTACTGAAGGGACGAAAGGATTGATGATAATTAGCAGAAAGGAGTGCCAAAGAGGCGAGTTTAAATTCACAAAAGAGGACGCTCAGCGTCGCATGGAAGTTCCAGAGATCGGGCACAGGTGCCCATACCGGGAAGCACAACCGTGCCACGTCAGATCAACACGTAGCACGACCAGTGATGTGGCACGGTCACGCCATGCCACGTGTCGATCACTGGCCGGTTGTGCCAGTGAAATGGCACGGTCCGCCCATGCCACCCTATTCCGCCTGCGCGACTTAAAATTTTCTCGGGGATGTTTTGAGGAGGAGGCGAGTTTTCCCTTTAGACACTTTCTCTTAGGCGATTTTTTGGTTTTCATCAGTGTTTTTAACTTTCATCTTTTGTATTGAATTCACTACTTGGAAGAACAATCTATATTTACTTGATGATTAATTGAAGTGAGTTGCTTGATTCTCTCTCTCTACTTTTTATTATTGTTTTAGGTTTCTATGCGATTCATGTTTCTCTCTCCTTCAATTGATTTGGTTGTTTCGATGATGATGCGTCGCTAATCTCCCAACTTATGTTGGGATTGAAGCCGATTATGTTTACTGAATCATGAATTAGCTCCAAACTCTTGTTTTCTTCATGCTTGTGATTGTGAATTCTAATTTGCGCACCACGTGCTCGATGAATTGCGAGAGAGAGCATTCGTTCATTATTATTCAGGATTGGGGGGGCTTTAAAAGACCGAACCTGTACCTAGCGTGACTTAGTAGATAGTTAGGATTTTCATATGAAAATAATCAAATTTCTGATTGGGAATAAAGATTGTAGACTTGGTAATCCTTTGACTTAGCTCTATAAAAATAGGTGACTTTAGTTGTAAGATGAGTCTTCGACCCTCACGAGAGGGAGGAGATAGTCTTGATTGAAAGTTTATCCATTCATAAACACATGCTTAATTCTGTTTGATAGGGGTTAATTACTGATTCACTAGCATAATTGTACTGATATCTCAACCTAAGTGTTTTAATGTCCTACTATCTCATTCGATTCTTAGTTGTTATCGTTCCCATAGTTTAGACATAAACCTATAATTGGATTCGATCTAGATTGAGTGTCTGAATTAATTTTGGTAATCGAAAGCGAGCTCCCTGTGGATAGTACTCGCCGATTGCTAGTTACAGCTACACCGTGCGCTTGCGGTAAATTTAAGAGAACACTCAGCAACCTCCGCCAATAACGATAGAAGATACTGATTCCTCCTGGCCGTGCTCAGTGATTTTGAATTTATGGTCCCCATCTTTGTGCAGATGAACATCATCTTGTTTATGTTTGAAGACATCCCCATTAGCGACCATAGCAGCTTCACCATCAATAATCATGTTGAAAGCTCCCCCGGCAATGACCACTCCTACTTGCCCACTCTTCTTCTCAAAAGCAGGATTATCAAAAATAAGTGTGGTTCGAACCTTAGATTGGGCCTTAACTTACGGAATGGCGTGAAGTGTTCCCCCCCCCCCCCCCTCTCAATGAGTTCGAATGTTGCATTACGCCTACAAGTTTTAAGGAGGAAAGCACGCAGCCAGACGTCATATTGGAGATTAGGGTCATCTTCTGCAGCTTCCACGGTATCACAGCCCTTTAGGATGTGACCAAGCATACCAGCAGAATAACAAAAATTTGGGAGTTTAACATATTTGAATGAATCGAGAGTGGTTTTCCAACAACGTTGACATTGATCCCTCATCTAGGTGGCTTAGAAATGTCAATATCCACCTTAAAACACAAAGCTTTATTCGCCCCCCATCATAGTCACCTCCACAAGTGACCAGTTCTCCAATATTAGAAGCTAGAACACGAAAAGAAGGTTGTTTGTTTCTTACCAAGGACATCGTAAGCCTTGACCCAGAAGCATGCTGCAGTGAATCCACCTTAGGGGGAGTCTCTAACCCTATCATCTACTTTAGAAGTCAAAGACGTCCATCAAAGGCCCAAGGACCTTCATTCAAGATGTAACCTTTATCAACACGGCTGAAAACCTGGAATACAAAAGATTGGTATCAATGTCTTGAATGACTAGGCCTTTAGTTGACTTTCATACATAACGCAAAATCATTTTCATGGCTCTTGCATTAAAGGAAACTTCAGCATGACGACGTCCGAGTAGACCCAGGGCGATCTGCTCAATCTTAGCATTATCTTCCTCTTCGTCGACAATGATCACATTTTCTGCATCTGCTATTAGCATAAGATTTTGCCATGCCTCGTTGAGTCTAGTAGCCATCTTCAATAAGTTTAGCCTAGGGCTCAAGTAAAGAATGCACCCAAAACCCTAGCAGAGAACCAAGATTCCAGATGGAAAACAAGACCAATGAGGGAGGAGAGCACCAATCAGAGACAACCAGGAGCCCACACACACTGGTGGGAAGCATAGGCAACAGTAGCCTTACTGGAAGAAGGCAAAAAAACCTCAAACAAAACTAGGGTTAGGATTAGGGTTTCCTGGTTTTGGAAAGAAAAAGTTAGCTAGAAGCTCTTGGAAGCCAAAGTTGTTTAATAAAACACTTAGGATCATACCCAAATTTTTGAGTCAAATGAATTCAGGTATTCGGATCAAACAAAATTCTACCAACCCTAGTTGAAGTTCTTTCTTTTTACCTCCCTCTGATTCTTGCTATTTTTTATACTTCTTTCATTATTCTAACACTTATAAGTGCTTCCAACTCCTTTTTACTGTTTTCTAATTCTTCTCATTCATTCTAATTTTTTCTAACTTCTTCAAGTTCCTACTGCTTCAATTCAATTCTTTCAACCTCTTCTAATTTCTTCCAAATTTTCACTTTGAACACTTTTTCATTTTACCAACTGAAAAGAACATACCTTGCAAATGCTATGTTTGATATGATGGAACGTAATTTGCTGTTAGTAGAACAAAAACGATAAAAAATTTCCTAATTTTTGCATCGGATTATATTGTACTAAAGATTCAAAATGCGGTTCGATTGTGATTGTATTTCGGTCACAATATGAAAAAATCGCTCTAATGTGGAAACTGCGTTTCATATCATGGGGAAAACGCAGTTCAATCAACTGAACAACCTTTCCGATGCGGGCGTGTCGTCACGGACCGGCCACATTTTGAATCCATGTATTGTACCGACCACTGAACTTGACTAGCTCGATTGAAGATCAACCACATTTAAGTCAAACCTAGCTGTAACCTAGCTCTAATAAACTAAGTTGTTCATTTACCATGGCTTGGTTCAGCCTACGGTGCTCTTTTTCCCCATGTTTGAAGTATGAGTCGTTAATATAATGAAATTTCCTCACTTTTGCTTTTGATTTCAATCTATCGCAACCATTGTTTTCTGAGTTCATGGCTTGGAATATATTTTTTTTCAAGCCAAAAAAAAATATTGAGTAGAGCTTCAAATTAGCATCATCCATTCGGGCCTTACAGACTAATGGATGTAAACAAAAACCATACCTTTCCGTTAAAATAGGTTGGATTGCCTGTCAAAGAAGGCGCTATTGTTAAGAGATTGGCAAGAGTGTTGTCCATATAGATGTCCCTCTATAGACTTTATCAATATTCCAAACCTAATATCCTGAGACTCAACAAACTTTGAATCAGCCGAAATCCTAATATGCTGTGGATCTAAAGTCAACTCGATTACACTGTATGTACATCAATGTAAATTATCATAATCTAAATTGTATATTGATGAACCTGCGAAAGAGGGACCCACACTGGAAGTTTGTTGTTGTTGTTGTTGTAAATCGTACATTGATGCCCAGAAAAATTACTTAAAAAAAAAAAAAAAAAAAAAACTCTTTAGCTCCAGCAATCAACCAGGAAAATGCTATCAACTAGGAAAATATAACCGTCAATAAACTAACGTTCCACAATCAGTTTGCTTGCTGTGAGCAACTACCACTTTCAAGGAATTCTCACAACCCCAGCTCCAGCTCGGATAATTTTTTTGTTAGGTATTTAACTATTTAAGATTTTTACTTTTAGGTATTAATCTTTTTTATCAAAATTTTAGGTGAATTAATTTTTTAATTCAACGTTTAAGTGAGCCCATTAACATTGATAACAAAAAATACGACGTAATTTTCTTAAATTGATTAAATATCTCCTTCCAAACTTAATTTAAATGTAGGCATGTCTAACTTATACCCCTATAATTTTTGATGATAGAATCCAAACAATTTATGCAATTTCTCATGCCCCACCCAAGAGAATTTCTCTTTCCCTTGACCCTGCCTCTGCATCTCTCTACACTGTAAACCAAATCCCCAAACTTAAATCCCTTTGCATCCCTGATTCCACCCCAAGCACATCCCAATATCCTGGGGGGATCCCATGTATCCCTCCTGTCTAAATCGATGATTACACTACAATTTATGCATCGATCCTGCTGATTATGATGCTTACAAGCCGAATATGCAAAATCAATTAATCAAGTATATATGTCATTGGGAGAATGTAAAAAATAAATACAGACAATTTAGTAACTTTCATGAAATGTGTTTCACAATATTTATCAATACAAATGTGATATATTCTTTATGCACTAATGCTAATTAATCGAGTCTATTGTTTATGCACTAATACTAATTAATCGAGTCTACCCCATTGATAAAAGCATAAATAAGACCAAAGTGAACTCACTTAAGTGGAATTTGGTTCTTCATTAGACAGATGAAGAAGAAGAGGAACGATCTTTCTCTTTGGTTGGGATATTAGGAAATTGCACGAATTATTTGATTTCTGCCACAAAAATTGTACAAATTAAACATGACTATGTAGTCTATGTTTGTAACAAGATATTTAGCCATATTAAAAAAAATTCTATTCCATTTTTTAAAACTATTAATTAACTAATTTTAAAGCTAATCTTAAAAGTTGAGGTACATTTTTAACCAAAAACATTAACTGAAAGTAAAAATCCTAACTAGTTCAAACACCAAACAACTAAATTACACTGCATAACTCCCACAATTAATTATGAGCCCTTTTGCCCCCAGGACCCAGACCGCTAAAATCCCTACCTGGGTAGGCTACCACTGACCAAGGCAGAAAAAAGGCCAGTTGGGCCCGCTTCCCATTATTAAAAAAGCCGAAAGAAATTCAGATTAGCTTGAAGTTGCTGATTACCCAAACCCACCAAGAAATAGACCTGAACATTCTTGTTCAATAGACTACCAAAAGAATCAAGTACGGACTATGATCAGACAAACAGACCTGCAACTGTGAGAATTGCTCGACATTACATGAGATCTATCAGCTAGTTACACTCTAATTAAGAATATCGACACTTGGTTCATGCTTACAGTATGGACAATATTGTGGTGTTTTTCTGTCGACGTCAAGGCCAATTCCCGTCTGCCTGATAGCCTGTAGGGAGTGTTTCCACACACATGTGATGCAAGCCGAAGCATCAAACCAAATTGGGGTCTCATTTTACAGCTATTGCTTGACTGCCAATGAAGACTCAATTCGTTGGATTAGCTTCTCCAGCGGCAGTGCCCCTTCCTGGGAATGTCAAGAGTACACAACCCAAAATAAGTTTTATCATTGGGGAGAGTTGAATATAGAATTTGGACTTCATTACAGAGAAAAATGAAGCATATCTCACGGGAAGAGTATAAATCTACCCGTTCAATTAAACCATGCTTCCCAGGGAAGGGGAAAAACAACAGTTGAGTTTGAGGATCATGCGGAAGCAACGCAAACTAGTTGCAGCTTTGCCCGAAAATCTCCGCCGAAAAGATAAAAGGGAAAAAGAAAAAGGGCCAGCCAGCAAGATATGTAGGCATAATAAATATGAGACAGTGGGAAAGAAATCCTCTTACAAAGCGATCACAGGGTTCGCCATCCTTGAATAGGATGAACGTAGGCAATGCCTCAATTCTGTATTTGTCAGCAAGGGTTCGATATTTCTCTGTGTCAATTTTCACTATCCGTACCTTGTCTTTCAGAGCAGCACTTGCTTTATCAAGAATAGGAACCATAAGCTGACAAGGACCACACCTGCAAGCAGATCAGCTTTGATAAAAACTACCTCCGACAGATTGGATACGGATATCATTCCCACATGAAGGTTGAGTATGCCTTGCAGTGCAAGAACAGGCTTTCCCATAAATCGACCCAAAATATACAAGGAGATCACAAACACCACCAAAAGTCTCAATGAAGGGACTCAAAGAGTCTGTCCATAAAATGCCCCCGCCCCCCAGCGGCCGCCCAAAAAAAGGGGGGGTTCAAATACAAGTAATCTCACCAAACTAGAAAGTATCTTCCAGAAAGGGCCATGAAAAAGCCTTTGGAAAGATTTTAAGCCACTACAACTTTTTGAAAGACTATCTAAAATGAGCAACAAGCAAACAATAAGAGCACCTGAATCGAAAATCAGCTTAATATATAAACTAGACACTAGATCCAGGAAAACAGATAACGCAATGGTAAAAGTAAACCTGTGTCAAAATCAAAGTGCCTCTAGAAATACAGACACAAAGGGAGGGGAAACCACTACTAATAGGCACCAAGTGCCACACCACTGAATATCAAACTGATTGCACTTTGCAGTCCATTAGAATGTCATATGGTTGTGAACCAAGGCATCAGCTGGAAACAATATAACTAAGAGGAATTCATTCTGAAAAAGTATGATCCCAATATAACAGTTTGGGGAAGTCCATAACGACTTAGCTTGGTCATGAGGAGCACAGAGGCTGAATTGAGAAAATCCACTGACAAAACCAAGTCTCTTTTTTAAAAAGATTTAGTAAAGGTAAAGGAAAGGTCTTAGTAGTGGAGGTTACACAAAAGATATTGCTATAGCACAGCAGCAAAGGCAAAAGCGTTATAACTCAATCAAAAACAACGTGATCCCGAGAGTTCTCTACAGTCACGTCTCCCAACACTCAGAAGGAAATATTGTTGGTTAGCCATCAAAGTCATCTCATATGTGCAAAAATTTCAACAAGATAGGCACGTATGTGACATAATTATAGAAAGTGAGGAACCTACCATGTAGCATAGAAGTCAACCAAAACAGGCTTCTCAGCACTCTTAATCAACTCATCAAAGGATGAAAAGGACTGGTGCTTAGCTTGGACCTACAGAGTATCAGGTAACAAGTGAATGCATATTAAACTACTCATCAACCTTTTTCAAATTTACTGTTTTAACATTTACAGAAGACTCAAGTCGCATCACTGATTACTGATAAGAAAAAAACAAATAGAGAACAGAAACCATGGTGCCTCACCCCAGTCTCCCCCTTCTATCGCGCAAACAGGTTTCATGAAACCACATGGAAACCCTTGTTGGGTCATCTTAACAGGCACCACAGATTCTGCCAAACAAATAGCATGCTTCCTAGCGTTTGAAGTGAACCAACCATAAAAGATGGCTAAAATGTATCACTTCCACAAAATATTTTCCATACCCAAATGCACGATCCGCTAAAATATTTTTATCATATACTACTAGTTTTTTTCACCCCCAGTATGAGGGAAAGATCCCTATCATTAATTTATTTTTTCCTTGGTTAATTGAGAAGTAGATGGCTATTAGTGAGAAGTCTGATGAAAATTAGTGGCATGTCCTTGGACCACAATGCTTCTCTTATCCTCAGAAGCCAACAATAATTTTGGTCATAAAAGCCAACTAGGTAAGGCTTGACTGTGTGTGGGGAATCAAAGGAAATTCAGCAGTTGCTTGCAAAACGCATAAGGGAGAGGAGGGTGAGAGAGTGATGGAGAAGTGGATGACTAAAACTGTGAGAAATTAGTGTTTTAAACAAGGAGAATTCTTATCCGTTGTTCCTTGAACAGCGGAAATCTAATTGTAGAACATATAATTCTCTCCCTTGTTCAATTTTTTTTCCTCCGTTTGGTAAAACGCAGCAACCAGTATCAGCCATGAGGTCTTGATCCCAGGACTTGTGGCTTATAAACCCACTTCGTCAGTGTATATCCCTCGTTTTAGATTTTGTGTTTGAGGGAGGGCGGGTAGATTGCATAACTGTAGAAGTTACACAAAACCCATTACATTTGGAGACCATAGGAGTGACAATACTAGCATGACAAAGTTGCATCTGCAGGAAAAATTTAGACAAAGTATATCGAGATAAGCCATCAACAACTTGAACCAGCATTTTTTTGCTTGGATCATCAATCACTATAAGAGGTGATCATTTATCTCTGATGACTAGACAAAATTTGCAAACATAGAATTAGAAACACCAATTACAATTCAAAATGTCAAAAATACTATGTTATCATGCTTCCACAGCTCTGAAAATGTCTTATCAGACCATAGATGACTAGAGACATGTTCTTTGCCTTCAGGCCTCAGTATTTTGTTACCAGGCGTCTTCGTAAGAAAGTGATACTTTTTAAGGATTATGTACTTACACAATTCTCTACCCAAATCTAGCGTTACATGGACCTAACACACTCCAGTTTTGTGTTATCTGCTACTTACTCCCTTCAACCCAAACCAATATTCCCTCTTAGATGAAAAAGCCTCATTTATGTCTCACAAAAACTAGGATCACAGTTCTATGACTCTATGAGAGACATTTTTTGTGTGACAAGGGAGTATAATTATTATCTCAAATCCTACCTTATTCCTTTGGTATTTCTCTTACAAAAGATTTTAATTTGGAAAAAAAAAAAAAACCCCAACAAAAGTGTTCACTGGTGGAAGGTATCCTCTCAGAAATGGCATCTCAGGTTAAGGTTGTCTACATCAGTATTATCTCTCTAGACCTTAGCTTTGTGAGATCCACAAGGTAGTGGGGGTTCTTTTCGGCAGAGGGAGGATTGTCTAGCTGAATGCATGGCAAGTGACTGATGTTATCAAGAAGACCAAAGATAATCATCAAATAGCTTTGTGAAGCATTGAATCTATTATATAATATAAAAGAAATGTTGAGTTGACTTGCATGAGAGTGATTTTAGGAGGTTGACTTATTTACAACCCTTGATCAAATACTCTGACAAATCTCAGCCATCAATCAAAAATTAATTGTTTTTAAAAAAATGAAAAGTATTGACTGAGGTACTGGATGCATTAGGTCCCAGGTTCAATTCCCTCCTCTCCCATTGTATTGCCCTTTGTGGCTCCTACGGACCCAAAAACAAATTCGTTAGTAACTTCCTTGATTCTCTCTCTCTCTTTCTCTCTTTCTCTCTTTCTCTCTCACACACACACACACGTTAACTCCTTAAGACCAACTTCTCACAAAATTTCCCATCATTCTTTCCCTCCATCTAAATATAAATTTAGGGCTCATTTATAAAAGGTAAATGGTAGGATCTATATCATTAGTCAGTTAAGTATAAAATCGGATCATAGAAGTTTTATACATTTACTTTTAAAATGAGCACTACTTTTATTTTTAAACTTATTATTTTTTGTCATTCATAAATTGATTAGTACGTTGCTAAAAATATTTAACACACAAATTTATAGAATAAGAATTTGTGTTATACATAAAATCCAAATGAATAATATTTTTAATTTTTGTATATATTAAATACTGTCGATAGTCTATCTGTATGTTTTCATTTATACCTAAAAAGGATAACCTATGAAAATTCCATTTAATAGTGCTTAGAAAAATTCCACGAATTACAAACACAACTTAAATAAACAATCAAAACTCAACAGCATTAACAAAGTATCCAAATTCACACCCAAACAAACAAAAAAAAGATTGTAGATTAAGAATTATTACAATTCGTACCACTTAGTTATATTATAACTCGAGACCATGGATTGTATTGACAATATCCCCATCCCCACCCCCCTACACACACACACACACACACATATATATATATACACACACACACACACACATATAACATACATACATACATACATACATACATATATATACCTATGAAAATTCCATTTGATAGTACTTAGCCAAATTCCATGAATTATAGACACAACCTAAATAAAACAATCAAAACTCAACAACATTCACACCCAAACAAACAAAAAAAAGATTGTAGATTTAGTATTATTACAATTCGTACCACTTAATTATATCAAAGCTCGAGACCATGCATATAGACAACACCCCTCCCACACACATATATACACACACACATGTATGTATGTACGTATATATATGTATGTATATATATATGTATATATGTATGTATGTATCTACACACATACACACACATATATATATATATATGTGTGTGTGTGTGTGTATATATCTCTATCTCTGATATGCTTGCTCTACAGTTGCCACTTGTTATCATCAAGTTTGAAATCATAATATGTTTGCTCACTAGGGGTGAGGAAAACAATCCGAAGTCAAACCAAATTGAAAAACAGAAAAATCCAATTCGATTTTTCTACAAAATATAGTCCGGTTACACGAAGTGAAAAAATTTTCGGTTTCAATTTTGGTTCGGCTATTTGAGATTTGGTTAATCACATGGTTATGATCTGTTAACCGAGTCCAAAACTTTGCTTTTTTCAAAATAAAATTAAATTCTTTATTACTCAAGTGTAGATTTTACAACTATTAAAATATAAGATTAAACATATAATAATGTGTAAATTAATATTTGGTGTCCCAAATAGTTAAATTAATTGAAATGAGTGAAAATTAAAAATTAATAATTTAAATTAACGATTAACCGGTAACCGAACCGATAATCCGGTTAATCAAGTTTTTCGGTTCGGTTATGATTTACATTTTTGTTGAATCGAAAAATTTGGTTACCTGAAAATTTTAGTTTGTGGAATCTCAAATAGTTGAACCAAAATCAAAACCGAAATCCTAAAATTTTTTTGATTCGATTAACCGAACCGAATTTTTTAGAAAAGTCAAACCAGTTGACCGGTTTTTCAGTTCGGTCTTTGAGTTTTCCAGTTTGGTTTTTCGCCTTTGGTTTTTGTGCTCACTGCTACCTTCGAGGATGTTTGCACAATTGGGTCGATACTATATGAGGTAGAGGTGAAAGAAATTAGAAATCCATACTTTGGGGCAAAGGATGCTAGGGATTGAATCATGTTGCTGCAATGTGTTTGTGTAACACCCCCTCAAACAAAACAAAATAGAGAGAGTACATAGAATTTGTGAAAAAATGCGGCGTATTAGATGTCCAAAATTATTGAAGAGCTTGCACTAAGTTAACGTTATTAGTTGTGTCTCTCTTCCCTCCCACATCCCCCGGCCTAAAAACAAATGTGCAAATTAGTGTAGCTGGATCTTTTGGGGGGGGGCGGGCGGGAAGGTGGGGCGGAACTTGGATTGATGTGATTTTTAAATAAATAATTACAGAACATTTAACACGTTCACAAATATTAAATGTTTATTATGACGTCAAATTAGCTTAGTATAATAATAAATGTTTTCCATGGTTTTAATTTTTCCTATGTTTTTGTCACACATTTTACAAATGTAATCTATAAGGAATTTCCGTAAAGAAAATTAATGAAGCACTAATTTGCGTTACTAAGGTTAATGAGAATCTCTTTAAACTAAGCTTCTTTTCTTTTTTTCCTAAATGCCAAAATCTATATATATGGTATAAAATATGTTTCTTTTTTTTTTATTCTTTTCATTCATCACCTGGATAAATAGGATTAACGAGAATTTTTTTAAATACTTGCAATTAGAGGTCAAATAAAAAAATTGGTTTGATGATTGAAACTTTGGAACTTGATGTGTTTTATGCTCAAACAGGTAGAGATGATTATCGCCAATATGGCAATGTTAATGGTTTATTCTGCACAATATATATATATATATATATATATATATATATATATATATATATATACATGTGTGTGTGTGTGTTTGTGTGTGATGTGTATATATATATATATATGGTCGAACCGAAATCAAAGCCGAAATCCTAAAAAAAAATTTGTTCGATTAACCAAACCGACGTTTTTAGAAATGTCGAACCAGTTAACCGGTTTTTCATTTCGATCTTTGAGTTTTTTTGTTTGGTTTTTGTGCTCACTCCTACCTTGAGGGATGTTTGCACAATTGGGTAGCTACTGTATGGGGTGGAGGTAAAAGAAATTAGAAATCTATACTTTGGGGCAAAGGATGCTGGGAATTGAATCATGTTGGTGCAATGTGTTGGTGCAACAACCCCTCAAACAAAACAAAGCAAAACAAAATAGGGAGAGCATGTAGAATTTGTGAAGAATTGCGGCATATTACATGTCCAAAATTATTGAAGAGTTTGCTCTAGGTTGGCGTTATTGGTTATGTGTCCCTTCCCTCCCTCGTTTCCTGCCCTAAAAACAAACATTCAAATTAGTGCAGATGGACCTTTTTTCTGAGGGTAGAGGGGAAATGCGGGGCGGAACTTGAATTGATGTAATTTATAAATAAATGATTACATAACATTCAACACGTTCACAAATATTAAATGTTTATTATGACATCTAATTAGCTTAGTAAATAATAAATGTTTCCATGGTTTTAATTCTTCCTATGTTTTTATCATACATTTTACAAATGTAATCCATAATGAATTTCCATAAAGAAAACTAGCTAAACACTAATTTACGTTACTAAGGTTAATGACAATCTCTTTAAACTAGGTTTCTTTTCTTTTTTTCCTAAACGCCAAAATCCATATATATAGGATTAAATATGGTACAAAATATGTTTTTTTTTAATTCTTTTCATTCATCACCTCGATAAATAGGATTAACGAGAATTTTCTTAAATACTT
>JACYFF010031954.1:19637310-19657310 GCA_017589665.1 Selenicereus undatus | reverse complement strand
TTGTAATTCAACACTAACAAATTGTTGACTCTTGCATTATGCATTATGCGACTAACAACCATAATAACTTCCTCAATTGAAACTCTTCTGAATAGCGTAAGCGAGCGCAATGCAGTCAACTCTGTACATCTGAATGTCGACTCAACCATGGAGATGGCATTTAATTTCGAGGCGCAGATTAGCAGAGGCATTTTGCAGATTTGAACACACATCAAATTAAACAAATACTTCCTCCAAAGTATCAATTCCAAAACCCTAACAATGCAAAAGAACACTTACATAGCACGAAATTGACTGCATCGCAATGGAAACACAACCAAACAACTGAATAACAACAATAAAACAAATCAAAAATGGCCAAACGTAAAGGAAAATGGCACCAGAAAGTTACCGAAGGAAGAACGCCAGGGCGTGTTCGAGAGAGAGAGCGTCCATAGCTGATTCGCAGCTGGCGACGGAGGTGCAGAGGGAATTGGACATGGAGAGAGAGCGAAGAAGCAGCAGCTCTTGCTGGACAAACCAGACTTTGGTTCGATGTTAAGGATGAAATTGCCGCTGATGACGCAGAAATCGCCATTGGAGCAGCTCTGAATGTTGCGGAAAGACCGAGAGAGGGAGACAGAGAGAGAACAAGAAATAGGGCAGAGATTGAGGCAGGCGGAGGAGGGAGTGTTCGATGTTCACTTGTTTGGTGGAAACGCAACGCCTTTGTGTCTACGAACGTTTCAGATTTTTATCCTGTCCCTCTTGTTTTCGTCTTTTGTGTTCAATCAGAGTCCCCCACCCCCCCGCCCGGGGGACGGGGTAGCGTCTCCTATAAGAGTATTCCTTATCGGAGACATTTTTTATAATTCAAAAATTTTAGTGTTTTCATAGTTTTAGTTAGGTCTTTGCTTGGTCTTAACTTATTCTCATGAAGATTTTGAGGAAAAAAGAGGAGGAAAATACTTTATAAATTTTTTTTTTATCATTAGTAAACAAAAGTGTTGGAACACGATAAAAGTTAGAAAAAACTCCATATTTCATGAAAGTCGAATTACCCTTATTTCAACCAAATTGGAAAAATGAAGCGACTCCTATTTGATTTAGGCTGGAAGCTAAAGTTTGAGCATTGTACAAGAGAAGCTAACAAAGCTCCTAATTGGCTTGCAAACAGAGGAGTGAGACAAGATTTGAGTCTGGTTGTGTTTAACTCCCCTTCCTATGAGCCTAGTAGGATTTTATTTGAAGATTATATAAGCTATGTTGTTCCTAGAGTGGTTAATGTTAGGGCTAAATAATTGTATTTTGTCTTAAGGGCTTAATCCTCTCTTCAGCAACCACAAAAAAAGAAAGGTTGTCGAAATAATGACCTCGCCTAACCCTCCTCCTCAAAGTCTAGCCTAAACATTTCATGAAACCCTTCAAGCCACTGACTTCAATCTTTCCTCTCTCCACATTTTGAAGAGCGTCGCTTACCTTCTCCTCGTTTCCCCTATTTTTCTAGCTTTTGTTGTAAGATCTAAAACACAATGTATTGGATGATAATGATAGAGCAAATGCCACTGGGGGGAACCTAAATCCCAAGGTAAAAACGTTAAGTGTTGAAGATTAAAGAGTTAAGAAAAGAACGAAAGGCTTATTAAACTTAGTAACATTTCATCTCAGGATATATTCACTAAGTTCTTATCTAAGGTTATTGATGTCAAAGTTTCCAATAAGAATAGAAGCTTAGTCATGTGCAACAATGACCTATGAACTTTATTGCTCAATTGCCTTCAATAACAATATGGTTAATCTTACAGTGTTTTCAAGTTCCATTCCTACCCCCCCCCCAACAAATTAAACATGATCAAATTGAGGATCGAGGCGGGTTTCGAGTTAGGTCATGAGGGTTGGCAAGTAGGGTTTTCTCGACTCCAACCCTACCCGACCCTCATCGGGTCAGCATACCCTTAACCTTGATCTTGAACCTAATCCTGCGAATACTCTCGAGTCATCGGGTCAGATCTTACTCTCAAACATTTCTTATGTAGACAACGAGATTTTTCACTAAGTTTCATTTTTATTATAAAAATCAATAATAAACATCCTACTAAACAAAAGATCAAGCGATAATATAATAGTTCCAATAAAAATGTATTGTAATAACAAACATTCTAATGTGTAATTTGGTTATTAGAACGACCTTTCACTAAAACGACTACTCCAAACATTAGAGAGGAAGTGTTAGAAGGTTAAGAACCAGTGAGATTTGGAAAGGGGAATGGGGGAAGGCTAAGAGGAAACGACAAAGTAGAAAGCAAAAAGACTTTGAAGAATGAAACCCAAAGTATTTTGCTTTGATAAATATTAAATTTTTTAAGAAAAGTGAGTTAGCGTGTCGTGTCAGATGGTTAAAACCTCTACCCAGATCTAACCCTTTTCAAAACCAGGTATCATCAATTTGAGAGTCCGGACATATCATAGACAAAAAAAACCCAGCCCTGATCCTCATTTTTTTAGGGTTGGGACGGGGCCCAAGCCTGTTGATCAGGTATACCCCAAATATAAGAAATGAATCCATTCATTTTTTGCTTACCAAGAAGGGTCCGAGTATTTTGATGTATTATGAATCATTGTTCATATGTAGTAGGTTACCCTAATTTCACCTATATATGTTTGAATCACAATCTCATTATCACCTTCGATGTATAGATATTTAATAATAACATACACTCATAGCCACGAGAAGACCATGTTGTATAGTCACACCTTCGTCAGCCAAATTGCAACAACTCTCAAATAAAATGCATCGACAAAGGACAGATTCTCTGGGAAGATCTTGAGGTGAATAGCCGGCAAGAGTCTTTTGTCTTTAACTCTGAAACCAGCAAACCAATTTTAATGAAATTATCAACTAACTTATCATGTATTTGATATATCATACATAGTGTAAACACAAATTTCGAGCCTGCAATCAATTAGACAAGAAGTTGAGCAACAAAGTAAATTTTTATATTTATATCAAAGAATGAGTACAATCTTTGTATAATTATTACAAGAACAAGTATAATAAATCATCTGATTTAATCTCCTTGAGTAGACTTGAATGAATTTGGTCTTGAGAGAGGATCTAAGAGGCTTAATCTCTATCAAGATATGAGTTTAATCTTCGCGTGTTGATGGCACGTGTTTGGAGTGCTTGTTGTCTTCTGTCAAAGAAAAGTCTTGAACTCTTGAGAATTCTTCTAAAAAATGTCGACCTCTGAATAAGAGGGGGTAGCTCCCTTTTTATAGAGAAGTCGAAGTTAGGGTTTTCCTTATCATCTCTATTAAAATGAGTAAGCATTTATTTTCTGCATCGTTTATGCCACATGGCACTTTTTAATTGGTCGCGACATATTTTCATTAAATATTTAATTTTTAATGAAATGCCGTAATTAATTTAACACGTGGCGTGCTGTAATTGCGCGAAATAAAAATACTTGACTTTCCACATGGCGGGTCTTGACTGGCGGATGATTTTTTGCCTCCTACAAATGGCCCCTTTTCAAGACCTAGTCGCGTGAACAAGCTTTGAATGTTTAAAGCGGTTAGATCTCTGATACTTGAGACTTGAACCACTTGCGTGACTTTGGATTATTGTAGCACCCTGACCACTTTCTTATTTCAATGGGCCCTTTTGTTTTCACAAACATAGTAACCCAGAGCCTATTTTGGTTTAAAAAGCTGAACAGTCAAATTTAGACCTTAAAATTTTAACAAACCATACCTTTTACGGGAAGGAAGAGATAAAACAATAAAATATAATAATAATAAAAAATCATATGGGCCAGACTGCGGCTGAGGAAATTTTTTTTTGGACTTAGGGTATGGCAACATGAAGTACTAATTACTAGAGGCTACCGCTTATCCCCTTCAACCTGATTGTACGGCCCCCTGACCGCCCACAGTAATTTTACAAGGTACTGCTTCTTCACCCCTTTTTTGTTCCTTCCACCTTCTCTATTGTTATTGAATTGCTTCTGTCAACTTGCTCTTAGCCATTATTTGTCACTTCCCTTTTCCTTTTTTATTTTTATCAATTGTTCTTATGCAAGCCAAAGGTTATATCGTCTCGAAGTATGTGCATCTCTTTTATTTCACTCGGTTTAATCTGCGCAGGGGCACCATGAGATTGTAAATTTTTCTCATATGTTACTCAGAAACTTTGTATGCAATGTAATGCTTCTGTGTAATTTTCCTTTTTCCTTTCTCTTTGCATGTAACAGTGACGTGAGGTTCGTGAGGTGCAAGCCGCAGGTAATGAAACGAAAGCACCTCATTGTCAACAGTTCAACAGAGCAACACTCGAGGGCAATTGTGTTGCCCTTAAACCCCCAGTTATGCGCCGCTTTCTCTTTTTTCTTTTTCTTTTTCTTTTTTTTTCTTTCTTTGATGAAGCTCCTTCAAACGTCAACATGCTGCTCCTTTTTTTCTTTTCTTTGGCTTAGATATAGGTCTGAAACCAAATTTGTATTTTTTTAACTTATTTGTCTCAACATATGTCATTTTGCACATCTATGCGATATTGCTAATTCTTGTTTCATGTTGGAATCTCCAATAATTGATTGTAGTTAACCTTTGAATGCTTAACCCTTTGGGTGCATCAACGGGTTAACCTTGAATTCTCCTAAGGTGAACTTCTCAAAGGCGAAAATTCTCAAAATGTGAATTTGATTTAATATCGATTAACCTTTGAATGTTTAACCCTTTTGGGTGCATCAACGGGTTAACCCTGAATCTTCCTAAGGCGAACTTCCCAAAAGCGAAAATTCTGAAGAGGCGAATTTGATTTGATATCGGTTGACTTTTGAATGTTTAACCCTTTTGGATGCATCAACGGGTTAACCTTGAATCCTTATAAGGTGAACTTCTCAAAGACGAAAGTTCTCAAGAGGCGAATTTAACTGCTAAAGAGCCCTTGCTTGCATTTGTGCCCATTTTCTTTTCTTCTTTGTTTCTCTAGCACTTCCATGTCTGAGATTTTTTTTTCCCAGTCCTCATTCGATTATTAGATTGCTACGACTGCCCCCGTGACAAGTCCTACAACTCAATTTTCTTTATTTCTGCTATTGATGCATGATTTATTCAAGATGGTCACTTTTATGGACAAAATCACTAGCGGGCGGCACTATCTACACATCCAACCCGTAGATGGGGAAGAGACAAAGTTGCCTATCCGCAATCCTATAACGTCCTTGTGCAAGTCTTATTGTGCTAGAGGTCCTCCGAGCCTTCCTTCGTGGTCTGCGGAGAATCTGAAGACAGGCGAAACATTTTTGCTCTCTACTCACATTAAAATGAAAGAGAACCTCCCCTCTTACCAATTGCTACGTCATGACATAGAGTCCGAGCGCAAATTATGGGCTAAGTTACCGTTGCATGGGGAATTTTCTTACAAACCGCTTTATTGGGAGTGGCTAGAGGATATCCTCGTTCGTTGCAAGGATAAACTCACAACCTTTCATCTGTTTGATGATTTGTGTGCTTCGCTCTTCCTTTATGATCAGTGCTCAAACCTCATCCGAGCAGTGTGCGAGCATTGGTGTCTTGAAACGAACACATTGCGTACTTCTAAAGGCGAGGTGTCATTATCTATCTTTGATATTTACTGTTTCCTCGGGCTACCACTTTCAGGGCGTCTTTATGATGAAATTGTTCCTACCCAACGGGAACTCACAAACAAGCTTCCGCTGAGTTATAGTTATCTATTTACTGCTTACCACAAGCTCATGCAAGGTCGCAAGGGCAAGCCGACCATAGAGCAATGGTTGCCTTCTGGTTTCAAGGATGCGCCAAGTACCATATTGCTAGGAAGCTTGATTAAGACAACCAGATCCCTTATCCAGGAATATTGTCTTTCATTATCGACGTAGGAGCCCGTGGGTGGGGTGATTGTCAGGTCATTTTCGATAAGTTGGGAGTGGCCATAGGCCAATGTATTGAGACCTTTCTAGCTGCATTTCTCTCATATTGGCTATGCACATTTATCTTACCAGTTAGAGATGCTGGTTGTATACGCCCCGACACTTTCAGTGTTGCCTTATTTAGGGCATCAGGTGTAGGGTACTGCCTCCCTACAGCAATTCTTGCAAGTATCTACAAGGGACTCAATGAGATTTCACGTTCTTCACATCCAGGTAGAGGTGGGGGATATTTTCCTGCCCATTTCCTTTATGCTTGGTTAGCCAAGAACTTTGATGTATATGAGCTAGTTGGTGAGGCTCCCTCCAGTCCAGACATGGTGAAGTTTAGCGGCATTGGTCAAGCCAAGTCGTTTCAGCTTGAATAGGCCAGGGAACTCATTGGTTCTGGGAAGGGCTTTTGCTGGCATTCATCCATCATCAACCGACTGAAGGAGACTTTTGTGGACGACGGCAAGCTGTCGAGAGCTGACTTCACTTACTTTGTCAGCATTCATTCGAGTTTTGTCTCTTATCGTTGTAAGGACAACTTTGTCATAGAGCACTACTGCCCTGACCGATTCAGTAGACAATTTGGCTTCCATCAGGATGTTCCTACAGATCTGGACTTTGATAATCTTCCTGATCCGAAAACAATGTTTCGTTATCACCAGATACTTATGCACTATGGAACAGGGTCTCAAGTCTTACTTCCTGGGCGATGCAATTTACTCGAGATAAATACCACTCGTGCATTTCGTGAATGGTGGTCCAAGATGTTCATTTCCTCGACTTGTAGTCTACATGCTAGTGATTCCAAGAGAAAACGAAGTGATTTATTTAACATGAACACTTTAAAGGATGAAGGCAAACTTGGTTCTAAACCCAAGTTGAAGATTGTTTGTTCGGGAAAGCCCTTAGAGCCTTCTGTTCCACCGATGGGGGATGGTTCTTCCCGTGTTAAGATTCCAGAAATAGATGTTGTCATCCCAGCGACACTCATCCCTGCAATCCCTATTCAAAGCATTGTGCCACTACCATAGGTAACGAATGAGATTAAAGGACCCTTTCAAATGGCCCTCCTGTTGAGACATATAGGCATAATGTAAACCTGAGATTAATCTTGCTGTGAATGGTCAGGATGAGATACCTGTCGGAGTTTGTGAGCCAACTACCGAAAAGGTAACTGAGCTTCCCCTAGAAGGTGCTAAGAATATCATGGATATCCTCAATTCTGAACCTAATCCTACTGAATGCATGGTACTCCCTTTTTTTTTCTTATAAA
Source organism: Selenicereus undatus (assembly GCA_017589665.1). NCBI lineage: Eukaryota > Viridiplantae > Streptophyta > Magnoliopsida > Caryophyllales > Cactaceae > Selenicereus > Selenicereus undatus. The sequence continues at coordinate 19,650,119 of JACYFF010031954.1, read as the reverse complement.
TAGAAACATGATTTCTTTGCAAATACGTATCTCACCTTCTTCGTCCCTGCATACATCTTCTCTTCTTTTTCTTGTTTTTCTTCTTCTTTTTCTTGACGTCTTCCTCAAAATCTTCATCAACAGGTGCAACGACCCATTGATTGCATACGGGGACATTCATATTTTCCTCTGCCCCCAGTGCCAAAGTGGCTGCAAGATTTGCAAGCGCATCAGCCATCTTATTGGCACTCCTAGGAACATTTTCTAACCTGATGGTTTCAAGCTTGCTTAACAATCGCAAGGCACACCTATAGTACGAAACGAGATCATCCTTTTTGACTTCATACTCTTCGAGGAGTTGTTTGATGACCAATTGCGAGTCACCATAGATGTGGAGATCTTTGATTCCCATTCCAATAGCCCTGTGAAGGCCCAAGATTAATGCCTGATACTCGGCTATGTTATTTGAACACAAGTGGGTTAATATGAATGAGTAGGTGAGGACATGCTTCTCAGGGGAGATAAGCACTACACCAGCACCAGCCCTATCGCTTCTCGCAGCTCCGTCAAAGTACACTTCCCAAGGTGGGAGAATATCGACAAAGAACACGTCCTCACCCGGTAAGTCATCGTTTAGCTCCCATTTATCAGGAATTGGGTGATCTGTTAAGAAATCCGCTAGCGCTTGTCCTTTGACTGCCTTCTGTAGCACATAGACAAGATCATGCTGCTTCAAGATCATAACCCACTTCGCAAGTCGCCCACTGAGAATTGGCCTTGACAACATGTATTTGATGGGATTAGCTTCAGAAACCACTTGCACTGTATATGCCTGTATGTAATGTCTTAGTTTTTGAACGGCAAATACGAGTGATAAGCATATCTTCTCTATGGGAGAATACTTTAGTTCGCCTAACCAATGTGCGACTTAAGTATTACAGAGCCACCTCATTTCCTTCCTCATTCTTTTGAGCACATAATGCCCCCAATGACTGTTCTTGAGTCGCTATGTAAAGTATAAGAGGCTTGCCGGGGATTGGCGCTCCCAACACTGGAGGACTTGACAAGTACTCCTTAATTTTCTTGAAAGCTTTGCAGCACGTCTCGTCCCATTCAAAATGTGCTCCTTTTTTCATGAGGTGGCTAAAGGGATGACAACAACCAGCAAGATTTGATATGAATCTTCGAATATATGCCAAGCGACCTGGAAGACCACGAAGCTCTTTGAGATTCTTAGGCTCGGGCATATCTTAGATTGCTTTGATCTTCGATTGGTCAATCTCTATCCCTTTATGGCAAACTACAAATCCCAAGAATTTTCCAGAAGTAACACCAAGTGCACACTTGAGTGGGTTCATTTTCAACTGACATTTTCGCAGGCGTTCAAAGACCTAACGAAGATCTTGGATGTGGTCGAATTTCATTTTGGATTTGACCACTAATTCATCGACGTAACACTCAATTGTCTTGTGGAGCATGTCATTAAAAATATTTTGCATTGCCCTTTGGTATGTTGCCCCCACATTCTTTAGGCCGAAGGGCATCACTTTATAGTAGAAGATGCCTTTGGGTGTACGAAAGGTCATGGCCTCTTGGTCTGCCGGTGCCATTTGGATTTGATTATACCCCGTTGTACAATCCATGAATGATAAGGCCTCGTGCCCCATAGTCGAATCAATCATAAGCTCGGTGACAGGTAGCGAGGAGTCATCTTTCGGACAAGCATCGCTGAGATCTCAAAAGTCTACACAGATGTGAAGCTGTCCATTCTTCTTCCTCACAGGAACGATGTTCGCGATCTAGGTTGGATACCTTACTTCCCGAAGGAATTCTGCTTCAATGAGTTTATTCACTTCTTTTTCAATTTCAGGTACCAACTATAGACAAAAACGCCACTGGGGCAGCTTTTTTGGAGACACAGCCTTTTTGATGGACAGATGATGGACTGTAACTCTTGGGTTAAGTCCTGGCATTTCCTTGTAACTCCATGCGAACACGTCCCTCTATTCCGAGAGGAGATCGAAGTACTGCTTTTCTTCCTCAGTTGTCAGTGATGCACTTATATAAATAGAGCGAGGCTCCTCGGCAGTACCAAGATTCAATTCCTTTAGATCATCTACTGTAGCTTGCCGCCCATCCTCAAGGGTTTTAGGAGTTTCTGCAAGCTCTATCTCTGAATCCGAATCCTTGCATTCTCGGACCGTTATATGATGAGAAGGAGCCACCTCATCTTGCCCCTCCAACTTATTCGAGTCAGGGTTACTTTGTTGACCAGTGAAGATCACAGTGCGCCTCTTTACTCTCAATGAACCTTCTATCTTGATGTCCAAGGTTGAAAATCTCTTCATGCTTGAGGGGATAGAACTTTGTACTTCGTTTGTATCACCCAAACGATTAACTACGGAACCTTTGGGGTCATGGGATGGGCCTTTCAAGGGCTTCGTTCCTTTCTTGATCCTATTGAACACGAAAGGCTTTGGCCGTGCCCCAATTCTGGTAAAGACAGATGGACGTTTTGTTGAACTGGACGGTTGTAATCTATCGAATACGAAAGCCCTCGTGCTAGGCGGATAATCCTCCTTTTCACTCCCATCTATCTCTTCGGTAGAGATGTGTTGGACTGTTGACTACTTGTCTTTTCGTCGCCCTGAGATTCTGATTGGCTGTAACGACGTGTAGCCAAGCGTGAATTTAGAGACGCGTACTGAACCCCCTTGCTCCTTGATCACTTTTTAAGTTTTATTATGACCATGAGCCTTGACTTCGATCACTTTCCCTAAGCTAGTAGGATTTTGAAAGTCATAACCAGCTCTTTCCATAAGCTTGTATGCATTCGGATCGAATCCTTGCTTGGTTCGTGTATGTGGCAAGTCATTCTCCTCTTTTAACAAAGCCTCAAAAGAAGAAACAAACCCAGGGAGAGGGTGTCTACACACCTTTGGTTGGTATACCTTTTGTGTTGCCAATGTGACACTTCCTTTAAGGGCACCCAAGCTTGCCTCACCAGCATTCCTAGTAATCTTACCTTTAGCCTCTCCATTTACAACTCCACTGAAGGGTGATTCTCCTTCCTTACGACGGAATTTCGGAACATATCTCAAAACCGGTTTCATGGAGTTTGTTGAAGCTGCCATCTGTCTCGCAACTTGTTTAACAAACTACATGTCCCTAACTTGTTTATCATCCTTTTCGCCTTGTTGTTGTTTCGCACCATCATGCCCTATTGCTAGGGCTGGCAAAAATCTGTCCGACCCGATTACCCGAATTTGTCCGACCCGGAAAAAACCGGGTACGGTCACCAAATTTATGTCCGAATTTAAAATTCGGACAATCGGTCATGTCCGAATTTAAACCGAGTCGGGATCGGGTTTGGACATTCGGGTTCGGGTTGTCCAGATTTTTGAACCATTTCGGGTTCGGACAAATTCGGACAATCGGACAACCGGGTTCGGACATCGGACAACTATGTTTATATGTAATTTTAGTCCAAATTCTTTAGAAAATTTTATAAAAATAAATTCGGACAACCGGGTTCGGACATTAGAAAATCGGGTTCGGGTTCGGTCACACAAAATTTTGGTCTGAATCTCCTAAAATCATATTACAAATTCGGACATTCGGACAACCGGGTCCGGACATCGGATATTCGGGTCCGGGTCCGGGTCTGGTCAAAGTGTCCGATTTGTAATCCGAATAGGGTCTGGGTATGAAGTTTTTGTCCGAATGTCCGATTTGTCCGGACCCGAATTGACCCGGACCCGAATTTTTGCCAGCCCTTCCTATTGCCTCCTACACATCCCTGGTAACTTTCAGCTCACCTTTACCTGTGGAAGAAATTGTCGATATAATCATTTCCTTAGGCACCGAATCTTCTTCAAAGAATTTAGCATCAGCGAAGTATGACTCTGCCCTAGTGAATGGCCTAACATCACCATTAATCTTCCTTTCTCCTCCACGATAGTGCTTGAGACATTGATGGAGAGTTGAAGCTACTATCCTATGCTCGTGAAGCCATGAACGTCCTAGCAACAGCTTGTAGGAAGTTTTCAAGTCAATTACATAAAAGATTGAAGATGTTGATAGGTCTCCCATCATCAGCTCAAGGCGAATCATGCAGATTGCACTCTGACTTTCTAGGCTAAATCCTTGGATCACCATTCGGCTCTTGGAAAGCTCTTCCATCGTGATCCCTAAGTCATTCATTGTAGACTTAGGTATGATGTTAACAGTCGACCCTCCATCTACAAGGATTCGTTTGACCTTTTGTTCCCTGATATAGCCAGTGACGAAAAGAAGGCGATTATGGGGTTTGGAGCCTAGCAGTAGGTCATCATCACTATAGGTAATGACAGTGCTGCAAGCAGCATAATCAGCAACCTCTTTCGCTGATTGGCCAACATCTCTTACTTTGTCAACATGAAGTTTTGGGTGCTGCAAGGCAGCAACAACATGTTGAATTTTCGGTAAAGTCTCTAGAATAGCTAGAGTCTTATCATCATCTTTTGGGGGTTTCTCCAACTTTTCTTCCTTCTCATCTTCCTTGCCCTACAACTCATAGGATGAAGTCATGTTAACAGTGACCTTCTGAAAAAATCTCATTGGGAAAAATTCTTCCAGGGTGATAGGAACAAGCGGTTCTGCTCGAGTAGATCGATAGGCTGAATTTCTTGCCTCTTGCTTGTTTTTGCATTTTCCTTGCCTTTTACGCATCGAGGATTCTTTCTTCTATTTTGCCTTTTTCTTCGGCAAAGGGGTGGTGTCTGAGCTTGTTTTGGATCCCTTGGTCTCCTTTGAGTGACAAGTGTTCATCCTTCTTCGTCTTCGATCGACGTGAGATTGGTCTCCACCACTGATCCCTGAACCATCAAGGGAACGACAATGGGTTCCAGACTGCCAAACTGAATGGTGAACTATTCCTCTCTTTGAGAGGCAATCAAGCTACTCTCCTTTTGCTCAAGGGATCGAGCAGGCCTTTGCTGCCGTAATACAGGAGAGCATTGCACCCCAGTGGAAATATGATTGGTTTCGGTGAAGTCATCTAAGTCCAATATGATCTTCCCGTCCCTAGCTAGCTGCATAATACGTTCTTTCAACATAATGCACTTCTCAAGAGGATGACTAATGACTCGATGATAACGACAATACTTTGGGTCACTAGTCCTTCCAGCCTCTTCGGGCCGCTTTGGTGTAGGAAGTTCAATAATCCCATTCTCAAGCAAATCGTCCAGCATTCTTGACAAGTCCGAGTCAAGAAACGGGTACTTCTTCTCTTGAAGCTCCTTTAGCGTGGATCATTTCCTTCCACCATCCGTAAAGGATGACCCTTTCTTTTCTTCTGGCCTAGATTTTCCTGAAATCCATACAGACTCCTCAACGGAAGTGGCCATGGATTCCTTTGTTAGCGCCTTCGAAGGCTTAGAGCTCTTCTTGGTCTCACCTTTGTCTTTCTTAAATTCATAAGAGATAGCTGACTTACCACAACAGTTTGCTATCGTCATTTCCATGTCATGCGATTTGGTAGCTAGCTCTTGGAAAGTCCTTGGCTTACTCATTTGTAAAATATATAACAAGTCCCACTCCATACCCTGAGTACACATCTCTACGGCGAAAGCCTCAGACAAACGATCTTTGCATTCAAGGCTAAGAGATCTCCAACGATTGATGTAATCAAGGACGAGTTCATCCTTCCACTGCTTAGTATTTGTCAGCTCTGTCATACTAACAGTGCGTTGAGTACTATAAAACCTGTTGAGGAATTCATGTTCCATTTGTTCCCACTTGTTAATAGACTCGGGCTCCAGGTCCGTATACCAATCGAAGGCGATCCCTTTGAGAGATCGAACAAACTGCTTCACCAACCTATTGTAACACCCCCGGCCTATAGGGCCAAAAGCATTATGTTTTCTTAACTTTTTGCTTAAATTCTAGGACGAAACGAACAGAGTTTTCCCTAAAAATTGATCGTTTTTAGGCTAAAAGCCTTACAATAAATCCCTGCAAATCAACAGAAATGTAAAACATTTAAAAAAAGCTCAACGGCTACACGCCGGAGTTCATAACTCAACGAGCCACTTGCTCGGAGTACACCAACCAGAATAGTACATTAATACAGGAAAAGTAAAAGACACAACTCAAGGGTTTGCACAACCGGAGTATTGGGGTTTATATGTCAAAATATAACTAACTTTGACCAAGAAGACATCTAACTAATTAGATGGTTGGCTCATATGGCCATACAGAGCGACACATAAACAATATGCATTACATGAACTAGAATACTTGTTTACAAATGTTTACAAACTTTACAAGACTTCATTAAAGATATAAGTAGGCACACATGACACCTTGCAAGCGAGAATAAATTCTATCTCGACATAGCTGCCTCAACTTCTTCTTGTCATAAAGAAAACCTGGGGGGAAAGGGGAAAGAGTAGTGAGATGAGCAACCACACGCTCAGTGAGTGTCTCTCGACCCCTTTAAAACCAAAACCATTATAAGCAATAGTATCTTTAATAGTCACATATCACGCATTCATATTTTACTATCATATTAGGCATTCATAAAATCCTTATGGAAGGATTACCAACCATAAAGTTCATTTTTAACCACTCAAACACATTTCTAGGTCCCTAAATGACTAAGTTCCTTTACTAACAAGCAATTAAGCACATAGGCAAGCATCGAGGGCTAAGCATAGGGATCTTTCCTTTTCATAAAAAGAACTTCTTAGCATTCCATTTAACCTATGCATGAAACCTCAATCATATGATGCGCACATAAGGTTAAAGCTTTGCACAATCAGACCTTTCTTGGCATTTCATTCATATGATATGCATAAGGCACACACACATTTCAAGTCTCATTCAAATCTCATTCATAGGGTATGCGTGAAACATGTTCATAAGACTTTCTTTTTCATAATCGTATCTTACTTAGCATCTCATTCATAAGTTATACTTGGAATAAGCACATAATGCTGTTATTTTCATAAGCATACTTTACTTAGATCCCATTCATATGATATGCACAAGTCATGCACAGGAAGCTTTCATTCTTTTAACTGAAAACACTTCATTTAGCCTCTTGAGGCTCATAAAAACTCTTCTATTCTCTTAGCCTCTTGAGGTTCATAAAAACTCTTCTCTTAGCCTCATGAGGCTCATATTCTTTAAAAGAAATCTCTTTCATATCGGTCGCATGCTGACCCTTATAAACTTTTCACATTTCATTCATCTGGCCTCTTATCGGCCCATAAAAACATTCTTCCTGAAATACTTGAAATGGCGTAATGTCGACTGCTTTTCTTTACTTATTAGGAAAATACATCTGGCATAAGATCATTACAGGGTGCTGATTGGGTGAGATATATTCTCAACCCCATAGTGAGACCTAACATTCACGCTTAAGCTCTTACTTCCAGGATGACTGCATATAACATATCAGGTCATTACATTAACCCTCGTCGGGGTCTCTAGGGTTTCCTATTACCAGGACTTTCCCCTAGGTTAACATCATTCATATCCTAACATTAACCCTTGTCAGGGTCTCTAGGGTTTCCTATTACCAGGACTTTCTCCTAGGTTAACATCATTCATGTCATATTATCCGCAGCACATTATTTTAGCCATTTTAAAGCATATTGGCCATAACGGCTAATAATTTTGCTGCCTCTCATAGCGAAATCCTTTTTCATACAACTCACGCATTTATAAAACTCTTCAGGGATTCCCCCCTTCGAGCGAGTTCACTCCCAAAATTGTATTCAGTTAGTTGAAATAGGCCATCATGCACTAATAATTATGGCTACTATCATTTCAAAACATGAAATCCTTTTTTGAAAAACTCACCCTTATGCACATAATGCAACTTGAGGACATGGAAGGGAAGGGGGTCCACATGTATCACATTCACACGCATAATGCATCTTAATAACATAAAAGGGGAGGGATTTACACGTATTACATTCAAGCACTTTATAATCATGTCAACAACACGATGAGCCACACACGGCCTTGCAATCTACACGATTACGGTTAATTCACAACCCAAGCTCCCTCCTCATAAGCACCGTACCACAAAAACCTCGAACCACTCATAGTTCTACCTCGAACCATCCAACTACCATCTCGGTTTTGATTTCATAATTTAGAATTCTAACCATTATGATATACTGAAAAGCCATATGTAAACTTACACAACTTACCCATACTTAACTTACCGAGTAAGCAACTAACAATAGCAGTGCGTTGCGACCAACGATTATAACCACACACACACACACACACACACACACATATAGGCATTCATACGACCTTAACTTGAAACGGACGTTTAGTAAGCTAAGTTAAACTAAGTAAGTATGAAACACGATTAAATTCATGTATTGTAGTCAAGGGACGTAAACATGCTCAGTTCGTCATTCAAATATTATTTCCAAAGCTATTTCATAAGCATAATTCAACTAAATAGACAAGTATCGATTCGGGGCGTTCATTCATTGTCTCAAAGTTACATTTCAAGCCTAAGTAAGTCATTTAAACATAATACGATTCCAAACATTCGTTTATTACATCGAAGTTATTATTCGAATCTAAATAAACCACTTAAATATAATACGACTCAAGGGATTCGTTTGTTACGTCGAAGTTACTATTTGAACCTATTTAGGCCCATTTAAACATAATGCGTTCAAGATATTCGTTTATTATATCGAAGTTACTATTCGAACATAGTTATGCAATTTAAACATAACACGACTTTAGGCATTCATTTATTATATCGAAGTTACTATTCAAGTCAGCTTTTCAGGCATGCATTAATTGAATTTACTTGAATCGAATCTAAGCTAAACACGCGTAATTCACTTTGAATTAAATCTTCAGGCATGAATTAACTGAATATATTCGAATCAAAGCTAAACATGCATAATTCACTTCGAATTAAATCTTCAGGCATCAATTAACTGATTAGGTTCGAATCAAAGCTAAACATGTATAATTCACTTTGAATTAAATCTTCAGGCATGTATAAACTGAATAGATTCGAATCAAAGCTAAACATGCATAATTCACTTCGAATTAGATCTTCAGGTATGTATAAACTTAACATATTCAAATCGATTCTAAACATGCATAGTTTCCCATCACACAATCCATGAAATTAACTAAACGTAAGCTGACATAAATCATTGTTTAGGTTAAAATGTTTCGAAATTAATACTAATTTGGAGGCGGGGAGCACCCACCTCGATTCCATGCTAGAGGACCCGTTCTAAGGGCTTTGGTTCGACTTTGAGTGCTGGAAAATCTCGATTCCCTGACCCTTGCTTATTGACGCACGAATAGACCTCCAAACGGTGCCCAATTCGCCCAATTCGATCCCTAATTTCAACCCAAACCCTCACTCCCTGACTTGGATTTGAGGAGGATGCTTGAGGCTACGAATTTACTCGCGATTTGTAGAGGAATCGAAGCAACTAAAAGCTAGATGGCATGGTCGTGCTTCAACCTGTGTCTGGGCTTCGAACCGCCAACCAAACCCACCTAAACCGTGGTGGTTCTTCTCCGTTTCCACTTAAATTTTGCACTAGATGTTCGTTTGTTGGTGGGGAAGGTTGAATGAGGGGGATTTCGAGTTGGGTTGAGGCAAAACCAAGGAGTTTCGAGCCTTACTTGGCGGCGTTCATGGTGAGGGAGGAGAGGAGGAAGAAGAGCAGGGAAGAGAGAGAGAGAGAGATGTCGGGGTGGGGATAGGGAACGCGTGAAGAAGAATGAACAAAAAGGGTCCCGTGATTTTTACTAATATGCCCCTCCCTTTCTCTTCTTATTTCAAGTTGTTTACTAACAAGCACCGCTAGTTTAGTTTGTATCTCGAACACTAAACCCGATCACTAATATGACTTTCCACCGATCATTCATTCCCAAATGTATCAAGGTTCAACTAAATGAATGTCGAACTATACTTAAGGTCGACAACCTAATCGTATTCGGGAAATGACTAAATAAATCGAGTAACGACTAAATTAAACTATCGATATAATTTAAAGGTGCGAATAGCATGAATTAACTTTGAAATCAATAATAGCAATAATAATCCCTTTTTTTTAGTAAAATCATAGCTCCCAAAAGCACATCGATAATCATTTAACTCACACAGTTACTAAAAATACGATTTTGTCAAGTAAAAAGGTAATACAGCTAGCTTAACGGAAAACAAAAAATGCGGGTCTTACACCTATCTCCCTCGGTGCCAGCATTGCTACATGTCTCAATGAAGTGAGCGACGTGCTGTTTGGGATTGTCCTTGCCATCGAATTTGTTGAATTTAGGGTGGTGGTATCCATGAGGCATACGAAGGACATCAATCCTTTTCGTATAAGGCTTTGTGTACAAATGCGTCTTGCGGGGTCCTCCCCCCAATTGAGCCTTAACAGCATTCACGATTAAGCTTTGAATCTGCTCGACAGACATTGAGCCCAATGAGGATTCTTTATTTTTTATGCGCTCATCATCAGAGTCTTCACTGCTGTTAGACTCTTTGTCAGACTCTTCACCATCTGAGCCTTTGCTAGAGGATCCGAATAGTCGTTTTTCCAACTTCTTCATCAGAGTAGCAATCTGCTCACTTTGACGCTTGATTTGAGTGTCTTTCTCTAAACTTTCCTTAGCGAGCCTCTCTAATGTTGCCTTCATGTTTGCGAGCTGCTCTTCTATGTTGGTTGCTTCCGTCACCATGGCTAGCATAATGACAGAATTTGAGGACTCAGTCTCCGATTCAATGACTAACTCCCTTGGCAATGTCGGTGAGGAGTCATTGCTAGTATAGCCATGATCTTCCTCACCTAAAGGTTGGAAGGTGGGGTTTTCCTAAGTTTGGAGCTCATCCATCCCTCGAGGAATTGTTTGATGCATTTTGAAGCCAGCTACAGATCTTTGCTTCAAAGGATGCGAAGTGACTTTGTTGACTCATTTAGGCAGGTTGGAGTTATGGCTTGGGATTTTGCGAGACTGCGACGGAACAGTCCCAACTGATTATTTTGTGGCAATCACAACAGCAGCTTTTGCCATACTTCTAGTCATGACTCTGCTAGATGTAATGCTAGCGGTTGTCGATCCTTGAGATGTGGATCAGATAGCTTTCCTTGAAGGCTGAGGGATGGTGTTCTTAGGGGCCATGTCGTCTTCGAAGGAATGTAGAGTTTATGGTTTGGAGAAAGAGATGAGAGGCAGAGAACGTCCCACCGGGTGTGCCAAATTTGTAAATACAAATTTCGAGCCTGCAATGAAGTAGACAAGAAGTTGAGCAACAAAGTGAATTTTTATATTTATATCAAAGAATAGGTACAATCTCTGTATAATTGTTACAAGAACAAGTATAATAAATCCTCTGATTCAATCTCCTTGGGTAGGCTTGAATGAATTTAATCTTGGGAGATGGCCTAAGAGGCTTAATCTCTATCAAGATATGAGTTTAATCTCCGCGCGTAGACGACACGTGTTTGGAGTGCTTGTTGTCTTCTGCCAGAGAAAAGTCTTGAGCTCTTTAGAGTTCTTCTAAAAAATGCCGACCCCTGAATGAGGGGGTTGCTCCCTTTTTATAGAGAAGTCAGAGTTAGGGTTTTCCTTATCGTCTCTATTAAAAGAAGTAATCATTTATTTTCTACATCATTTATGCCACGTGACACTTTTTAATTGGCCGCGACACATTTATATTAAATATTTAATTTTTAATGAAATGCCGTAATTAATTTAACACGTGGCGTGCTGTAATTGGGCGAAATAAAAATACTTGATTTTTCACGTGGTGGGTCTTGACTGGCGGATGATTTTTTGCCTCCTACACATAGAAAGAATGATTATTTATATGTGATGCAAAGACTCACTATAAACAAAAAAAAATCGTGGGTTTTTTTTGTTATATGGAGTATCTATTTGATAAGAAATGTGTTACTTTTTGTATTCAATGTTGACTAATCAACATGTTATATCTTTTCAACATATGAACTTTGTAAAAATATGACCAATATATTTAATTTCAAAGTAACATTATGTACATTGCATCATTAAGCAGAAGAAGAAAGGAAAAAAAAAAAAAAAAACAGACACAAAGGGTCCACACGTGAAAGTTCATATAATTCTTGTTTATATATATAAAAGAAGTGTTACATAAAAAAAGAGAAATGTTGGACAATGGCTAACAAAACTTTACAAGACAAAGGGGTGCAAATTTTTATGATGATTTTTGCAGAAAAATATAAGTTCTTTGATGAATTAGCAGCTTCACATATACTCCCTCTGTTCAAGAAATGTATCCCTTTTATGTCTTAAAATAAGTTCATTTTTACTTTTATGAATTTGAAAATTCTTCACCCTTTCCCTTTTTTTTGGAAGGTACGATTGCATTACTTCCCAATTTAGCATAAAATACAACAAGAAGGGCATGTCTTGAGCTCTAAGCCCTAAGTATCTAGCACCCATCGGTTTGGACCGTTCTCTATACCGTATAGGTTACACTTAGCTGATAGAAAAAATAGGAAAAATACAAAGACAACGCCAAGAAAGCATAGTTAACGGACAGTCCCTAATTTGCTTTTTTATCATTCCTTGTGCACGTACTTGCATCTAAATCATCACCTCCTTTGCAGTCTCTTCTAGCAATTCTTTTTTTCCTGTTGAAAGATTCTCAAGCTCCGCTTTTGCCAAACACAATAAGTACTAGCGGCCAGACTAGCTCTGAATTTCTACTTGATTACTTTAGGTGGCCTAGCTTGGCTCTAGTTCAAGACATCATCCCAACTGCGATAACTTTATTTATATATATATATATATAT
>JACYFF010031954.1:19571223-19582310 GCA_017589665.1 Selenicereus undatus | reverse complement strand
ATATATATATATATATATATGTATATATATATATATATATATATATATATTTTTAACCCCGAAGCTCTAATTTCGTTTTTTATCTACTAATCTTTACCCTGCGTGGCTGCGGAACCTAATTGGGGTGTTACCGCCATATTTCATTATTGGAAATACGAGGCTGAATATTAAATTGACGATTAACACAAAAATCCTTAACATTATTTCAATCTCCACATTGTTCGAACTTTAATAACAAAACTAGTTCAATCCAGTGTCCATAGTAACTTTTTTGCTAACAACTGAACTTCCATCCTCTTCGACTCATGCGTTCAAGCCTCGCTATACTTTCAGTTCCCTAGCCCCATGCACGACTAAGTCACCTGAAAACCAAATATTTTATTAAAGTAAGATAAACCTTGTGAACAATCGCCCCTAACAGTCAACTACATACACAAATTGTTTTTGAAAACAGTTTAATGGAGTAGGAAAAACAACAGGACTTCCAAGACACATTTCTCATTGACATAGCTGTCCATGGTTACGAGTTTTCGGATATGTAAGTTCATAGTTTCTGGTCCAAACACAACGGTCCAATTTTAGGTGAGCGACTCGACGGGGTCTCATGGCCTGTGTTCCAGTTCACCGCAACCGCTTAACCCTTTCCTGGCGTACCACCAACAAGGATGGTTACCGCTAACCTGGCCCACATCTTAGTAGAGCACGTGGCCACTCACATGCATGCACTCGTTTCCCGAGGAAGGCTAATGGCTTTCAATTTAACATAGTCAGATTAAATATCACCCAACTCAGCCTTTACAGTTATTAATTTCATATCTTCCTATTATAGATCGACTTAGCATAAGTAAGTTCATTCAATCCCAGTCAGTCCCCCTAATGACTAACTCGCAGTTGCAAATCAGGCATTTCTAGCAAAACATGGCAAGGTCCCAATTACATAGCATGTCACGTCATATAAATTCTGCCATGCAGTTCCATTCAGTTAACTCATACTAGCCATGCAGTTCCATTCAGTTAACTCATACTATTATTCCTTTAAATCAGTAACAAGATAGTTCTTACCATGTTCAACGCACACACAGTTTCAAATAACATGAGAAAAGGGTTAGGGCATGATTGTTACCTGAGTACCTTACAATTTACGAGCTTGGTTACTATTCCGACTTACTGCTCCGCACCTGGGTCAACACATAGCCCACGCTCAGTCTAAAATCAAATGAATTACCCCCTAGTGCTTTTCTTACTTCCAAAATTTTATAAAATTTTATCCATGCTTTTAGGGCCCCCAATTTAATTACCCAGTAGCACATTTTTATCAATTTTCAACCCGGGTTCTACTCTTTTCGCCTCCATAATCACGTCGCTATACACATGACAACCCCCCTGTGAATCTAATGACCCTTTCCCCACCCCCAAGTCGCCTAAGTCAAGGGAAAAAAAACCTACGATTTGATAGCGAGAATATAAATAAACGTTGCACACTCACCTTGATGTAAATTCAGTAAGGAAACAATTTGATTGTCGATCCCTTTATGCTTCAAATTTGAAAACAATAATAAAACGAATAAATTTTAATGCTTTCCACTCAAAATTCGCATAAACCATGATGTTGTTAAAAAAAACCTTAAAGGGTTTAGGATACTCATGCATGGGGTGCATGGGATACACCCCACTTACCACCAAGGGAGGAGGCGGCGTAGGTGGCTGGTGGTGGGCCGGTGGTGGCGTGGCTACAAGAGGGAGAGGGAGAGAGAGAACGAGAGAGAGTAAGAGAGAGAGGGAGAGAAGAGGAAGAGAGAGAAAGAGAAGAGAACTAATGTAAAGGGAGGGGTAGCCACACTTAGGGTTTTTCTAGGGGGCGGTTGGCCAAGGGAAAGGAAAGGGAAAAGAAAAAAAAGAAAGAGAAAAATAAAAGGAAAGGAAGAAAATGTAGAAAAAGGAAAGAAAATAAATCATATTCTAGGGTTGATTTGGGTGAGTTTGGAAGGGATTTTTTTTTTTAAATTTCAAAATAAAATATGTAGAAGGGAAAATAAATGAAAAGGGTAGATTATTGAGTTATTAAGCATAATCCACAAATATTTAAATCGAGGAAAACAAAATACTCCGAATAAAAGAGTAATTAAATAAATATTTTAGAAAAATTTAAAAGACACAACTCGTGGCGAAAAGGGTTTAGAACAACTTGGATTATGAGGGTTGGTCCATGTCACAAGGTCTCCCAATTTGATTTTTTGGGGTTTTACATGCTACCCCATTTAAGAAAGTTTCATCCCCGAAACTTCACTAAGCTGCGACATAGTACAATTACAAACATGAATTTCTAGGGTTTTACATACCACCCGCTTAAAAGGTTTCGTCCTCGAAACTTACACGCATCTGGTTATGGGAACAAGTGAGGGTATTTGTCTCGTATTTCCTGCTCCGGCTCCCAAGTGGCTTCAGACATCTCATAATGGACCCAAAGAACCTTCACCAAGGGCACTGTCTTCCTACAGAGGTGTTTTTCCTTCCGATCCAAGATCTGTACAGGTTATTCCTTGTACGACAAGTTTTCCTGGAGCTGTATAGGATCAGACTCGATTATGTGTGAGGGATCTAGAATGTATTTCCGTAACTGCGATACATGGAATACATTATGTACTCTTGGGAGTTCGGGTGGTAGCTCCAGTCGATGAGCTACTTCCCCAATCCTCTGTATGACGGGGTGTGACTCGATGTACCTCGGGCTAAGCTTTCCCGTCATCCCAAATCTCGCGACTCCCTTGGTTGGGAAGACTCGGAGGAATACCTTATCTCCTAATTAGAACTCAAGGGGCCTACACCTCCAGTCGGCATAGCTCTTTTGGCGGCTCTAGGCGGCCCTCATTCGCTCCTGGATCACCCTTATTTTATCCGTAGTGGCTTGGATTAACTCTGGGCTAATGGTCAAAGCTTCATCAATCTCCTGTCAACAAAGCAATGTTTTGCATTTCCTCCCATACAGTGCTTCGTACGGGGCCATGCCAATACTCACGTGGTAGCTGTTGTTGTAAGAGAACTCGATCAGCGCCAGCTGCTCATCCCACGCACTTTTAAAGTCCAAAGCGCAAGCCCTTTTGTATATCTTCTAATGTCTGAATATTGCGTTCCGTCTCTCCGTCCGTGGTAGGGTGGAAGGCAGTACTAACATGCAGCAACGTCCCAAATGCTTCCTGTAGTTTCTACCAGAAACCCAACTGAAACCTGGTGCCCCGATCCGACATGATAGAGCTAGGTACCCCATGTAGTCGCACTATCTCTTCGAGGTATGCTCGAGCTAATTGGTCCAAGGTCCAGGCATTTCTCATGGCTATGAAGTGCACTATTTTTGTGAGCCTATCCATGATAACCCAGATTGCATTATTCTTCTGCTGAGTCAAAGGTAGACCCACCATGAAATCCATGGACACCGAGTCCCATTTCCACTCGGGGACTTCCAGGGGTTGTAAGAGTTCCGCTGGTCGTTCATGTTCTATCTTCACCCTCTAACAAGTTAGGCACTTTACCACGTAATCGGCAACTTCTTATTTCATGTTACTCCACCAGAATGCCTGTTTTAGGTCCTTATACAGCTTATTTTCCCCAGGGTGTACCGAGTGTAGAGTATTGTGACCTTCGTCTAAGATTTTCTTCTTAAGTGCCTCTACGGCTTGCACACATACCTGGTTATGAAATCGAATAGTGCCATCCTCATGAATTATAAACCCAGGCGCTTTTCCTACCAATATTTCCTCCCTGATCCGTTCGAGTTGAGGATCCGTAGCCTGGGCTACCCGGATCTCCTCTAGGAGCGTGGGTTGCGCTTCCAAGGCGCAAAGTTTAGGTTTAGCCCTCAGGGTGATCACATTAAGTTCTAACTTTTGAAATTCCTCACACAGCTTACTCAGAAGTGCTAGCAAGTTAGCCCAGTGTTGGGTACGGTCGACGGCTCAACGTATCTGCTACTACATTAGCCTTCCCGGGATGGTACTGAAAATGGACATTGTAGTCTTTTAGAAATTCTAGCCACCTTGTCTGCCTCAGATTCAGATCCTTATGTGAGAAAATGTATTTCAAACTCTGGTGCTCGATGAAAACTTCATAACGTACCCCGTGCAGGTAATGCCTCCAGATCTTTAGTGCAAACACGACCGTCGCTAACTCTAGGTCGTGAATCAGGTAATTCCATTCGCGTGTCTTCAATCATCGTGAGGCATAAGCTATGACATGGCCTCCTTGCATCAATACAAACCCCAAACTACTCCGAGACGCATCGCTATACACTACGAAATCCTCGTCAGTAGTAGGTAAGGCCAATATCGACGCACTCATCAATCTCTTTTTAAGCTCCTAGAATGCTTTCTCATATTGTTATGCCCATTCATACTTAGCGACCTTCCTGGTTAAGTTGGTAAGCGGGGTGGCAATCTACGAGAAATTTTTAACGAATCTGCAATAGTACCCTGCCAAACCAAAGAAACTCCTCACTTTCGTCGGGTTCTTAGGTCTAGGCCAATTTGTCACAGCCTCTATCTTTTGGGGGTCCACCAACATTCCCTCGTTGGATACTACGTGTCCTAATAATGCTACATTCCTTAACCAAAACTCGCACTTCAATAATTTGGCATACAACTCATTTCTCCTCAATACTTCCAGGGCTGTCCGTAGATGGTGGGTATGCTCCTCTGGGCTTCTCAAGTAAATTAGGATGCCATCTATGATTTCTACCATGAATTGATCCAAGTAGGGTTTGAAAGCCCTATTCATAAGGTCCATGAATGCTGCCAGGGCGTTGGTGAGGCCCAAGGGCATCACCACGAACTCATAATGTTCGTACTGGGTACGGAAAGCAGTCTTGGATATATCCTTATCCTGAATTTGGAGCTGATGGTACCCTGAACAAAGGTCTACTTTAGAAAAGGTCCCCGCGTCCCATAACTAATCAAATAGGTCATCTATCCTGGGCAGGGGGTAGCGGTTCTTGACTGTTATTTTGTTCAGCTCCTGGTAGTCTATACACAGTCTTAAGGTCCCATCGTTTTTCTTCACAAACAAAACCGGGCTCCTTATGGGAATGTACTAGGCCGGATATACTCCTTCTCCAAAAGTTCCTCCAACTGTGTCTTTAATTCTTTCAACTCTGCCAATGTCATCCGATAAGCTGCCCTAAAGATAGGTGTGGCTCCAGGGATCAGGTCGATGCAAAACTCCACCTCTCTAAGGGGTGGCATGCCGGGGATTTCATCGGGAAACATAAATGGAAATTCCCTCACCACGTGGATGTCCTCCAGGGAGGATTCCGCATCCTCGGTTTTCACTACGTGACATAGAAATTCCTCGCATCCTTTGCCTAACAACTTGTGAGCTTTCATTACCGACACCAATTTCACTGCCATCCTGGGTCTCTGGCCCCTATGCACTACCTTCTCTCCATTGGGCCCCTTTAGGGTGATTTTTTATCTTGGACGGTCTATCTGAGCCTGATACTTAGCTAACCAGTCCATCCCCAAGATAACCCCAAAATTCGTTAGCTCAAACCTATATAGGTTAGCCAAGAATTCACATTCGTACATTCTAATGGGGCAACCCTCGTATAACTCCTCACACGTCACAGTTTTCCCATAAGGGAGAATCACAGATAGCAATGTAGATTTACAGGTGGGGATTAGTCCTAAGGTCTCAACCAGCTTAACAAAAATAAATGAGTGCGTGGCACCCGAATCAAACAAAACATCTACTGGTTGAGTTAGGAGAGAGAAAGTACCCGTCACAACATTAGGAGCATCCTTTGCTTCCTCCTTCCGCATCATATAGACTCTACCCCTATTGTTCCGAGGCGGTTAGTTGGGGGGTCAGGCTTAAGCTTGTTGAGGCGCCCGATTCTGCTGGTTGGGGTTGGCCACCTGCCCTTCCCTGTTCTGATATGGTTGTTGGGGTCGCTGCCCTTGCCCTTGTCCAGTAAGAGGTGGAGAACGTGGGCAGTCCCGAACCTAATGCTTATGGCTTCCACAACGAAAGCACCTCTTCACCGAGCAGCATTCTCTAGCATAGTGACTCGGTTTCCCGTACGCATTGTAGGTTACCTTAGGTCGTGCATTAGTGTGCCAGTCTCCCCATTAATACTGTTCGAGTACTGATTCCCGGTAGGCCGACGATATTGCTCTTGTAGTTGGAAGTTACCCCGGTTATCCCCTTTCCTCTTAGTTCGGCGCTGCTCGTTGAAATAGTTACTCCGTTCTTTCATCGCTCGTTCTACGTTGACTGCAGTGTTGTATAGGTCAACGTAAGAGGCGTACTGTCATACTGACATCCTCTCTTTGATTGTGGGGTTCAGCCCGGTCTCGAAGCAATTCATCTTCAGCCTTTCGTCCGCTATGAAGAATGGGGCAAATCATGAGAGCTCCATAAATTTGGAGGCGTACTCGAGTGCACTCATGTTTCGTGGGTGTAGTTGCATGAACTTGGCCTTTTGGAGTGAGATAGGGTAGAAATGATCCTTGATCATTTCCTTGAACTTGTTCCAATCAAATCCTAGTTCGTATTGTCACTCCCTCACCGTGGCCTACCATAAGTCAGCCCTATCCTTCAAATAGAATACGAGGAAACCCACCTTCCACTCCTCAGGGCATTGGAGTGCGTCGAACAGCTTCTCCATCCCCTAATCCAGTCCTCAAAAGTCTTAAGGTCGGGAGTGCCATCGTAGGTGGGTGGGTGACGGCTCGCGAATCTCTTAAACATATAGGAGTTATCCTCCTCGACCCTTTTCTCTCGAGCCTTCATTAGCCTCTGCAGCTGCTCGTTCTAGAGTCGCAGCTGCAACCCTTGTTTCTGCAGCATCTCCAATAGCAACAAGTTGGTGAGTTCAGCTCCAGTGGGAGGA
Source organism: Selenicereus undatus (assembly GCA_017589665.1). NCBI lineage: Eukaryota > Viridiplantae > Streptophyta > Magnoliopsida > Caryophyllales > Cactaceae > Selenicereus > Selenicereus undatus. The sequence goes on along the minus strand of JACYFF010031954.1, from coordinate 19,575,430 downwards.
TTGGTCTCATCCATCTGGCTGTGAGACCATTCCTATTCCTAGGACGCAGGGCCTCCAGCCATTCCCTGGAGGGCCGACATGTTAACCTCCTAATTCCTAGGGACTCTCGTAGCATGGTGAGATCCGGTTTGAGATTTGTTGTTGTTTCCCGCCATCCTGTTCGAGAAATGAGTTGGGTTTAGTTCCCTTCATAATAGTTCATTTCATACTTACTACCAGGGTTCAATAACATAGTATATACTAGTGCATCAGACATCACTTAACATGTGTTTGATTTCAGCATTTCACCACATCCATGTGGTACAATCACTTCATCACACACTCATGCATTTCACATCATATAGGCGTCATGTTCACAAAGTTCACATCTTTTACAACAAAAAACGCTGATATTCAGATAATCCGGGGAAATTTTATTACTTTCAAAGAATTCCAACATCATAAGTGTTCCACACTAATACTTTTCATTACATCACAGTTTATAACTTTATTAGCCATGGTGGCTTGATAACAGAATCAAAAAGATAACTAACAATACTGCCCTAAGGAAAGAGAAAGCAAAACAAGCTTTCCAACTGCTATAAGCTTCTACTAGTCGGGGGCGTCTAGTGTACAAGTACCCCTACACATCCAACCACATTTGCTCCGCTTCCAGCGAGTCATCCCGGTCACAAACTCGCCCCTCCTCTTCTCAGAATCGGAACCTATCTCTACTCCCAAGCTCTCAGGTCCCCTGGTTTGGTCATCCTGCATAATAAACTCCCTCATTTCCCCTTCATGGTCTCCCCCGGGACTCTCTTCCTCGATCTGCTCTGTCTTGCACTCACTCGAGTCTCCCTTGAGGTCTTCACTTCCCATTAGCTATCCCTCACTCACCTCAGAATCTTCCTCGGGGTCCTCTTCAGGATCCTTCTGCTCCATTGGTTCTCTCTCACTAGGGTCTTTCTCAGGGTCATCGTTGGGATCTTCCTTCTCCATGGGTTCCCTCTCACTAGGGTCTTCCTCAGGGTTCACCTCCTCTATTGGTCACGCCTCAGTAGGGCCATCTCCTTCTTCCTTAGAGTCTCTCTCCTCATCTGTAAGCTCATCTCCCGGGGGTGGGGCATCCTTCTCACTAGCTGTGGGAATACGCTCCAGGTCGTGGGGTCCCTCCAGTCTCAAGTAGTTTATTAGGTCATTAATATTCATCCCCATGGGCTCCCAATTGATCTAGTAACACCTCCCCCATAGGTAGGGATCACGAGCCCGAGGTTGCAGCTCATCAACTCGATAACATCACTCAGGGTCCCCCTTCAGGGTTAGCAATAGAAAGACTACTCGATTATTCTCAATCGCCAAGCAGCTATTGGGCCTATTCTCCAAGTATCTTACTAACATCCACCTCACATGTCGTATGTGGTCCCACACACTCTTCCCCTGCTCCTCAGCTAACTGGTCATGTAGACAAGGACCTCCTACGCAACCACAGTGCTGAGTACCATCCATTCCTATACAAAGTAAGTACACATAAGATATGCATCCAAACTGTTGTCATACATTCATTTAACACTAAATACAGATATATGCAACCTCAGTCCCGTACTACACTCACTCTTCGAACGATCCTTAGGTCTACCAGTTTTAGCTTTTTAGCTCTTTACGGTCTTTTAAGCAAGCCTGCAAGTCAGTTAACCTGAGCTCTAATAGCACTTTGTAACACCTTGAAGCTCTAATTTCATTTCTTATCTACTAATCTTAACCCTAGGTGGCAGCAGAACCTAATTGGGGTGTTACCGCCGTATTTCCTTCTCGGAAATACCAGGATGGATATCAAATTAACGATTAATACAAACATCCTTAATATTGTTTCAATCTCCACATTGTTCAAACTTTAATAACAAAACTAGTTCAATCCAATGTTCATAGTAACTTTCTTCATAACAACTAAACTTCCATCTTCTTTGACTCACACATTCGAGCCTTGCTATACTTTCAGTTCCCTAGCCCCATGCACAACTAAGTCACCTGAAAACAAAATATTTTGTAAAAGTGAGATAAACTCAGTAAAAAATCACCACTAATAGTCAACTACATAAACAAATTCATTTTGAAAACAGTTTAATAGGGTAGGAAAAACAACAAGACTTCCAAGACACATTTCTCATTAACATAGCTTTCCATGGTTACCAGTTCTCGCAAATGTAAGTTCATAGTTTATGGTCCAAACACAACGGTTCGATTTTAGGTGAGCGGCCCCACTGGGTTTCATAGCATGCGTTCCAGTTCACCGCAACCGCTTAACTCGTTCCTGGCCTACCGCCTCTCAGGCAATTACCGTGAAACCCTTTCTTGGCCTACCACTAACAAGGATGGTTATCGCTAACCTAGCCCACGTCTCAGCAGAGCACGTGGCCGCTCACATGCATGCACTAGTTTCCCGAGGAAGGGTAATGGCCTTCAGTTCAACATAGTCAGATTAAATCTCACCAACTCAGCCTTTACAGTTATTAATTTTAGATCTTCCTATTAGAGACCAACTTAGCATAAGTAAGTTCATTCAATCCCAGCCACTTCCCCCAATGACTAACCTGCAGCAGTAAAACAGGCATTTCTAGCAAAACATGACAAGGTCTCAATTACATAGCATGTCACGTCATACAGATTCTGCCATGCAGTTCCATTCAGTTAACTCATACTATTATTCCTTTAAATTAGTAACAGGATAGTTCTTACCATGTTCAATGCACATAGTTGCAAACAACGTGGGAAAAGGTTAGGGCATGATTGTTACCTAGATACTGTATAATTTACAAGCTCGGTTACTATTCCGACTTACTGCTCCGCACCTGGGCCAACACATAGCCCACACTCAGTCTAAACTCAAATGAATTACCCCCTGGTCGTTTTCTTACTTCCAAAATTTTATAAAATTTTATCCATGCTTTTAAGGCCCCCAATTTAGGCCTAAACTAAGGTCCAAACTCGGTTAGAATTTGGCCCCCTTCTAGATGCCGTAACTTCCGCTCCCGATGTCCAATTTACGATTCCTAGCCCAATCCAGAAACTTCGAGTTGTCCTTTACCTTTATCATGTTCAGGGGTTCGCCTGGTTCTATCCCAAAGTAGGTTGTTTTCTCACTTATTTTAGTGGTGTCACTGACTGTCCTAGGCTGGACAGTTCAATATAAACTGGTTATAACTTGGGCCACGCTATCTCAATCGACCCGATTCCAAAACAAGGTTATTTAGGCAAGTAGATCGATGGAAATGAATTTTTAAAAATGCATAATTTCCTGTCCCTACGCAGTAGCACGTTTTTATCAATTTTCAACCCGGGACCACCCCCAAGTCGCCTAAGTCAAGGGAAAAAAAACTATGATTTGATAGCGAAAATACAAATAAACGTTCCACACTAACCTTGATGTAAATTCGGTAAGGAAACAATTTGATTGTCGATCCCTTTATACTTCAAATCTGAAAAACAATAATAAAACGAATAAAGTTTAATGCTTTTCACTAGAAATTCGCATAAACCATAATGTTTGTGAAAAAAAACACCACAAATGGTTTAGGATACTCATGTATGGGGTGCATGGGATGCCCCCCTATTACCACCAAGGGAGAAGGTGGCGTGGGTGGCTAGCGGTGGGCCGGTGGTGGCGGGGCTGCGAGAGGGAGATGGAGAGAGAGAAAAAAGAGAGAGAACGAGAGAGAGAGAGAGAGAAAGAGAGAGAGAAAGATGAGACGAAGAGAGAGAAAGAGAAGAGAACTAATGTAAAGGGGGGGTAGCCATGCTTAGGGTTTCTCTAGGGGGGCAAGGAAAGGAAAGGGAAAAGAAAAAAAAAGAAAGAGAAAAAGAAAAGAAAAGGAAGAAAATGGAGAAAAACGAAAGAAAATAAATCATACTTAAGGATTGATTTAGGTGAGTTTGGGAGGAAATTTTTTTTTACAATTTCAAAAAACAATATGTAGAGGGAAAAATAAATGAAAATGGTAGATTATTGAGTTATGAAGCATAATCCAAAAATATTTAAATCGAGAAAAGCAAAACAATCCGAATAAAAGACTAATCAAATAAATATTTTAGAAAAATTTAAAAGACACAACTCGTGTCGAAAAGGGTTTAAAACGACCTGCATTATGAGGGTTGGTCCTAGTCACAAGGTCTCTCAATTTGATTTTCCAAGGTAAAATATATATATATATATACGTATATATATATATATATA
>JACYFF010031954.1:19549136-19566223 GCA_017589665.1 Selenicereus undatus | reverse complement strand
CTCACACAGATGTATATATGTATATATGTATATTTGTGTGTGTATGTATGTGTATGTGTGTATCTATTATATAATATAAAAGAAATGTTGAGTTTGCTGCTTCCCCCTTAATTTTCAATTAGTATAAAAATCACCACCTTTGATTTAATTGGGTGATAAATCCCCATTGCATATCTCACAATTAAAACAAATTTCTAAAAAGAAAAACAGTTAGCACAAGCGTCAAACTCACTTCCCCCCAAACACAATAGAAGTTCCACTACTAGCACTGCCACGCCTAGCATCTGAAGTTGGCAAATAAAAAGTAATTGCAAACAAATCCAACTCAGCAAAGCCGTGTACCCTACTTTCCCACACACACAGGAGAAGTTAAACCCTATCTTCTACATTCAACTTAGCCCAACACCCCATACCCGGCGAGGAATGGCTACACAGTTTGAATCTCTCATGTCTTTTTCACAATCTGTGTCGTTCTCTCTATACCCATTGCACTTGTTCCTTTTTCCCATCAACCTGTAGCAGCAACCAACATCCTATTTTCCATTAACAAGGTTAGAGCTCTTATAATTATGAAGGTATGGTTTGTAGCGTATATAATTTGATTCACTCTTTCTAATGTAATTCCTAATTTTGCATATTCTCCGCAAAGAAATCAAGAAAGAAAGGGAGATGAGGATTAATATCAAGATTGCTACCTAATTCCGTTCTGGAGAGTGCAAATGGTATTTATGTTTGATTGAATCTCTTCGTTTCCCATATTCTTTCTCAATCTAGTAGAAGAAAACCAAAATCATATTTTTCTTCTAGTTTCTAATTTTATTAAGCCAATTGTAGCATACGAACTATAACATGAGCTTGATAACAGTGATGAGGGAGGCATGAAACTAAAAAATTTGAATTCAAACGTATAAAGGTCCTAAGGAAAATTTAGACAGATAATGCATATACCACGAATGAATATTTAACGACTTAAAGTTACAAACACACCACCAAAACCATGAGCAGAAGCTAGCCCAACTCACCATAATGACCCAATTAAGTGCTCAAAAACTCAGATCACAAGATCAGCAGCACCAATCGCTTATATAAATTAAATACAAGACTCCCAAAAAAAATTTCCCACAATTATAATCAAAATCAGATAAATGCAAATTTAGAAACAATAACATGAGCTTGATAACAGTGATAATGGAGGGATAAAACTATAAAATCTGAACTCAGACCTTGAAAGGTCCATTATCAGTTCTAAACCATGAGTTCAGAAATACAAACTAAAACCGAAACTCCTAAGGCAAATTTAGAGAGACAATGCATATACTACGAATGAATATTTAAACACCTACAATTGCAAACATACCACCAAGACCATGACCAGAAGCTGGCCCAACTCACCATATTGACCCTTAATTAAGTACCAAAACCCATATCACAAAATTAGCAGCACCCACCCCTCAGATAAATTAAATGCAACAAGACTCCCAAACAAAATTTCCCACAATTGTAATCAAAATTAGATCTAGGCAAATAAAAAGAGACAATGCATATACTACAAATGAATATTCAAAGACTTACAGTTACAAACATACCACCAAACCCACAAACTAAAGCTAGCCCAACTCACCATATGAACCCTTAATTAAGTGCCCAAAAACCTAGATCTCAAAATCAGCAGCACCCACCCCTCATATAAATTAAATGCAACAAGACTCCCAAACAAAATTTCCCACAATTTTAATCAAAATCAGGTCAAGGCAAATTTAGAGAGACAATGCATATACTATGAATGAGTATTTAAAGACTTACAATTACAAACAGACAACCAAACCCATGAGCACAAGCTAGAATAACTCACCGTAATGACCCTTAATTAAGTACCCAAAAAAGAACTAAACCATGAGTCCAGACCCTTACTTAAGCTTGATAACAGTGATGATGGTGGGATGGAACTATAAAATCTGAATTCAGTCCTTGAAAGGTGCATTGTCAGATCTGAAGTTGATGCCTGGAATATACCAACTAAACCATGACTTCAGAAATACAAACTAAAACCAAAACTATAAAATCAACGGCTAGATGACATTCTGATCCCTAATCTTTCCCGTCAAATATCCGATTCACAACTCATTTTAGGTTGAATGAATGGTTAGAGGCAAGAGAAAGTATCATATTTTTCTTGTCAGTTTCCAATTTTATTAAGCCAACTATAGCATGGAAACTATAACGTGAGCTTGATAATAGCGATAATGGAGAGATAAAACTATAAAATCTGAATTCAAACCTTGAAGGTCAATTATCAGTTCTAAACCATGAGTTCAGAAAGACAAACTAAAACCAAAACTCCTAAGACATATTTAGTGAGACAATGCATATACTACGAATGAATATTTACACACTTACAATTACAAACAGACAACCAAAGCCATAAGCAAAAGCTAGCCCAACTCACCGTAATGACCCTTAATTAAGTGCCCAAAAAGGAACTAAACCATGAGTTCATACCTTTACTTAAGCTTGATAAAAGTGATGATGGTGGGATGAAACTATAAACTCTGAATTCAGACCTTGAAAGTTACATTATCAAATCTGAAGCTGATGCCTAGAATATACCAACTAAACCATGACTTCAGAAATACAAACTAAAACCAAAACTTCTAATTGAACCAGAATATAATAATCAACAATAGCAACAACAATAGACTCCTAAGAATGCCATTCCAATCACAAAGCCTGAAGCTTCAACACGAATCCTGCAAGTAAACATTACCAACTGCCTTTCTCATAATATAACAATCAATATCAGAAATAACAATAAACTCGAACATGCTTCTCGTTTTTCTCACTATGCCTCAAGTGAATTACCTAAACGTCCAAAGCAGACCCAATTTCCTTTTTTGCATATTTTGTCTAATGGAGTAACTGAACACGCATACAATCAAAACCAGAGCAAGATGCAAATTCCCCACATTTTTAACCAAAATCAGATCAAGGAAAATTTAGAGATACAATGCACATACTACGAATGAATATTAGAACATTTACAATTACAAATAGACAACCAAAACCACGCGCAAAAGCTAGCCCAACTCACCGTGATGACCCTTCATAAAGTGCCCAAAAACCCAAAACACAAAATTAGTAGCACCCACCCCTCATATAATTTAAATGAAACAAGACTCCCAAAAAATAATCCCATAATTTTAATCAAATTCAGACTAAGGCAAATTTAGAGAGACAATGCATATACTACGAATGCATATTTAAACACTTACAATTACAAACACACAACTAATACCGTGAGTAAAAGCTAGCCCAACTCACCAAATTGACCCTCAATTAAGTGCCTAAATACCCAAATCACAAAATCAGCAGCATCCACCCCTCAATTAAATTAAATGCAACATGACTTTAAAAAAAAACAAGATTTTCTGGCACAGTTAACTGAATAAAAATAACAAATAAGAACTTCAACAATCAATATATGAATCACAGGAAGCACTTACTCATGTCCTGATGAGTATAACTTTCAATGAAGATCAAACAGTATATCCCTTTTAACATGATTTTGGGTAATTTTTTCTGCTAGTGTCAAATATTTTTGTAGAGATTTTTGTGCAATCTAATACAACAGATTAAATGACACAAAAAAAAATAAGAGGCTAAAAACAGTGCAGAGAAATCAAGAAAGCAAGGGAGACGAGGCTTCATACCAAGCTCCCTACCTAATTACGTTCTGGTGAGTGCAAGTAAACCAAATATAAATCCATTAAGACGATGGCCATGAAAAGACGAATAGATCACAACAAATTTAGAGAGACAATGAATATACTACGAATGAATATTTAAAGACTTGCAATTGCAAACATAGCAGCAAAACCATGCGCAAAAGCTAGCCCAACTCGTCGTAATGACCCTTAACTAAGTGCCCAAAAACTTAGATCACAAAATCAGCAGCACCACCCCTCATATAAATTAAATGCAACAAGACTCTCAAAAAAAATTTCCCACAACTATAATCAAAATCAGATCAAGAAAAATTTAGAGAGACAATGCATATACTATGAATGAATATTTAAAGACTTACAATTACAAACATACCACCAAAACCATGAGCAAAATCTAGCCCAGCTGACCATATTGACCCTTAATTAAGTGCCCAAAAACCCAAATCACAAAATCAACAGCACCCATGCCTCATATAACTTAAATTCAACAAGACTCCCAAAAACATTTCCCACAATTGTAATCAAAATCAGATCAAAGCAAATTTAGAGAGACAATGCATATACTATGAATAAATATTTAAAGACTTAAAATTACAAATAGACAACCAAAACCATGAGCACAAGCTAGCCCAACTCACCGTAATAACCCTTAACTAAGTGGCCAAAGAACTAAACCATGAGCTCAGACCCTTAATTAAGCTTGACAACAATGATGATGGCGGGATGAAACTACAAAATCTGAATTTAGACCTTGAAAGGTCCATTATCAGTTTTGAAACTCATACCTGGAATATACAAACTAAACCATGAGTTCAGAAATACAAACTAAAACCAAAACTTCTAATTGAACCAGAATATAATAATCAACAATAGCAATAAGAATAAACTCCTAAGAATGTCATTCCAATCACAAAATCAGAAGCCTCAACACAAATCCTATAAGTAAATATTAAGTAACGCATTTCCCAAAATATACAAATCAATAACAGAAATGACAACAAACTCGAACCTGCATCTCCTTTTTCTTACTGTGTCTCAAGTGAATTACCTAAACTGTCCAAAGCAGACCCAATTTCCTTTTTTGCATATTTTGATTAATGGAGTAACTGAACACGCATACAATCATAACTAGAGCAAGGTGCAAATTTTCCACAATTTTAATCACAATCAGATCAAGACAAATTTAGAGAGACAATGCATATACTATGAATGAATATTTAAACACTTACAATTACAAACATACAACCAAAACTGGACTTGGCAAAAATTGACCTGCCCGAAAGTTTTGGGCTTTGAACACGATTTTCTCGACCCGAACCCGAAATAAATCGAACTCAAAAAGCCCGCAAATTTTTGGGTCAAACCTGACCCGAATCCGAACCCCCTCGCTCAACCCGAATATTATATTTTTATTTTTTATTTTTAAAATTTTTTTCCGTTTAACAATTATAGTTTTTCATTATAATGAATCGTTTAGAAAGAGTTTTATAACTATCGCTTCTCTACGCAAATTAGATAATAGTACCCATTCTTTCCGAAATTCATTCTCATAAAATGACATCATATACAACTTATAAATGGAATAATTTTTGAAATGGGCATGAAATATCTAGTGTTAAGAAAATCAGTTTAGAATAACACAAGTATTAAAAATGTGCAAGTCATACCATTATATTCTCAGTGAATTGAATACGTCTCATTGCATTTTAAATAATATTACTCTATAATAATCTAAAATTTTGATGTTATAATTAATAAATAATTGTAATATTTTGTGCATCTATAATATTCTTTCATTTAGCTTCTTTCTATTTGGCCTTGAACTTGATGTCAATGATGAACAATGGACCAATTTGTGCTCGTGTTAGAATCAGCCCACTAATAAGGGTCTATAATTAGGTAATGATAGGTTAAATTAACAAAATATGGAATCATTAAATGGATTATTAACGGGTCGAACTTTCCAACCCATTATCATGTTTTAGATGGGTAGGCCCATGAATGGCCCGGCCTATTATTAGTATTTAATATATGAGCCAACCCACTCAAACGTAACTTAGAGTCTACCAATACTTGGCATTCACATATCCTATTGAAAAGTTTAAATATTTTTTATATTCTTTTAAGAAATTATAATTAGAATGTTTGTTCATTAAATACAGACAATTTTAAGTAATAACTATGTCAAAATATTGATTTTTACAAAAAAGAAATAACTCACTAAAAAAGCACTCCAAACTCGTTGGGTTGACCCGAAACCCATAAAACCAAAATACATGCACCCATATTTTACCCGAACCCGAAATACACCCGATCCGTATTTTACCCGAACCCGAATACACTCGATCCGTATTTAACCCACCCACCTGAACTGACAGGTCTAACCAAAACCATGACCAAAAGCTAGTCCAACTCACCATAATGACCCTTAATTAAGTGCCCAAAAACCCAATCACAAAATAAGCAGCACCTACCCCTCATATAAATTAAATGAAATAAGACTCCCAAAAAAAAAGATTTTCCAGCATAGTAAAATGCATGAAAATAACAACTGAGATCTTCAACAATCAATATATGAATCACAAGAAGCATCTGCTCATGTCCTTCTGAGTATAAATTTCAATGAAGATCAAACAGTATATCCCTTTTAACATGATTTTTGGTAATTTTTTCTGGAACTATCAAATATTTTTGCAAAGACTTTTATGCAATAATATAGCAAATTAAATGACAAAAAAAGAAGAGGCTAAAAACATAGCAGAATAATTAAGAAAGAAAGGGAGACGAGGATTCATATCAAGCTCGCTAATTACGTTCTGGTGAGTTCAACTACACCAAATATAAATGTATTGTGGCCATGAAAAGACTAACAAATCTAGCAAGGACTCAGTGGTCACCGCCACCATTGTGAAAAAAACCAAAATATACAACAAAATCTTAAATAAAAGACAAAATGAAGGGTTGAAATGTCAATAATGGTTAGAAATAGACCATACCTATCAGATCCGTCGAGGAGGGGCGGTGCGTATGCTACACGTGCCACCGACAAAAGTTTCGTTTGACTTCCTTTTTCCTTCATCATGTTTCCAAACCCCCGATCTGCCCAATCCTCGCAGAAAAATCCAACATAATCCCATAAACGGCGATGCGTACACCCACGCGCCACCACCTAAGTAACGTTTTGGCGTGGATGGTACCGTTGGACTTGGTTTTGGCCGATCTACATGTTTGTGGTGTTGTATTTTTCAGGTGGTGATGCAAGAGTTGTGTACGAGGCGGATTTCATCAGTTGGGCACACAGTAAATGATGAACCGTGGGAGTATCACAGATCTGGATGTTCATAGCCCAATCAGAACCAATTAGCTTTCTGCATGTAGCTCTCTCCACCACTGAACCCACCAACTTTGCTGGTTCTTTACCTCCCAACCCCCAACCCACTCAATCGATCGAACACAAACGGCAAAAACAGCAAAAAAATCAACGGCTAGATGACATTTCGATCCCTAATCTTTCCCGTCAAACATCCTATTCAAAACTCACTCTAGGTTGAATAAATGGTGAGAGGCGAGAGAAAGTCGGTGGGGAGGATGACTTAATGGTGGGAGACGAGAGAAAGTCAGTGGGGAGTATTAATGCTGTCTTGGGGGCGTGTTGCAATAACCCTAAATATCGGGGCCTCTTGTCTTGAGTTGGTCTTATTTACGGAAATTGAATAATCCTGCTTCCTTTTTTTTCGGTTCATCCTTCCCCTTATTTTATAAGGAAAAAATAACATAATTAATCTAATGAGTTATTATCATATACATAATTGATATTTAGGTAAATAATATTTATAACCCACAATTTTTGGAATTATTATTTAACCTCCTTCAACTTATAAATTATTATCATTTGCCCTCCAAAAGTACCAATATGAGGGCGGTCAAACAATAATAAATTTCATACATATGATAACAAAGTCTAAAAACAGGGAGTTCAAATAATGATTCCAAAAACTGTGGTTTTCAAATAAGATTTGCCTAAATATGAAGGGATGTATATGATAATAATTCTTAATCTAAAACTTAATTTATTTGGTCATATCATCAACAAACTATTTAATTTTGGATATATCATATCTTATAAGTAATCCTCTTTGACCTTAACCCGAAGTTGCATCATTCAAACTAATATATGTTTTAGATGTTTTCGCACTTTTAATTTGCTTCTTTTTAGTCTATTAATGTGCTAACATTAGATGAGGACATATTTTTCATATAATGGTTATCGTTTTTTTTTTTCTTAATTTACTTATCTACATCTATCCCTCTCCCCTTTCCCTCTCGATGTTAATGTAATAGTACAAAAAAAGATGCACATTACTGCAATAAATACATCAAATACGAAAATAATAAATAAAAGGCCATAACACATTACTACAATAAATACATCAATTAGAATACAAATATCTACTAGAAATAAACAACGCACTCTAAAAACAAAAAATTTGATTTTTAATAATGCAAACAATAATTCAAAAGTGGTAAACATTTACACAATAAATACATAAAATAAGTACAGAATACATAGATAGATATAATACGTTCTATTATTTTGGGGTTGAAATATCCAAACAATATCTATATAGGTGAATTTCTCTATATTAATTACTTAGATGGAACGAGATCACTCAAATTGAAATCTCTACACATACCTATCTTTCAAAATACAATTCTTGGAACAATGTATGGCTAGAATAGTTGAACACTTTCAACATTAAACAAGACCACTGTAATTTACATATATTCGAAATTAGAACAAAAACATTGCAACTTCAATATATTGAACATTATAATACATACCTTTACTACAACTAAACAAAGCACTCTACAAACCAAAACTTTGAATTATAATAATGCAAACAATAATACAAAAATGATAAATATTTACACAATAAATACATCAAATACGAACATAATAAATGGAAGGGTGTAATACATTCTATTCCTTTTGAGTTGGAGTATCCAGCCAATATTTATGTACGTGAACATCTTATTCAAATTACTCTTTATGCAAATTACAAACTTATTCACTTTATAAAGATTTTATTGAGTACACAACTAATGAAATCTATTTCAGAACTATCAATCGTACAATCACTTAATTCAGCCCATGTTCAAGACTTACATAACAGACATCTTAACTTACCTTTGTGTATAAAAAAACAAATACATAAACGAATAAAAATTCATCAAACAATGACAAAGAAAACATCCTCTGTCCATATGTGACGCTACGCATAACAACACACAGACGTATTAATTCAATTCACCAATAACTTATGTTTTATTTCATGTGTGTGTGTGTGTGTGTGTGTGTGCGTGTGCGTGCGTGTGTGTGTGTGTGGACTCCTAGGACAACAATATGGCCCAGGGCTCCACAAGAAGGTGGTTGAGGTACAAGCAAGCTGGCCTTAATGCTAGATATAGGTTGTTCACAAAGAGATGTAGAGATGTCAACCATCCTACGTATATCGTTCAATATCGGCGATATCAAGAAGAAGCCAGAATGTTGAACTTCAATTTGTCACGATCGGGAAGGAACATATATGTGAGAAGATTCACACAGCAGTGGAGATTCACTGGAACTATGAATAATTGCACCCATTGTGATGCAACGATGTGGTATGACGAGATGGTGTGCGGTGGCATAAATCATGAACTGTGCTTTAGGATGTGTTGCCACCTTGGTCAAGTTAGATTGATTCCTTTACTTGCACCCCCGCCTCTTCTTATTTCATTGTTTAATGATAGAACTTTTATGGAGAATATCCACATTTCTAACTCTATATTGTCCTTCACTTCGATGGAAGCAACTATTGTCTATTATGGATGGTCGTGGACTATACACATTTCGTATAAGTGGAGCAAACTATCATCAAATCGGGTAGTTAATACCACCTGAAGGCCATGCCCCAAGATTTCCACAACTTTATATTCATGACATACAACATGAATCTCGCAATAGAATCAATGCTTTTAGGAGGGGAAGCAATTTAAATGGGGTCAATTCATCCACTATAGAGAATTTGTAACAAATGTTGAATGCATGTAATTCGTGTGTATAAGTATTTCGCCAGACAACAAACATTATCAGCACTGATAATGTTCATGATATGTGAATTCGCATAATCACTACAAGGCCAGGGGGCAATATATGTGACCAATTGCCGATGAAATTGTTGCTCTTGTTGTTGGAAGTGAAGGTACAGAGGTTGTTGGTACTGATATAATATTAAGAACAGTTGCCAGAAATGTAAAGTGAATATACTAATATCCGCTCTTATTTCCCTTTGGAACAAATGGATAGGTACGCGGCATTCCATTAGCTGAAGGGTCAAATAGCCACCGTGAAGAGTTACATTGCTCCAATATTATGCATTCAGAATACAGTTTAGGGTTAATGAAGTAAAAATTTTGCTTCAAGAAGGGAGATTATTTCTTCAATTTGTAGCTGATTATTGCACTGTTATTAAGCATGAACGCCTCCGTTACATACGGGACCACTAAAACGTGTTGTGTATAGAATTGTATGTTGGTTTAGAAGAAGCTATCACCGCTGGTGAATCCAATGCCAGCACCATTGGTTTAAGGTGCATCCTACCTTTCTTTATCATGTTTACCTATAACCTAAATTGACCTGAAATACGAGAAGCACTCGATCAACAACCAGGACAATATGCGAATGACAAACCAGGTATTGTAGCCCATGTCTTTCGATTACGGCTGCAGGAGTTGATGCGAGATTTCAAGGAGAAAAACTTCTTTGGCACCGTTGTTACAAGTTCGTTTGTACTTGTGCAACATTGTCACCATAACTGTATTAATTGGGAAATAGTTTTTTTACATTTTGCTATAACAAGTGTTGGTGACTTTATTTGTTTTCTATTCTGTAGAGATATATGTTATTGAATTCCAAAAACGAGGGTGACAACATGCTCTTACTCTCCTGACCCTTGCTACTAATGACAAACCTACTTGCTCGGAGGATATCGATGTCTTCATTCGTGCCAAGCTTCCTAACCAAGATGAAGATCCATTTGCATATAAAACCATGACAAAGCACATGATACATGGGCCATTGGCATAATTAATCCTTATCTTCCCTGTATGGAAGGACCAATGTGCACAAAGCACTACCCAAAGGCCTTTACTAACTACAAAACTATTGAAGAAAATGAGTTTGATAGATATCGGCATAGAGATGATGGCAGAATGATTACTATTAATGGCAATCAGATTTATAATCGGTGGGTTGTTCCATATAACCGTGATTTGTATGTGAAGTATGACGCACACATCAATGTTGAGTGTTGTGCACAAAAGAAGGTTATCAAATACCTTCATAAGTATATGCATAAAGGTCCCGATCGAGTTACATTTGTTCTTGAGAAAAATGGTCAACCTAGTGGAGAAGGAGGCCACAATCAACATTCAGATGTTGATGAGATTACACAATACCTAGATGGTAGATATGTAACAGCTATAGATCCAATGTGGCGAATGTTTGAGTTTGAAATAACACACTGGTACCCATCTGTTAAAATGCTACAGTACCATTTACCAAGGCAGCATAACGTTCTTTCAAATAAGCTAATAACTTGAATGATGTTCTCGATATGGCCAGACAACGAATTAGTATGCTCACAGCATGGTTTCAAGTCAATGCGGAAGACCCTCAAGCAAATTAATACACATATGTTGAATTCCCGATGTATTATGTTTGGAATAGGAGTGTCAAAAAGTGGACCAGACGTCAACAGCGGGTAGGTATTGGAAGACTACCATTTGCAAATCCTAACTCAGATGATATTACTTGAGAATGTTGCTTACTGTTGTTCGGAGGGGCCATGTGCTTTGATGACATGAGAACAGTTCATGGCATATTGTACCCTACATTCCGTGAAGCTTGCGGCGCAAGAGGATTGGTAAGTGATAATAGTGAATGGAATGATGCTCTTACTAAAGCAGCGACATGGGCTACTGGGGCGCAACTACGGAGTATGTTTTGCTCCATGCTTATGTACAATGAGATTGCATAGCTCGATGTACTGTGGGAAGGTCACTAGGAAGACTTGATTGATGAGTTGGAACGAAGATTACAAAGCGAACATCGGGATGATGACTTGCATCTAAATACTGAACAAAGGAAAAATCTTGGATTATATGAATTGCAAATTATTCTAAATAGAAATGATCGTTCCTTGAAAGACTTCCCTCTTATGCCATTGCCCTCTTCTGATGTTGCACAACAACTTAGAAATCAGTTAATTTGGGAGCAACTAGATTATGACATTCAAAGAAGCTGTTACTTTAACATTGTTGCTTCCTATATTAAACTCTTACTAGATGGAGGTGTTTCAAAATGTTATTACTACTGACGATTCCAATGAAGGAGGATGCTTCTTTGTATATGGTAGTGGCGGAACAGGCAAGACCTATGTTTGGAAAGCTATTACTGCTGCCCTTCGTTCGAAAGGAAAAATTATTCTATCAGACGCGTCGTCTGGAATAACTGTGTTATTATTACCCTTAGGGAAAACTACTCACTTAATGTTCAAGATCCCTATCAAATGCTACTGATACATAATATTGCTTCTTTTCTAAGCATTCAATGTTTGCTGAGTTGATCCGTCAACCATCATTGGTAATATGGGATGAGGCACCAATGACGCACCGTCGTGTTATTGAGACAGTGGATCGTGCATTTAGGGATATATGTGGCAATGAACAAATTTTTTGTATTTGGTGGTGATTTTAGGCAAGTACTTCCCGTTATCACAAAAGGCAGAAGAGCATATACAGTTGCAGCATCAATTTCTAGGTCTTATTTCTGGCCTTATTGCAAAGTGATGCATTTAATAATCAACATGCGACTAAGGGATCCACACTTATGCCATGATGAATATGAACGGTTGCGACATTTTGCAGATTGGATCTTGAGTGTCGGTAATAGCACACTAGAACGTATATCATTACAAGGAAGCGAAGCCAACTGGATACAAATCCCTTCGAAGTTCCTCATACCAAATAACAATCATGGTTTAGACAACTTAATATTAGAAATTTACCCTGAGTTATTTCCTAGATACAATGACGGTTCTTACAAGCAGGAACGCTACATACTTGCTGCTATAAACAATAATGTTGATCAATTGAACTCCCAAATTTTAGGAATGCTTCCTGGAAGTTGTCACACATACTTGAGTTCAGGTACATTTCAGGAGAGCAGTGAACATCCTGACATCGATGGCATTCACCCACCAGAAATACTATATGGGTTAACTTTCTCAGGCTTGCCCAACCATGAAATTCAATTGAAAATAGGTGCACCAGTGGTTTTGTTGAGGAATCTTGATCCACATTTGAGGTTGTGTAATGAGATATGCTTGATAGTTTAATGTCTTGGGAGTAAGGTTTTGGAAGCGAGGATTATTACTGGTCGCAATATTAGGCAAAAAGTAGTTATTCCACGTATTGACTTGACATCATCTGCGAATGACACACAATTTGCATTAAAAAGACGTCAATTCCCAATTAAATTGGCGTTCACAATGACAATCAACAAAAGTCAAGGTCAAACACTCAAGCATGCTGGGGGTTTACCTTCCCGGACCAGCTTTCTCACATGGACAACTTTATGTTGCCATTTCCCGCGTTAAGTCCCCATCTGGGTTAAAATTTTTTAATTTGTATTAAGAGTGATATCCCTGATAATGTCATCAGGAATGTTGTATATAGAGAAATCCTCAATGATGTACCTCATTGTGATTAATGCAAATGTATATTTTATGTTTATCATTTTACTTAGTACGTACATTATGGATACACAATGTTGTGTGGATTATAAAGTACATAAATTTTACATCTTTCTATGTTTTTTCCCCCTTAGCTCATTAGTGATGATACCTCCTTATTGTCATTTTGCTTTATGGGGACATTTTTTTTTTAAAGGCCTCACATTTAGGGGTGATCAAAACAGGTTAACTGGATATCCAGATAACTGAAAATCGGTTAAACTGAAAGTCAGTTCGCAAAAATTGTGAACCGAAAACTGAACCAAAACTTTCGATTAACCGAATTTTTTGGTTCGGAAAAAATGTGAACCGTAACTGAACCAAAAAACTCGTTTAACCAGATTTTCGGTTCAGTTAACAGGATTTTCGGTTCGGTTATTGGTTAACCGTTAATTTAAATTGTTAATTTTTAGTACTTTTTTTAATTAATTTAACTATTTGAGACACCAAATATTAATTTACATATTATTGTATGTTTATTCTTATCATTAGTAATTATAAAATCTACAATTGATCAATATAAAATTTAGTTTTTTTAAAATAAAAGTGTAATTTCTGGTTTCGATTAATTGTGCGGTTAATTGAATCTCAAATAGCCGAACCGAAACCAAAATCAAAACCACAAAATTATTTTTGTTCGGTTAACCAAGTCGAATTTTTAGAAAAATTAAATCAGTTAACAGGTTTTTCGGTTCGGTTTTTTTTACTCACCCCTACTCACATTCCATATCTTTGGAAGAAATAAAATTTTCATACACAGAATGATATTCACATAACACCACAAAACATAAAGAATTTATTTTTCCTCCTATTTCAATACCCATTCAAGCATAAATTTTTGTGAATAGTGCAACCAATGTTGAAGTTGTCATTTAATGTATCCAATTTATTTGTTATATGTATACTAGGGCATAACTCGCTTTAGGTTATGGTGCTACTTTGGTCAAGTTAATTTACATATTTTGTCAAATACTGTACTTACATTTTTCACTTGATTATATATCTTTATAGGCATGATGGCATATCTCTCATTTGATTGTATGCCAATTTGTAGAATCTCTTATTATAGTACATCTATATGCATTTTTGTACGCTTGATGAGAACGCTGAGTGTTCGAGCATATAGCAATCGCAGTGTTTCGAAGGTTGTCTTTATGGATGCCGAGGTATTTCAATTTTCTCTAATATTTCGCTTTCACCATTTATTTAAATTTATTAATAACATACTTTCTTATGCATTGACAACGTAATGAGATTTTGGGCGTGATAATGGACAAAAAAATCAATAGGTGGAAGGTTATTCTGAAAATTGGTCGAGTACATCGACTCTCTAGTTTCTTAGTAAGTAATACCACACCTAAGGATAAAGAAATAGTGAATAACAACCTGAAGTTGTTTGTCCCTCATAAGACTCAATTACTGGATTTGCTTGATGAGTACAATGCAATCTCATGCCACCACTTCCCACTATTTGTTCTTTTTGTTGATGTCTCTACACATTTACAACCGATTGCACAAACAATAGGTAAATACAGTATAATATGATTTTGTGACTTATTCAACCCCCCGTACATGCCTCTTACTAAATGCATTCTGCAAACATAATTGGTTTAGTAGTTGCTGTTTCCAAAACTGAGAAGACACGTGCAGAAACCCTTAAACGAGATGTGCTCATTTGTGATATGCAGTATGTGCTTCCAACTAATAATACATTAGCCTCTTTGTTATGTTTTTCTTAATGTTTAAACGGTCTGTTGCATAGTAGATCCTGTTAGTAGATTACTCTTTCTTTTGTAGGTTGAATGCATTGTAACTCACCTTATGGGGAGATTTTGCTGAAATTGAAGGCAACGACTTTCCCATAATTTATTATTTGAAAATGTACTGCTTGCATCAAGGTTATTTGCCAGAGGGTACAAAGGTGTGTATATCATTTATCATTTCCAACAATTACATTTGATATTCTATTTTCTCTTCCATTTCACATTACATTTCCTTACCATACTAAAATGTAGCAATATATTCCCTAGGAATTACGCTCTCTACAACACATAAAAGTAGATTGTTGATTAGCCCACCAATCGAACATACTTCAGAGTTTGAGGGATGGTATACTGAATCCCATATTGTTGTTCACGTTAATATAATATGTGATCGCCATTTATTTTCTAAATTTTATATAAAATGTATATCTATGTTCAATCGTATTTTATGCATGTGTTAGGTGGGCTGATGATGGACATGCTCAACGACGCTTACAGTTTATACGTCAGAAAAGATTACGAATCCCTACTTTGGAGAAGTTATTCGTTGCTAGGTGAATCACATTTACCAAATACTCTCTATTGAACAATGTATCATTTACTTCATAATATTGTGTTAGATTTCCTTTGCTACTTTATATATAATCCATTTTGATAACTATTGACCCAACTTGTGTATTGTGTTATAATATAAGTGCAAATGCAGGTTTCATATTATCGCATCTTTGCATACGTGGAAAATATCTTCCTAATTGTCTATGCATCTTGCCCTGGCTGCCATTTGTGTTCCTGTTATCATGTGTTTGACCTTAATATACCGTATTGTACATGTCTACATCCACAAGATGCAACTTCTCAAAGGTATATATTTTGTGGCCTTCCCTCAATATCATTTAACCTGTAAATTGTTAAAATGTACTCAATTATATAATAGATAGTTCGCCTTAACCTCTTCTTTGACCTTTTATATTCTTCCTCCAAGTTTATCTACGACATAGCTCGTGCACTCAAACTTTTACCGTTCTTCAAGATGTTGCAGCAATTCTTCTTCGTACTACCACCATAGTCTTAAGTGGATATGCAGCAATGGTGACCTTATTATTGTAGTATTTCGTAATTGGTGTTTCATACCTACGGGTTTCCATTAATTAATAAATTTCAATTTCAATATATGCAGCCACAAGCTGAGCTTACATTATATCCCATATTGGACGATCACCTAGAAAATCCATGGGTGTTAGTCGTGGAGCCTCTTCGATTATGTGAAATCGAACCATCCATTGATGTCATTACATTAGCCGATTGGGAGGAAGAAGTTTCTTTCTTGAGGCATCGCGACGACAGTCATTTCTCTAGGTAACAAAAATATAACCATATACATTTCTTTGTACCTCTGCGTTTATATGTTTCAAATCTAATTATTACTATTTTTTTGTGCTTAATACAGCCCGAAGAAGAATCGATGTAGCATTCCCTTCGCTCAACTTCCATGCCATCTACCTTAATTCATGCTTATTTTCATTATAGTTTACACTTGAACATATGCTTCATTCAATTAAACATTTTGCAGTCTTCGGGATTCCATTTCATATTATGCACTACGCAATTATTTTCTTCAACTCTTATGCTTCCATAATGTTTTCACTGCTTACCCCATCTCCTTTGACTTCGATCTAACAATTACTCGACGATAATTTAAAAGTACCATTTAACTATTTAAAAACATAATCTTGGCACAACGCACGGGTCATAGCTAGTGTATATAT
>JACYFF010031954.1:19527932-19539136 GCA_017589665.1 Selenicereus undatus | reverse complement strand
TATATATATATATATATATATATATATATGTCTAGCACAACTCCTATTTTCACTGCTATGTAAGACATTTGACACTGCATGTGAGATTGCCTTAAACAAGTAACACACAAAAAAACCCAACTAATTAGTCATTGTTTGAGAGCCAATAAAGGGAAAATATATTTTCAAAGGCATGATTATCTTATGCTGATTAGATATGATTGTCCAGCCTTGGCCATCACTGCCACCTACATAGTTTTTCACATTTGTCAGGAACCAACCTCAACTCCCATTGTTTTCCCCTTCTGCAACTGCCCAAGCTAGAGGAAACATCTGGTTGTTGCCATCAATACCTATTGCAGACAAGAGTCCCCCCCCCCCCCAAAGAATGTCTTCAATAATGCAACATCAATACAGAGCACATGCCTACACACGCTGACATTCCTACTCCTTAGCCCATCAAAGCAAACAAAAACTCTCTTGAATACAGGAATCTCTTGAGTGATTGGTGGATCAGTCTCAAGAAGGAATGTGCTACTGTTATTGCTCCTTTTCAGCTCCTTTATATGGCTTCCAAGCTTGAAATAATGCTCCTTCATTGAATCATGTAATAGCTTTGCTGCCACTTTTCTGGATTTGTATGCAACCCATTTAGTTATGCAAATTGCAAAGTCTTTCTTTACCTCATTCATAATGTCCTTGGCTAACCAATGAGGTTTGACTTTGAATTTCAGAATGTAGTGCCTTGCCACCCAGGTTGGTTTAAGCTATCTGTTTCTGAGCATATTTCTAGTGCATATGTGGTGGTCGCTCACTGATTTCACAATGTATGTAGCTTGCCTCTTGTCCCATGATGCATACACTTTGAAATTGTAAGTACCTTTGCACACTACTTGAAACCTTTTTCTTCTTGCATTCGATATGTTAAACTTCTAGTCAAAGCCCTGTGCTAATGTAAGCCTCATAATAGCATCTTTGAATTTCTGGGCAGTTGCACAACACATGCCCACTTCCCACTGCAGTTTTTCAAAACCAGTATTCTCATTTACTCTGGGTGCTCTCTTTTTCCTCCTCAATAACATGTTATCCTCCTCATCACTCTCACCAGGGGTTTCCATTTCAACTTCATTGTCCTCATACTCACTTTGAAGCTCAGTACCTCCACCAAGTGCATCATCAATTACAGTGTCATTCTCAACTACTGTGGATTTAGTTTCTGGAATGCTATTGTTCTGTTTCCTAATTTCTCCAACTTGTTCCTTTGCTATCTACCACTCATCATCACTTGCTTCCACATCTTCAATTTCTGTGTCATCACTATCATATGTGGCAGCTTCTTCACCAGCCACATTATCATCAATATCATTAGTTACAACTTCTCTACCAATCTAATTACTATCACTCATCATCTACCTCACCATCAGGATGGTAATCACTATCATCAACTGAACTGCCTACATCTCCACCCACAAGATCATTCCAAGTTAAAGGTGACTCTGGCCTTTGGTCTTTTGAATCATAGTCAACATATTGTGTAGTCTCCTTGGCTATTTTAGATCTATAATAATTCTTAGGCTTTCTGACTGAGTAACAATAGTTGGCCTTTTTATTGTGGGGCTTTGGGTGTAGGAATTATTGGTTGGTGGGGTTTTGGTCTAAGGATTTTGTGAACTACATTTCTAGGTTGGTAGGATTGTGGTGACAGGCTTGTCTAAATTGGATTTCTAGGTTAGTGGGGTTCTAAGTGTTGGGCTTTGGAAACTGGATTGCTGGGTTGCTGGGGTTTTTGTTTTGGGGTCTTGGGGTCCTGGGTTGGTGGGTTTTTTAGCACTGAATTTCTAGTGGTGGGGCTTTTGGGTACTGAATTTCTAGTTGTGGGTTGGTTTGGTCCCCATGACATTGATCTTCTGGAGCAGGCAATGCATTAGGTAGAAGTTTTGGTTCACCTACCCCATAAACAGTATATACATGAATTTCCTTTTTACCCATACAGTGCTTCAGCATTTCAATTGACTCCTCATCAGTAAATAATCTCCTCAAACCACTTTCCACGGAGCAGTCAGATATCACATAAAAGAAATCCAACAAACCAGCATACCTAATTTTCTCACACGCAATTCCTTTCAACTCAAAATAGGATAATCTATCCACATTAAGAGGTTCAATGATCCTACAGCTACCTCCTTCATATTTCAGCTTTCTTTCTTTCACAAATTTTCCACCATGGTGAAGATGCAAGATTATGCTATCATCTCCCACATTGAACACTTTACAACAATAATTACACATGAAAACAACACTCAAGATCAATAGCCATCACAGCATGCAATTTCACACACAATTAAACCCTAACCTATACCAACCCCCCCCCCCCAAATTTCACATACTGAGGACCAAAATTCACTCTTATTGTCAAACTAGGTTTACATTACCGAATATAAATGTAAATTGAAGGCGCTAACCTTGCGTTGTAGTCAATTCCCAACACAGCTACTCCACTATCTCGATCCTTCATAGTATGCTTCGATTCTCTTTGAACTTCACTTAGTTGAGATGCTTCTATTCTCTTTCAAAGCCACTTACGTAAGCAGCGTTGAATTATGCTTCGATTCTCTTGGGTGCGACGTTTCACAAATTCGTAGTCTGAGTTTCAGTTGAGAGGAATTTCATAGGAGGGGGCTTAACAGAAGAAGAATGAGGTGAGGAAGATGGGAGAAAGTGGAAGGGTTCACAGCCTAGCTTTCTTTTTTTTTTTTTTAATGAAAACAAAACTAACTTCATATGTCAAGTGTCAACTCTTTTCCAATGGTATAATAATCAAAAATTTACTGCTCTGACTGCCACATCATATTTCAGCCATCTCCGCCACCACTATAGATGAAAACATTCAATATGTCAATAGTACATACTATGCTTGTCCAACTTTATAATATGGTTTAATATTGTCCAAACCCCCCAAAGTATGATTTATTATCATCAAATTTTCCAACTTATATTCCTTGATTTTCTAATCAATTGACCTCATTCTTATATAATTAAATTAAATATTTGTTATGAAGTCCTATACACAATCTTGTTTTTTAATCAGTTAAATAATATTTTTAATGAAAAAGAAAAAGAAAAACAAAGAAATACACAAAAGACAAAAAAATGGAATGAGGGAAGGAGTGAAAAGGCCGGCAAAGCAACTGAAGTTAAAAACCAACAATTCCACGAACCTAGTCCAGGCTCCAGATTCTAAAAGTTCACTTAACGTAGATTACACATTTGATTACAGGCTTTTACAACAACAGAAGCTAAAGAATCATCCTCCAAGGAAGCTCAAAGTTGGTTCAGTATGTATAATGAAATTAAACAACTGAGCGAGCTGACATCTTCCAAAAGCCTAAATTGCAATTTAAAAAATAAACAAAAAAGGCACACAGTTGAACGCCAAAAATGGCAACTGCTGGTTGTACTTGAAAATCACCCTGATTCACCCATCATCGGTGTATGTTATGGCCAGAATAACAATGGTGAAGGTGAAGATAACAGTTACCAAAGGGAACAACCACATCACCTTGCTGCTTAAACGACCCTCCTGACTGCATGAATCAACTTCTTCTAGAAGTTTCCGGACCTCTTCTATATTGTCATCCTTAGCAGCCCGGGTTAGTCTACCTTCAATTCTTTCAAGCTTGGCAAGTCTTTTGATTCTGGATACATTGTCAGACGACCATAGAAACCCAGTCATCTTCCACAAGAGGATACCAACATAGATAGCCACTACACAGTCCACAGTGTAATGATGGCGCTCCCTGACTTCCCTCTGTGCACTATGCATCACTAGCAGCCATATGAGGACTGAGCTAAACCCTCCATAAGCTTCCTGCAGTTGTTTCGGATTTAGAGTCCCAAATATCAATCAAGCATAAAGTGAAAAGAGTCAGTATCAGGCTACCAGCTGGAAAACTGTTGGCAGCTGGATTGGCAACATGGCCACTAGGTGAAGAAATAAGTAATGATACGATCAGTAACTAGGCAGTAGGAGTGCTGAACAGGCAGGATATAATAGGAGTGGGCGCAATGTCTCTCTTACACCCAGCTTTCAGGATCCTCTTTGAAATCACATGCATAAGAGCAGACGGGGCAAACAGGCCATTCAGATAGAGCTCAGGTCAAATTACATCAGAATGGCTCGACGAAACACGTGGAACTAATCAACTTCAAGTACACTACAGGTTCTCATCTCTCGACATGCTATAATTGCGCCAAGAAAATGTTTATTAGTATTGCTTAGCTAATATTCAAGTCAGCTCAGCTAGGTAATTTGGATCATGTATATCCAAGTTCAGGTCAAAATAGTGTCGCCTTATCTTGGGTAAAGATTAGGTCTGTTTTTGGGTCACTTAGATCTGGCAATGCAGTACGTGTCACGAAACACGTGGAGCTAAAACAAGAACCAGAGATTTCAATTAAGCATTCGATAGATACTTGTCTGTGAATGTTTCTTCATTTTGTTTTAAAGGAACTCACCCTCCTATTTTATAATCTCATGTCTTCTACATTCATTCATTTCCTAGCTTAGAGCTATCGAATTGAAAAAAAAAAAAAAACAATTGGAAATAGTCTAAATATAGTACCGTCCAAGCCATGGCTGTCAGCACAGCTACGAGCATGTGACCACTGTACAGGAGGTCATTGCAGCCACCAGAAGCTCTCTTAAGCAGATGATACCATGAAGGACCCTCAGAGAGAGTAGGCCGAAGAAAATCAATTAGAAAACTCATTGAGCCCCAGTCAGGACGATAATCACCGCGTAATTTACCAGGATCAGCTGCAAGACATTTAGCAAAAAAAGGAATGTCAACACTGACTTGTAAATTACACCAATATGAGTCATCTACAAACTGCAAAAATAAGTGTCAAAAACCTCTACGTCAACAAAGCTGCATTACAGCTACGCAATCTCAGTCATATAAAGCACAGCAAAGGAGCAACTGTACCAAGAAATCAGTGAAACATGTAGAAAACTTGAAAGTCAATCAACATAACCTAGACAGGATACGATAATTTTATTCGCCAACTCTTTTCTCCATGTTTCAAACAACTGAAAGGTCACTTTTTGGCAGCCTTTTAAGCTTGGACTACGGCGAACTAGAAGAAAATGCTTCATGAAACTGTCATATACTTCTCTTTTTTGGGATGCGGTAGGCAAGACAAGGTTCTTGACCAAGAGTCTAACAAAAAATAGCGTCTCTGTAATTTAGGGTTAAGGATGCTATCTCTAACGTTCTAGCCCTCAAAAGGCTGCTCAGTCAGAACTCCAGGATATTGCAGTTTGGATCTTATTTGCTAACTTTCTTACGAAAGATTAACAGGTAAATTTTCCTTAGATTAAATAGCTAGGTGAGGTGCAAGTGAATAAGTTACTTTGAGAAAGGCCCAGTGAAAAGCAACTAGTTTCATAGAATAGAAAATATTTTTCTAGTAGACTAGTTTCCCAATTTTTCAAAGTTCGGCAAAACAGCGAGAGGGCAATGATTTTCTGACCTCAACACGTGAAATCAACTTCCGTTTGACAAGGATGGAAGTTTATGTCCCTCAACACATACGATTTCATTCATATATTTGGAGCCGTTGAAGTGGTTCTGGGTGGTGTTAAGTTTTCTTACAAGAAAACCATTCCAAGGATCAATGAACATTGAAAAATCGTTGCACTAATTTATTATTTCCAGAATATTTTCCAAACAAAATAACTCTTCCTAGAAAATCATTTAATGTTTCTCCTACTAAAGACTCTACAAGTAGAACAACAATGTTCACACAGCAACAGCATTTTACAAGTTCAGAAACTGCATTTTCCATCCCTGGTTGCCACTTTGTCCACTTTTCTGGCAGCAGAAATAGACACTATTGCACCAGTCTTCCACTTCATAGTGGACTTAAGTAGAATGGCTCATAAATTAACCCCTACTGTTGAGTAATGGGCAATAGGCAGACAAAATTTTCAAAGTCCAAAATATTCAGGGGCAAGGTTGCACACATTTATAGCCTCCAAACCCTAACTATACAGGATTCCAGGGTATCTAGTTCAATCTTTTTTATATTTAAAAAAAAAAACCTACATTATGGAGCAGCCAGCGGTAGACAGGAAGAACATAGTAAGTACTCTCTCCATCCATATTTTCATAGTTTTAGGGAATATGTGAATAAACATTACGTGCATTTACATTGTTGAAATGGTTCTCGATAAATAAGAACATTGTCAAATTTTTCGAAAAGTAAACTTTGACAATAATATGGGACTAGAAAAACGGATGTTTTTGACAATAGTATGGGATGGAGCTCATATAAAGACTTACCATAAGCAAAATCCTGATATATCACCTCACGAACAGCATTCGCATCTGAAGCATAAGGAACATAATATTTCTGTGCCCACCGATGAGGATAAGAAGGAACTTGATAGCGAGTTACAGCACACCACGGCCGAGGAGATGGCAGTATTGTTGATACAAAAGTTATGGTACGCAACAGTCGGCCAATCGCCATAGTAAACAAGTACCTTGCTCCTAGTCCAAGACCAGGGGCTTTCACAGAGTCAAATAGCACAGAGAAACCTAACATAATAAACAACATCAAATAGTGATGCAATCCTATTATATGTGCTCTCAATATGTCAACCACGGTTTGAGGAAGGCGCTCATTCAAAGCCAAAAGCAGCCATTGCCCAGTATCAGGAAGAGGATTCATATTTCTGTTACAGATCAAACAAAAATTGCTTGATCAAAAAGTTGATTAGACATTACATGAACAAATTCAAGAGCACGTAGAATCACAACACATACAGAAGAGCGAGAATCATCATCTAAGCATCATCTCGTAGCTTGCTTCTAACTGTTTTCCCCTCCCTCTGAAATCATGACATTTCACAAAAGGAGTTTGATTACATGCATTAGGCAGTATGTTGATGAACTTGTCATATGATTAAGTCCATACGCCATACAGACCGCCAACAGCACACTCAATCTACAGCTACCTAGACTCAACTACAAGTGTCCAACATCGATAGAATTCTAAATGATGGACAGAACTCAGGAATTTTGACCATTATAAGGCCAATCTGAATTCTGCAATCGTCGTGGGTCCGATACAGTTCCGGAGGGTAAAATGAAGAGTCTACGTACCAGAAACATATAAAGCTAAACAAATTGACTTCAAAGAACTTGCACCTAACATAAGTGACAATCTTCTTCTGGTTCTTATTCATCTATCTATCCATCTATCCATCCATCCATGTTATTTTACTTTTTGGAGGTTGGGATGGGGGGTGGCTAAAAAGGAAAAGGATAATAACAGACCCATCCGACGTATATAGATGTTTCATCTAACCACAAAAGCCAAGAAACATAGTGGCTTCAAAGTACTCGGTCCTAAGGGCTTTCTCCGGGAGCCCCCCCCCCCCCCGTGACAAAAAAGAGAAAAGAGGGGGGCTTATGGATTTATGAAATAGAAAACCAGGGACCCTATTCCTCCATGGCATATGTCTTCTTATTTATTTAAATATCAAATCAAGGAAACAATAATGGCAAGCCTCAAAATAATCATCTCCCGCCCTTTCTTGATAAAGTTATTCTTGAGCTCAAAACTGAATATGTAGACATTAAGTTGCCTTGCAACAGCTGGCACAACAAAGGACATATCACATACCACACAAAATTCACTGTCAAGAACAAACTCATGATTTTTAAATGCCAACCCCCCCCCCCCAAAGCCACCAACAAACCCCCCCGGGGGGGACCATCAATGAAGAAACAGGCACACAGTAAATATCAACAAGATATTTGATTTCCCAAAAGCCTACCACC
Organism: Selenicereus undatus; assembly: GCA_017589665.1. Taxonomy (NCBI): domain Eukaryota; kingdom Viridiplantae; phylum Streptophyta; class Magnoliopsida; order Caryophyllales; family Cactaceae; genus Selenicereus; species Selenicereus undatus. The sequence continues at coordinate 19,531,307 of JACYFF010031954.1, read as the reverse complement.
GAGCAAAGAAGCATGTTATCATAACAGATAGTCCAATTGATCCAAGTCATTAAACTACGTAGTGCTATAGTTTTGTCGTTGAAGATTTGAAGCAAAGGATAATCAATGAAATCCCAACTAAATATCTAGAGATATTCTCTATATAATCGCAGGAGTCAGTCTATGTACCTCTGACCACTTGGGGAAGGAGGGGGGGGGGGGGAACCCAAAAAAGCCCCTTCCATTTACCCATCCTGAAGACGAGCTTGTGAGAGGTATATAGCTATTGTGGTGAAAGCATGGTATCATGACTGCTCCTGGTCAGCTGAAGATCTCCTACAATGCAAACACATTCTTCCTAATTGCGGATCCATGCAATGACTCTGTTCCTCAATTGCAGGCCTATATAAACCAATGTTCTCTTGGAACAAGAAAAACAAGTCCAGGAGAGCCAAAAAAAAATCAAGAGGAGATTCCATGAATGTTGCAAAATACTACTTAAGAATAGCACCAGAGTTCCACCCATGACTAATCGTGCCAAGTGCAGCCCATAACTTAGCACCAAATCACTCCAACAAATGGACTAAGCTCCACCCTGCTCCATACACTGCACAAATGGAGTCAACAATCCTATTTTAGTTGATCTCTCAATTTAAATGGCTCTTCACTAGCATACACATGACACTTATCATAAACTAGGACGGGAAACTAAGTCGACACTAGGTTCAATGACTAGGTTGACTTCATCTTCACTTTTAAAATGCCATGCTATCCTGCTCTATGCTAGATCCTGAGCAACTGACAATCATTACATGCAGCAGCATGAATATTATTGATCTTTTAAAAAACTACTGAGAGCTTAGAGCAAAAGCCAGGGAACATATTTTCTGTCCATCATGCTTTCTCCAGGATACCAGCCTTGACACAAGTAAAGGTGTGTGCTGATCTCACACTCATTTTAGTGAACCTACATAGAAGTCCTCTATCCATTTCCTCCACATGCTTAAGCCCCTTGCTGCTCCCAATTCCCCTCCGTAGATGACAAGAATAAAATATCAAAATGCAGTTGTCTATATCACAGCTGATGCAGGACTAGTACTAGGATTGCAACAAATAACAAGAAAAATTTATTCTCAGCCATAACAGATTAACAGTGATAGCCACAAAGACAGCTGCAAATCTATACAGCTGCAGATAGATTTAACTATGATAAACACTGTTCCCAGAATCTGAGCCTAACAACAATAGTTCAGAAGTCAATTGAACAGAGCTACACTTTTGCTTCTGCTTTATGTCATAAACCCACATTTCCCTCTATTACCAAGCGAAATTCTTGAACCAAGATACCTACATACATAAACAAATGATAAAGGAAAATATCTATCAAAGTTCAGAGAATTGTATGGGAAAGTATGATAGAGCAACAAGAAGTGATCAGCTGCACAGAAAGCTTGCAATTGAAAATCAATAATACTGAATGGGAACAATCAAACATAGAATACATATGATCCCCCCTCCCCCCAATCATTAAATTAGTGGCAAATCACACATTTCTACAAAAGTAGTTGACTCAGCTTCACCACAGCAGTTTCTTTGCAATACTTTTGAATGGGTTCATCAAACTTACGTGTCAGGACTTCACCAGAATTCTATTGACCTGAGTACCAGTGCCATTCCATGAGCATTTTTTCCGCTCAACTAGCTCTCCAAATTATTCTCATTAAAAAAACTCTAGAAAATAGATGTAAACCAAAGGGCACTACCACGAGTTTCAGCAAACTTTGTGTAAGAACCACTACTGCTCTAAGCTCCAGTTTGAACCACTTTCCACATTGAAGAATTCCAAACCCCTTCAATTCAACCTTTGTACGTCACTCTATCATCAATTCTGCTTAGTGATAGTTTTAACCCCAGACGTTTCACATTCAGTAACATTAAACCCAAATTAATTCCCTCAACATCCATCTGGGCACTTCCCATATACAGCATACTTCCATGGCAACACAGCCCACAAACTGAAATCCCAGAAACAGGTAGCAATAAACAACACAAAAAGGAGGAAAACCGCACTTCAGATTCCAGATCACACTGACTTTAACTCCCAAAAAAACAATTAAAACAAAAGCTCAGATTTAGCAAAGAAAAGCTCAGATTTAGCAGTGATACCGATGCCAATCGAGGCCGAGAACAGCGGTGACAAAACGAACAGAGAGAACTTCAAAGAGGAGCGCAGAGAGGAGGAAGATGACGGAGCCGAGGAAGGGGAGGGCAGAGCGAAACTCGGCGACCCAGTGCTTGTAAAATGGTACGCGACTGAGGGCGATGAGACAGAGAATTGACCAGAGTGCTGGCTGAAGACGAGAGTGCCATGCTGGTGAGATCTCTCGAAGATAATCTATTGCTATGTACGATATCGCCACTAACGCTAAGCCGTGGCCGCGGCCGCCGCGGCCGCCGCCACTGAGCGGTGGTGGCGACCGCATCACGGCGGTGAGTGGTGGAAGTGAGAATGAGCGAGTGACAAGGTGTCCAGGGATCGTGCAGGGAGTTTTGCACTTTCCCTTGCACCTGGTGGCTCCATGTCTAAAATCAAAAATGATAGCACACCTCTTTGGCTCTTTGTCAAAAAAAAGAAAAAGAAAAAAATGAAATAATAACTTTTTTAAATATTATTGTCGATCAAGAAAAGAAAACCTCTTTTAATATTATTATTCCAAATAAAAATTAGATAAGACCAGTAAGTAGCTTCCGACTAACTTTTCAAATAAGCATATGATACTTATAAAGTGTCATTACGTTCGTGAAAATGTAAGTACCAATGCTTGATCCTCTAGCCTTAGATGTAAGGTTAAAAGCCTCAACCATCCGCTCTAAGGGGCACTAGTACAAAGTGCCATTAAGTATTGTTCAATATCACAACTAGGAAGAGATAGTAAAAAAATCAAAAGACATTAAAAAGTTTAATATTAAGATATTTTCTCAATATAAATAGAATAAATGTACATTTGGCATAAAATAAATAGAATGGGTATTCTTTCAATAACAGACTATAAATATTCAATCTATATACTATTAAGGCCCTGTTTGGTGAGGGAAAATGGAATGAAATGAAATCAGGACTTGAATCCTAGGGGGTTGGGTATGGAACTTGAATTATGAACCCAGTTGTTTGGTGAAAATTGGAATGGAATCAGATCCCACTCCTTGCTATTTGATGAGTAGTTTTGGAATGGAATTAAATCTGTTTTTATTTTAGAAATATTATATGCAAGTATGAATATTTATAATAATAATAACATTTACTATAATAACAATAATAATTACTATAATAATAATAAATTACAATAATAATAATAATAATAATAATTATTATTATTATTATTATTATTATAACAA
>JACYFF010031954.1:19482191-19492873 GCA_017589665.1 Selenicereus undatus | reverse complement strand
ACACACACACACACACACACACACACACACACACACACACACACACACACACATATATATATATATATATATCTGCAAAAGGGTAAAGAGCTTCACATTACCACCAGCGAAAAACTATACAACACTATGGGCTATATACAATTACTGATTGGAGCGTAAAGTGTAATACCCGCGTACTTTATATTCTATTAAGTTGTTCGTTATACCTTTTTGCGCTGTGAGAACCATATTTTATTAGCGATATGAGCTAAAATTATTTTCTAATTGCCTGTGTGAACGTTAATTTTATTAAGAATGACGTTTTTGTCACCATTATTATCCAAATAATGTTATTATTAGTTTTGAAAATCCTTCGATGATTTTTAGTAAGCGTTAATATCGATTATTAGCGAGCACTGAATCGATTAGGAACCCAAATACGATTAGATTGTCAACCTTAAAAGTAGTTCGATGTTATTAAATCGAACCTAGATCGAGTTGGGAACGAATCGTTGATGAAGGAGTATATTATCGATTTGGGTTTAGAATTCGGTTATGAATTAGACTAGCAATATCGTATATGAATCAGCTTGGGTAAAAAAGAAAGAGATAGGGAGGTGTATTTTAGTAATTTACGTGCGTGACTTATTTTCTCCTTCCTCTCCACGCGTGAAACCCCTTCTTGACCCCGACATCTCTCTCTCCTCTCACGCTGCTGCCCATCTTTTTCCTCCTCCTCTCCTCCTCCATTAATATGACTCTAGAGCTCAAATTAGGAGTCGATTTTTGCCACCCACAGCTGCAAAACCTACCCATCCGGCCTCCTCCACAACGTAGTCATCATTTGGCATAAATTTGGGCAAGGTTTCGAATGAACCCACGACGTTTTCGGTGGGTTTTGGACGCCAAATTGAAGCTCGAACGCATGCCTCGGGTTCGAATTTCGGAAAATTGGGCATGGTTTTGGGCTCTGTTCGTGCGTGGTGAGCAAGGACCGAGGGTTGGTGTTGTTCGAACACCTAGAGCCGAGCCCAGCAGCTTCGAACGATTATTCAGCTTGGAATCGAGGTGGGGATTTCTTTACTCCTAAATTACTATTAATTTTCAATGAATTTAACTCAATTAGTTAGCGCATGTTGATTTGAGGTTAGAAATCTGTTTTGGTAGTTGAAATCGAGATTAAGGAATTACGAATGTGGTACTGTTTTTGGGTCAACTGCATGTCGAACTTATGCTGAATTTGGATAACTAGGCAGTTGGGAGAAATGCTTAATAAATAGAATGCTGACATAGCACTATTATTCCATCCGTTTAATAGTTGAATTCTGTTTGAAGCTTTAGAATGCTAGTTGAAGTAATTGTGAAATGAACTGAAGTATGTCTAAAGGTTATAGCTAAATCAGTTTGGGCATGATTAATAGTCTATTCGTTGTGATCACAATGGAATATTATGCTTGTGGACATTGGTTGGCAAACAAGAAAGCAAAATGTCGCTTTAGAGTCTCTATTGCATTGGTTAGTACACTTAAACACTATGTTGTTATTAAGCATGAATGTAATGCCTAAATATGATCGTTTTATGTACTGTTGGTTTGTATATGTCAATATTGAACCAAGCTTGGTAGTTGGATGGTTTGAGGTGGAACTCTTGAGTGGTTTAAGGCTCTTGTGGTCAGTGCTGTGTGAGGAGGGTCATAGGGTTGTGAATTGCCACAATCGTGTGGATTGCGAGGCCATGTGTGGCTTAATGAATAGTGATATGAGGCCTATGAATGTGCTATGTTGTAACACCCCTACTACCTATTAGAGATGTCACACCGCCAGGATCCCCCGAGGGAGACCCCTCAGGCTCTTCATTTCTCTCCTTACATCAGAAATTCTACCTAACTTCAAAGTAGTTAGGGAATTCTGGAGCGAAACTGCAAGAGTTCCGCCTGTAATTGCGATATTTTCGAAATTTACAATTGGTACCTGTATTATTACAACCAAATTCTAGATGGAACTAAGAGGTCATACACTTATAGGTGAGGCTTAAGCCCTTACAAACCATTATTTACATGACTGTACATAAGACTTGGACTGTTAGAGCCACTACATGCCTCAGCTATGCATTTCCCAAGCAAAATACAAAACATGCAGCTTCCGAACACAACCTTCCACACGTAACAGCCGGTACAACTCTTATTCAAGCATCACCTGGGGGAGAAAAAGGGGAAAAAGGAATGGAGTGAGCCACCACATGCTCAGTGAGTGTTCCTCCACTCCTTAAAACAAAACTTTGCAAGCAATAATACTCATAATAACCACTTAAGGCACAGTTAAGCAATACTATAGTTATAATAACGAGTTATGTGTCACAGAATGTGGATACTTGAACATGATAGGTCCTTAGATTCATGACAGTCTCTTATTTTTAATGATCGTGGCATGGTAGAGACTTACTTACATGTCATGCGACTCTAAACATAACATGTGATGCACTATCACCTATATGCTCATTATGCACTTCAAGAGAAACCACATGATATATCATGAAAACAACATGGCTACTTGCTCGCTTGAGCACATGCTTCTAACTATAATGCTTGTACACTCAATTTGAAGTCACATATTCTCTACAATCACATGCTTTGCAGCTTCAAGTATAGACACTATCGTTTCTTTTTTAGCAAACATAACTCATTCATAAAGTATACTTAAGGCATGCATATAGCACACGTAGGAAACTTTCTTTCTTTTTACTGAAAACACTTCATTTAGCCATTGAGGCTCTTAAAACTCTTCTGTTAGCCTCTTGAGGCTCTTAAAACTCTTTTCTTTCATCTTGGTCGCATAATGACCCTTCAAACTTTCTTTCTGAAATATTTCGAAAGGCAAAGTGCCAACTGCTTTTCTTATTTAATAAGAAACTACTTCTGGGCATAAGATCATGAAGTGCTGGTTGGGAGAGATCTACACTCAATCCCCTAAGCTCTTACTCCCGGGATGGCAACTAACTTTTTGGACCTTAACCCTCGTCAGGGTCTCTAGGGACTACTCCCTAGGCTATATAGAGATTCCCCCGTTCAAGCAGGTTCACTCCCTATCTGATGTCCCTATGCACTTATCTTAGCCATTTAAACTGGTCATAACGACTACTAAGTTTGCTGCCTCTCACATCGAAATCTTTTATCATACAACTCACGCTTTTGTAAAACTCTTTAGGGATTCCCCCGTTCAAGCGAGTTCACTCCCAAAACTGCTTTCATTTACTTAAAATAGGCCATCATGCAATAATAGTTATGGCTACTATCATTTCAAAACATGAAATCTTTCTTTAAAAACTCACTCTTATGCATATAATGCAGTCTAAGCATTTAAGCACATTTATCGCATATATCACATTTAAGCACTTCATATCAAACATATCAATTCAACACAATGAGCCACACATGGCCTCGCAATCCACACGATTGCGGTAATTCACAACTCAGTCTCCCTCCTCACTTTCACCACACACACAAGACCTCAAACGCTCATGGTGTTATCCTCGAACCATCCAACTACTAGCTCGTTTCATCAATTTATTTTTCATAATATGTTATCACAAGGACTTATTAAAAAGGGGAAGAATTAGGCTCTTACTTGTGCAAACAGCACCTTTCAGCCACATATACGCATACATCTATATTGCCTTAACTTGGAATAATGCTTAACGAACCAATTTAAACTAATCAAGGCATAATAGATCAACTAAACATGTCATCTTCAAAATATAACCAATCAACTAAACATATATCGATTTGAACATTCTTTTTAAAATTATTCATGAATCGCTAATTACTCGAATCAAGGCTAAACATATCAAAACAACTTCGTTTTTAATTCTTTTTAAACCTTAACTTACTTTAGTCATACTCAAACTAACTACGCCTTTATAACTTTAAAATTAATCCATTTTCAGGAATCGTCAATTAATCGAATCAACGCTAAATATATCAAATCAACTTCGTTTTCGATTCTTTTAAAACCTTAGCTTACTTTAGTCGTACTCAAACTAACTACGCCTTTATAACTTTAAAATTAATCCATTTTCAGGAATCGCCAATTAATCGCATCAACGCTAAATATATCAAATCAACTTCGTTTTCGATTCTTTTAAAACCTTAGCTTACTTTAGTCGTGCTCAAACTAACTACGCCTTTATAATCTCCAATTAATCCTTTTTCATACATGATTCCCTTTACACGCACATAATTTACATCGAATTATAAACTCAAGCATAAACTATCTCAATAATTCGAATTCAAACATGCACAACCCATTTCTTGACATTTCTAGCAAATCTAGCTAACCCTAATTCGACATGCAACATCTAACTACTAAAAATCAATTTCGAAATTAGTATTACTTAGGAGGGAGAAACACTTACACGAATTTGCTTAATAATTCCCTCAATTTATCAGTAAATTGTGCCCCCAAACCCTTTGGACTCGAACCCAAGTCGTTCCTTCAAGAACCCGAAACCCTAGCCTTCGATTTGACGATGATTGTGGCGAATTGGGCTCGGTTTTGGCTCGATTTTGGCTCGAAATTTATAGGGAAGGCTGGAAGGGAGGTGGGTTGTCGATTTCCGGCAGGTGGACGGCCGGTTCTGGGCGGCTAGACGCGTGGGTGTGAGGCTGTGCGAGGTGGAGGGAATTTGACGGTCGAATGGGCGGTGGTGACGCGTGGTGGGGGACCGTTCGTCCCTTTCTCTCGCCGGTGACGCGTGGTCGGTGGCAACGCCAGGTGGCGTCGCCGGTGAGAGAGAGAGCGAGGCAGAGAGGGAGGCACGGGAGTGAGAGAGAGAGCGGGATAGCGTGGGTTAGAGAGAGAGAGTGAGGCTCCTTGTTTTTTTTGACTTCGGGTCCTTGCCCGACTTAGCTCCCCCCTCCTTTTATTTATTTATTTATTTTTTTTTTTGGCTCGATAACATCATTCAACTGATTCCCGATCCCGTACTCGTTAATGGTTAGGCTAAACTCGGGTTGAAACGACTCACGATGAACATTTCAGTTTAAGCGTTGGAAATTGATTAGGTAAAATGGAAAACGATTTAAAACACTCGATTTAGCATCGATTCAAACATTTTTATAAATAAGTAACGTCAATAATAACATAAATCAAACAATCGATCTTTTAGCAAAACTAATAGTTAAAAGCTCACACATTTGACTTAGCATTTTTATCGAACAACAATTCAAGGCAATTTATAAATTTAGCAACTAGAACAACTGATCGGCAGTAAAACAATAGCGTGGCCCTAACATATGTGTGAACCCTTTTTCCCCTCAATGTGCTAAGTGACATTAAGTGAATAGTTTTCAAAATGCAAACATGTTTAAGAAAGATTATTAAATGCATGCTTTCATGATTTCGAATGCTTCTAAATACTTACCAATTGTTTGGTAGTTTATGAAAATGTTTATAGCCTATAAGAAATCCTAAATTGTTGAACTACTCAGTTAGTGACTCAACTGAATAGTCGATAGGTTTACGAAGTTTAAAAGTGAACTAAAAGTGGATTTGAATATGCTTAAGGCTTTGGTTTGTATACGACTTCTCCTTAAGTTTAAAAGGATTCAAACGACCCGAAGAAGAGTACCTTAAGGTACTAATTGTGAAGCTTAGCTTATTTGCATGCGTTTTGCTTACTTAAGTCTCTATTGAGTTTCGATCTACGATTTAGCAAACATATTACGTTTAAAAGAAGCTTTTAAGCTAAAAGGTGAAGTCGTTTTTATGAGTTAGCAATCGTTTTATATTTATAAGAAGCTTTTTAGCTAAAAACGAAGTCGTTTTACGATCTAGTAAACTTATTACGTTTATATGAAACATTCAAATTAGAAACTAAGTCGTTTTGCGATTTAGTAAACGTGTTACGTTTATGAGAAACTTTTAAGTTTAAAGTGAAATCGTTTTAAGTATTAACCAGCTTATTGGCTTTATACGAAGCTTTTAAGTTCGAAACGAAATCGTTTTACGATTTAACAAGCTCATTACGTTTATAATAAGCTTTTAGCTAAAATCGAAGTTGTTCCTCGAATTAGTAAACGTATTATGTTATCAAGAAGCCTTTAAGCTAAAATGGAATCGTTTTACGAACTAGCGATCGTTTTACGTTCTTAAGAAGCTTTTAAGTTAGAAATGAAGTTGTTTTGCGAATCCTAGCTTTGAAGTGCACGTTAGTAACTACCCAAGTTTTGAATCGTGAATTAGTATATTCACCATGTTTTTAAGAGGCCTTTCTTGTTGTTTGCCTGAAGCTAAAGTTGTAAGAAAATTTATGTTTTCATGTTTTTAAGTTCATAAAACTTATATATGAATAAGTATAAGTATGTATGTGTAGGAATGGTTATGTTTATGTTTATGTATACATGGAGGAGCTACTCTAGAAACTTTAAGCTTAAGTCTGAGACCCAGGGATGGTGGCTTAGTTCCCACCTGGTATCACGTATGTTACGTTATGATAGATTCAAGGATGGTGGTTTGATTCCCGCCTGAAGTCTATGTATGAAAATTATGTCTCAGCATGGTATGATGTCTGTCCGGATAGACGTATGTTGCCGCTCGAGTTTGGTCGACTTGGGATGGCAGTAACAAAGTACCTCTAAGAGTCTAGTCTCCTCAGTTATGTGAATAAGTTACTATGTATGTTTTTCGGTAAGTTAAGCTTATGTACAAAACCTCTTTTATGCTATGTTTATGAATTTACGTAACTTTATTATGATAGGTCAATGCATTACGGTTTCTACTAAAGTTAAGCTTTTGGTATGACTATTCCTTTGCTTGGTTTATGGTTCGAATATGATGTACTATGTGAAAGCTCTTCAAGTAAAATGAATTACGAAAGGCTTTCGTAAGTTACTATGTATTTTAAGTATGTTTTGGGGGAGAGGGTTTACTCACTGAGCGATGGTTGCTCACTCTCATTACCTTTCCAGTTCAGAAAAGAAAACAAGTTCTTTTAAAGTAACACGAGCCTCAAGAGGCCAAGTAAAGTATTTTTGAGAAAAGAAAGAAGGCTTTCAAATGTGCACCTCCTCGTCACCTTTTATGAAAGGATTTCCAAGTATAGTCAAATGAAGTTTCAAATGTAGCATTATTCGTCTCAATGTGCATATTCTATGAAAGTATGTTTCCTGACAAGTCTTAGTTACCAGTTTAGATGTTTTGATAACTTTGAGAAAGAAATATAAGCTTTAAAGGAGTCGGTGGGGATTATAAACCCTTCTTGGCATTTATCGAGAGTCACTATGTTTTCAAAAGTGATTTTGGAAGCCTTTATATTCAGTCCTGGTTGCATACTTGTGTGCCTGAATGCCTACTAGTAGGGAAGTTTGGTCATTGAGGGCCTAGAATTGAGTTGAATGGTTGGAATGAAGTTGTAAGGAGGGTAATCTTTCCTTGTGATCTATGATTGCCTAATATGATAGTAAAGTATGAATACGTGATATGTGGTTATTATTAGTATTATTGCCTGCAAATGGTTTTGGTTTTAAGGAGTATGGGAATTCTCACTGAGCGTGTGGTTGCTCACCCCATCACTTTTCCCCTTTTTCCCCAGATCGACAGACATGAGACTAATGCGTGGAGTGCAACAAGGATGGACTTGCTTGGTTTGACTATGTAATATTGATTATGTTTGTAAGATTAGGTAATTATTCATCTTCTTGTAAGGTTTATGGAAAATAAAAGGCTCTGTATACTCCGAGCGTGTGGCCCGTAGAGTTGTGGACTCCGACGTGTAGTCGTTGAGTTGTTGGTGTTATTTAGTACCTTTATGTATTGCAGGGATATAATGTAGGGCTTTAAGCCTGGAAAACGATAAGTTTTTAGGGGAAAATCTGTCCGTTTCGCCCCAGAAATTAAGTAAGAAGTAAGAAAACGAAACGCTCCTGACCCTAGGGGCTAGGGGTGTTACATAAAGTTTATGCATTTTAGCCTTTCTCGTATCTATTGTAGTGGTTTGCTAAAAATAGAAATCTTTGACTCACTTACTCTTTAATTCTTCCTATTACACCTTGCCAATCAACCTTCTTTCCTTTGAAAATAGCATAGTTTCTCTCATGCCTTATATTGTATGTAACAGATGAAAAGATAGTGAACTGCAATTATTTGTGTACTATTTGACATTTCTATTTAAGCAAATTTTGGACTACGGTGTGAAAGTCTTGTGAACTGTGAGAGCAACCTAGCCACCTCCACATTTGCTCTTAGACTTTAGCCACTTTAGGGCAGCTCAGAAATAAGTTCTCAGCTATCTCCACTTATCTTCCACACGATACACAGTCCATGTTGAGTTAAGGAAGGAATCTGATCATTATGTTTTTAACAGGCATTTTGTCATTCATGAGAAGTAAGCATGTTAAGGAATGTCTGAGGATGTTGGTTTTTCGACAAACCAACCTTGACCAAATGTTCTTTTCTTTAACATTAATTTACCATAAACAACTATGACATATATTGACCATTGGGAAGTCTAGGCCACACCCACTTCTTTGCTTCAGAGCTCCTCCATTTAAAGGTTTCCTTTATTTAGAAGATTTACCTCCAAAACCAACTCATATCGTACAAGGGAATAAAATCCCACCAATCCTTGTTAGTAAGTACTTTCTATGTATCCATTTAATCCATATGATATCTTTCTTCAATGTTATCTCCCACACGAGCTTAGTAATGCTTACATTATTTCGAGGCACAAGGTTTGTCAAACCAATGTCTCCATAAACTTTAGGTAGACATGTAGGATTCTAGGACACATAGGGGGCTTGTTTGAACTGAGAGTCAGCTCCCTAAAGGTAGTTTCGACAGAGGGAAATAACTTGGTTAATGACCCCTTGTGGGATGATGAAGATTATACCCCCAAAAGCTATAAATCCATAAGAGCACTAAGTTAATAAGGGCAACTCTTCCTGCATAGGAAATGCCTTGTGATGACCAAAGCTAGATCTTCATTATGATCTTCTCCACCATTATGTTATAATTTGTTGAGTTTACTAGTAGCCATGTATCTGAAGGGAAACTTACTTGCTGAGAAATTTATAGCCTACAAAATTTCCTGCCTTACAAGGTCAAATCAGCTACTGCTAACAATATGAGATTTGCTGTGATTGGCGACTAGTTGTTCATTTGGAGAAACTATCAAAAGCATCCATAATGCAAGCTATGGATACTTTGTTAGTAGCACTAAACAAAAGAAGATCACTAGGAAACATTAATAAATATAGAAGCTTCAAATTTTTACAGCCTGGATTAAATATGAAGTTAGAATGCATACTAGCCTTGTTCAGTAGCCTGGAAAGATATTTCATAGTGAGGAAAAAAAAGAAGGGAGTAGTGGATCCTTTTGCCCAACTCTCTAACCTCTTTTCAAGAAACCAAAAGCACCACCATAAACATTGGTAGTAAAGCTAGTGGTGGTGATGCAGGAGAGAACCCACTTAGTGAAAACAGAAGGAAATTATAACTTTTGTAACATTTCTTTGATAAAGTCCCAATAAATAGAATAAAATGCCTTCCTTAAATCTATCATCTGGATGAGATATGTTTCCTACTATAACGCCTTGAAATTTCCTAGCATAGTAGTACATCACAAAGCAACTTTTTTCCTTCAAAAAAGGCACCTTGGCTAGGGCTAGTTAGTGATGGAAGCACTCTCTTAAGCCTTATGCAAAGCATCTTTGAAATGTATTCATATACACATTGTAGCATGATATCAGTCTAAAGTCAAATGCAGTGGCAGGGGATGAGATCTTAGGCAATAGTACTAGGTTAGTTGTATTAAATGCCTTCAACAGTTTTCCAGAAAGAAAAATTAATTTACTACATCACAAAAGAGGGGGCCTATTTCTTTTCAAGAGGCTTTGAAGAACCCACTATTATAGCCATCAGGCCATGGGGATTTCAAGTTAGGAACACAGAATAGTGCTTGATTTATATCATTGTGAGATAAATATGCACAAAGTGAGAGTTGCTCCTCCACTATGAGGGTAGGGCCACTCAGCAGATTTTCATATCAACCTGGCACCTTTGCCCCTATTGCCTACCTATAAAGAGAGATAGTAATCAGTTATTACCTTTGTCATTGCATCAAATCCATTGACCATATTTCCTAAGGAGACTCTAAGGGAATAAACAAAAAAAGCCTGTTTCCTTTACTTAATTTTGGTAAAGAAAAAACTTATGCCTTGATCACAATAGTTAAACCGACTTAGTTTACTATGCGGCTGAATTAATAAGATAGAAGAATCCAATATGTTCACATAGTGTTCCCTAGCCTCTTTCTCCTTAGATTGGAGATATGAATCCATAAAATCCTACTGGAGATCAAGCTAGATTATTTCCAATGCTGCTTTGCTCAATTCTTGTTGCCGATGTATATCTATAAACTTTGATTTGTTTAGTTGCCTCAGGGGTTTTTTCGTGACCTTCAGCACTTCTAATATTTGAAACACCTTGGAGCCCTTAGGTTAAGATCTTAGGGTGCCTGTCACAATGGGAGAGAACTGTGGATCTGATGTCCACATGTCATAAAATTTAAAATAGGATCTTACTTTAGGGTCCATTGGAAAGGATAAAAGTCAGGGGAGAGATCTGAAAGTCCCTCAGTCATGTAATCCACTTGAGCTGTAACGCCCCGAAATTTTTGTTACTAATTTTGATTCAAGTGTGATTTCCTA
>JACYFF010031954.1:19442458-19462191 GCA_017589665.1 Selenicereus undatus | reverse complement strand
AAAAATGAATGTTATATATATATATATATATATAACATTCATTTTTAAAAATAACTTATGCTTTCATCATGATTCATGAGCAAATAATAATAAAATATTAATGTACAGTTAAAGTCTCTAATCCTTTGTGCAACTCATTGTCAATGATGACATATGTAGTGAAATAAAATCTTCAGGTTAAACATATGTTTCAACTGCAAACCACTTAAAATTTTCAACGACTCTTTTTCGAAGGCTCAGTATTTAGCTACTGAACATCTTAGTTTACAAGTGTGGATTGTTAATTATTCATTATTAATTTTTATTTACTTCAATAATTTATATTGTTGTACAGGTTTCAAATTTTTTATTTTAGATATTCTAATTTGTGTGAAGGACAGAGTTTTGATTAACCATTTTGCTCTTGAAACATGACTAAAAAAGAATGATATACGTTGCATGTGGTTAATTTGTTGAATATAAGTCATGATAATTTAATTAATATATATTGAGGACCTAAAAGATAAATAAATGATAAGATTTTCTGCAACTTTCAATCGATTTCGTGTATTTGTGCAAGAGGTTTAGTTTGTTGCAACTTAGATAATTGTAATTATAAGTTTGTAAATACATTTATATTTTACAAGAAAATTGTATGAGAGTGTGAATACACATGCACATATAAACTTAAGCATATACATGGTGGTCCAGGCATTGATCATAGACCTTGTATTCAATTACGTTCTTTTTAAAAATATAACAAAACTAATTGTGCGAAGGATGGTATTATTATCACTGGTATCATCATATTTCATGGAATAAGTTAATATGGGATTGACAAGTGACATTTTATTTCGGTCTCTATTTATCATAGTCAAGCTACTATTGAGCCTATAAAGGGGTAGAGCTGACAAGTGGCCTATTTAATTATCTCCCCCCTAGCCCCTTTTTGTTGATGTGGGACATTTGAAGTGTCATTTATGATACTAGATTTTAATGTAAAAATAAATAATACTTAATGTAAAATTATTTATCTAACTTTTATACATACTTAACCCTTTAATCACAAGCTCTTATTGTGTAAATCTTGTTGCATGAGGTATTCTTGTTTTTGTTTTAGTGAATAAATGGGTCGGTGTCTATTTCAGCCTAAGAAGAAAACCATTTTAGTTAAACCGAGTATTGTTTTCTTGTTGTTTAGTTTAGTGTTTACTCCCTTTAATTTTGTTACCATTGTTATTACGTAGGGTTATCTGCCCATTGTTATTTGCTCATTGTGCACATGCACTCTCTACTAACTAGTTGGGTATTCTTGCCAAGTAGACTTTCAGTCACCGTAACTAAATTTTTTGTTCGTTCTAGTAAGCGTCTATTTGCCTTTTAGTTTTAGTACGTTGTTCTTTTCCATTTAGTTGGGCCCCCCGAGTGATTATTTTGATGTATTTTTATTTGTTTACTCCCTCTTTACTCTTAAGTGCAAATGTTTTTATTATTAGTAATAGTATATATTTTCATTGTGTTGTTGGGGGTGGGTGTTGGTAGCTTAAGCTAGTGGCGAGCAATGTAGTAGCTTCAGTCAGTCCTCCGGGGAGATATGGGGCTAGGTGCAGGGTTTCAGAAGGTGCACCTAGCTTCTTGGAATATTGGGTCACTTACTGATAAATCATTAGAATTAGTTAAGTCTTTGCATAGACGTAGGATTATTATAGCCTATGTTCAAAAGACTAAGTGGGTGGAAGCTAAAACTAGAGAAGTTGATGGGTATAAACTGTGGTATTCGGGGTCATGCAAGTCTAAGAATGGAGTTGTTATTTTAGTTGATAAGGAGTTGGTTGACTTTGTTGTTGAAGTGAGGCATAAGAGTGATCGTATTATGGCCATTAAGATAGTAGTGGGATCAGAATTCCTAAATCTGATTAGTGTTTATGCACCTCAAATAGGTTTACCGGACGATATTAAGAAGCTATTTTGGGAGGATTTGGATATGGTTATTCAGGACATACCTCGAACCGAGAAATTTTTCATAGGAGGAGACTTTAATGGTCATATTGGTGCCGAAGCATATGGGTATGATAAAACACACGGAAGGTTCGGGTATGGGGAGAGAAACAATGGATGAGTTTCTGTTCTGGACTTTGCGGTTGCCTATGAAATGTTAGTGGTAAACTCCTTTTTTAAGAAGAAGGATGACCACTTGGCGACCTTTAAGAGTGGTCCAACAAGGACTCAAATTGATTATTTCCTGGTTAGAGCGGATATTAGGAGGTTATGTAAGGATTGTAAAGTGATACCAAGTGAGTATTAGGAACTCAGCATCGGTTGTTAGTGTTGGATGTGGAGCTCAAATGTTCAAAGTGGAAGAAAAGGAGTGTTGGGGGAACCTAGAGTTAAGTGGTGGAATCTTATTAAGGAGAACGCTATGAAGTTAACTGAGAGGATTACTGAAGAACGAGCTTGGAGGCATGTAGAGGATACGGATACAATGTGGGAGGCAATGGCAATATGTATTCAAAGGTTAGCTAGGGAAATTCTAGGTACATCTAGGAGAGGTGGTAGCAAAATGAAGGGAGCCTAGCGGTGGAATGAAGAGGTAAAGGAGAAAGTCAAGAAGAAAAAAGACACATACACTGCTTTCGTGAACAGTGGAACGACTGAAGAGAAAGAGATTAGCAGAGTTACTTATAAGGCAGCAAAAAGGTAGCCAAGACATCCGTTGCTATAGCTAAGAGCTTGGCTTATGATAGGTTATATCAAAAACTGGGGACCAAGGAAGGTGAGAAGGAAGTCTTTAAACTGGCGAGGGCTAGGGAAAGAAAACAAGGGATTTCGGCGTTGTGAGGTTCATCAAAGATGAAAATGGTAAGGTGCTGTATGAGGATGCAGCAATCAAGGAGAGATGGCAAAGATACTTTTCCAAACTCCTCAATGGTGAAGTGTTGGAAGATATTCAAAGTATGGAAAGAGAGAGTAGTGAGAGTCAACTTGATCCTCGATTGCATGAACCCATTAGTAAGGACGAGATTAAAGAGACCCTAAAGAAGATGGCCAATGGGAAGGTAGAGGGTTCAGATCAGATACTGGTGAGAATGTGAAAGTGTTTGGGAGAAGAGAGATTGAAGTAGTTAGTAAAGCTTTTCAATGTTATTTTTAGGACTACTGAGATTCCCAGAGAATAGAGGTTTAGTACAGTTATCCCATTGTACAAGAACAAAGAGGATATTCAGGATTGTAATAATTATATGGGTATAAAGCTGCTTAGTCACACTGTGAAATTATGGGAGAGAATGATTCAGAGAAGGTTGCGGAATGATATTTCGATATCAGATAATCAATTTGGTTTTATGCCTAGTAGGTCGACCACAGAGGCGATTTACTTCCTTAGAAGACTCATGAAATTGTACAAAGATAGAAAGGTAGATCTTCATATGGCGTTCATTAACTTGGAACAAACATATGATAGAGTTCCGCATGAAGTGTTATTGAGATGCTTGGAAAAGAAATGAGTGTCACCTGAGTATATTCGAGTTATTAAGAATATGTACAAGGCAAGAAGGACGAGTGTTAGGTCGCCAGGAGGGGTTACCAATGACTTCTTTGTTGGTATGGGCCTGAGTCAGGGCTCTGCCTTAAACCCTTTTCTTTTCACTTTAATTATGGATGAACTTACAAAAGGGATTCAAGATGAGTTACCATGGTGTATGCTATTCGCATATGACATTGTTCATATTGATGAGACCAAAGAGGGAGTTAATGGCAAGTTAGAGCGATGGAAACATTCTCTGGAGTTGAGAGACTTTGGAGTAAGTAGATCGAAAACTGAATACCTACATTGTTGTTTTAGTGGGAGGGAAGATGCGAGGGGGGTAAGTCACGATTAATGGGATGGCGATAGCAAAGGTCGAGAAGTTTAAATATCTAGGCTCGATCATTCAACAGAAAAGATATATTGACGATGATATTAACCAGCGCATCAAAGTGGGTTGGCAAAAATGGAAATATACTTCAGGTGTATTGTGTGATAAGAGGATGTCCGTAGTATTAAAAGGCAAAATTTATCAGATGATAGTCAGACCTGCTGTGCTGTATGGATCAGAGTGCTGGCCTATGAAAAAGACACAGGTTCAAAGGTTAATGGTAGCAGAGATGAGGATGATTAGATGGATGCGTGGTTATACAAGAATAGGTAGAATTAGTAATTGAGTAATTAGAGACTTAGTTAAGCACCCATCAAATATAAGATGAGAGAAACAAGACTCAGATGGTTTGGTCACGTGAAAAGGAGTGTAGATGCTCCAGTGAGGAGATGTGAGATGATTAACATCCCCGAAGGTAAACGAGGGATGGGACGACCACAGAAGAGTCTGGACGAGGTTATTAGAGAGGACTTGAAAGTGGTGGGGTTGACGAAGGACATGACTCAGGACAGGAGACTATGGCAGAATAGGATTAAGATCTTAGATCGCATAGAGTTAACCTCGTAGTTGTCTCTTGGTTGTAGTATGGTAGATTTGGTAGGGAGTTTTCTTGTTTCATATGTCGTGTTTGTATGTAGGTAGTACAAGTATTTGGGAAGAGACATTGTCTGCCTACTCCTATTTGTTGAGGTATAGTACCTTCCCCTGCTATGTTGTACTTATATTTACATAGTTACTGTTATCTGATTTATTAGTATTTTCTATTTCATTATGTTCTGCTTATCCTTAGTTTCTCTCTTTAAAATTATTTTCACAAAACTCTTCCTCTATAAAATGTTTTCACAAAATCTTGTTTTGTGGGTCTTTTAGAATAAGTCTCTCTATGGGTAGGGATGCCAGTAGAGGTAAGGTTGCGTACATCTGGATCTCCCCAGACCCCGCGAAAGCGGCACCCATACTGGGAGGTGTTGTTGAATTCTAGAACTAGAAAGCTCATTTATTGAGTTTATGCTAACTTATAGTAGCTAGATAAGTTAGTATTTTGTGAACTTGATAAACAAAGCCCATGGTTCATCATTTATCAAGGTTTAGCATTTGTACATCTATGACACCCCATGCCCTTCTCGGATTGCGAATAGTTAGTGGGAATTGTTTTAATGATCGTTGATTGGCCCAATAAATCTCCACCACTCTTTCTATTGTGATTCATCCTTGCTCACAAGCTATCTGACAAAACATCATAGGATGTCACCTATGCTAAGACTTATCCACTGCAAGCACGCTTATCTATGGAGTTCTTAAGAATTAGCTTCCCAAAAAGGATGGTGCATCTTTGGTAATACAAATAGTCACTTCAATTCATTTAAGCCTCAATTTTGACTATGCTCATCACGTTACAATCACCCCCAGTTAAAGAGAAGCACCTGCAATGTCAGGCTCACAACCTACAAATTTGGCTCACGGTCCAAAAAAACACAATGCACCAGTTATCCGCGTCGCTCGCCCCACGGTCTAACTCACGGTCGTAAATCCACCCCTCCCCCCCCCCCCCACACACACACATTTTCTCTTTTTTTTGTTTGCCAACTAAACTCTTACAAGTCTAAAATCCAATAATATGTTAGTGGTGGGGTTAATAAAATATTATTTTATTTGGTGATCAAAGTTGGTTATCCACATAATGTAGAGAATAGAGAAAGGGTTAGCTTGGGGGATGATGTGGAGGGTATGGACCCCCACTTGTGATCCAAAATTACAGATCATCATTGTGTATGCCCTAACATCCTCATTGTGTCTCTACTAGGCAGCTCCTCAAGAACTCCATCATTAAATGTACTTGCTGTGGAGAAGTCTTGGGTGACCTCATGGGAAGTTTTCCCAAATAGCATGTGAGTTTGAAGCGAGCATGTTGGAAAGTTTTGTGGTGATTTGTTTGTCTCATTATCAATCCTTGAAATTGTGTACAATAACTGTACGCGACTAGAGAAGGGGTTAGGCCATTAAAACACCGCACATGGATAATTACCAAGCAAAGTGTAAACCATCGAACATCGCAATATGATGAATCGTAATGGTTCTATGATTCACTAACGATTTTGTGTTTCAACCACTATGGCTCTCACACAATTATATTACCAATTAAAAAATTTCTATAATTCACAAAATCTTTACCTATTGTTTACAAAGGGTAAATCTATTGTTCAATAAAAATAAAAACCGACTGTTTATAAAATTGAAGTGCTTTATGTAGATATTACTGCTAATCTCATTAAATACATTATTAGTGTTCACTACTCAATGCCCACACTACTAATGCATTTTTATTTGATTTACTAAGCTCTTTATTTTTAAAATATTGAATTGTTATTGAGCTATTGTCTTTTTTATCCCTGCGTTATGTTTACAGAATACACACATAGTTTGAATAGGTAATAAGTTTTTTTGGTAAGATTTTTTTTAAGAAAAAAAGAAGACATGGTTCATGAGTACATAAAAAAAAAGTCAACATAAACAAAATCATATAAATAAAACAAGTTGCATATTTGATTTAGGTAGTGTTTAGTTGGAAGGAAAATAATTTTTTAGAAAACTCATTTTCTATGGAAAATGTTTTTCCAATGAAACTTGATTTTCATGTCACATTTTCCATTGTTTGGTATTAGATAAATCATTTTCCATGAAAAAAAAAGGAAAACGTCAATTGAATTGTTTAAATGACAAAAAATATCGACTGAATGGTCGTAGCAACGATAAATATAGACCAAATGAAGGAATTTTGAGTTTAAAGTTCATATTTGAGTGGTTTTTTTTTTGCATACTTCCTCTCGGATAATCAAATTTCTATCTAAACCGCTGAAATTATTTTAGTAATGAAAAACATCAATTGAATTGTTTAAGTGGCAAAAAATGTCGATTGAATTGTCGTGACGGAAAAAAATATTGACCAAATGAAGGAATGTAGTGCTCAAAATTTGGATTTGAGCCTTTTTTAATATTTTCTATCCGATGATTAAGTTTTGATCCAAACTGTTGAGATCGTTCTAGGTGGCAAAAAATATCAATTGAATTCTCGCTGTGAAAAATATGTTGACCAAATGAAAGAATATTGAGTTCAAAATCTGAATTTGAGCCTATTATAATATTTTCTATCTGATGATCAAGTTTCAGTCCGAACTGTTGAAATTATTTTAGTGGCAAGTCAACTAAATTGTTTTAGTGGCAAAAAATGTCGATTAAACTGTCGTAATGAAGATAAATGTCGACCAAATGAAAGATATTTGAGCTCAAAATTTAGATTTCAGTTTGTTTTAATTCATTGAATAGTCAAGTTTTGATCCAAACTATTGAAATCAAATTCTGCATCTGAATTTCAGCTGACCATATTGTCAAAGAGTTGAAGGAATAAAATCAACTTGCTATCTTCTCAAAAAGAAAATCATTTTTCTCCATTTGGGGGGAAAATCATTTTCCTTGGAAAATAGTTTTTCATCATTTATTGCGCGAAACAACGGAAATTTGAAAAACTATTTTCTGGGAAAATTGTTTCCCTCCTAACCAAACACTACCTTATTGAAAGTTACATATACTTTGAACAAAAGACAGAATAAGTTCATTGTACACATTGTCACAAAATTGATTGCCCAAAAAGAGAAAATTTTACAATAAATAAACTAACGGAAAAATAATCTTTAAAAAAACTACGGAGAAAAAGGAGATATCACTTTTTGCCGAGTCATTTTGCATTAAATCATGTACATAGCAGCAACGGTAGGAAGATGGGAAGTACGATGGTTTTGTATGTCCAGGATGTTAGTATAATTTGAAGCCAAGTTATGAAAAAGTCGACCCAATGGGATTTGTTTTCTTTTAGTCCAAGGTGGACTTAGCATAATTTGTAAAGCTTGATTGATGTTTTTCTTGGGTGATTTTAGCCTTTTCTTAGTTGGATATATGTTTGAGCTGGACCTCATTCCAACAAATGTCCCCCCTCAGGTTAAAAAGTAACTAAGAGATCTCTACTCTATCTCAAACTACTTGGACCTTAACCCAACTAATCCGGCGTACAAGTTAAAACTTTTCACATAGAATGTGTCTAGTCAAAATGTTCGCACCATTTTTATTTGTGTGAATCTTGTTCAAAACCATTAGATTTTCCTTGGTAATAGACAACACCAATAGTGTCTCACATCAATATGTTTTGTGTATGAGTGGTGCATTGAGCTATTCTAAAGTCAATGGCACTCTAACTCTCACCAAACACCATGTACTCCTTTAGATTCAACCCCAACTCTTGAATACATGCTTCATCCACAACATCTCCTTCCCTGCGTCAACATTAACTATATCCTCAAATTCAGTTGTAGATAGGACTGTAAACTTTTGGAACTTAGGTGCCATGCCACAACTCTTCTCACAAAAGTGAAGATGCAGTCCGATGTAGACTTCCACCATGTAGACAACTCGCCATGTCAGAATCAATATAACCTTCAAGAATAGAAGCAGATCCATTGAACTTCAAACAGAGTATGGATGTTCCTCATAAGTATCTCAACATTTACTTAACATCTTCCAAGTGAGCCTTTTCTAGGTAGAAAAGAAATTTACTAGCCACAACAATAGTGTGAGCAATATCTAGCTAAGTACACACCATAGCATACATCACCGAACCATTTGTAGAAACACATGATTAGGAGAAAGTATTTTTAATATCATTTATTTTTTTGTTCATTTTTCCTTTGATAAAAGATCTCAAAAACTCCATTGAATCTATTGTATTTTATTCCAAATTATTTCATAAAATAAAACAAATTCCCAAGGCTTTGCTAAAGAATTTTTTTCCTGAAGAAACTTATATTAACAAATGTTGCAAAGAAAAAGAGTGTCCGTCCAAGGGGCATTATTCCTGAAGGAGTTCAGGGTCATTATTCTTAGTTTTCTTACTAGCAAAGACACACGTTCAAGAACCGGTGGAAACACACTCTCTTTGAATTGGAGAACCGGGAGCTCAAGTTGCACCCAGTTCAAAGGTTGGCCACTTCCATGTGTGAGGTTTGCCTTGTTACTAGCTGATACAATCTTGTTATGAGTCGCCACCATCCTAGACCCTCGAAAGAAC
Organism: Selenicereus undatus; assembly: GCA_017589665.1. Lineage (NCBI taxonomy): Eukaryota > Viridiplantae > Streptophyta > Magnoliopsida > Caryophyllales > Cactaceae > Selenicereus > Selenicereus undatus. The sequence continues at coordinate 19,453,182 of JACYFF010031954.1, read as the reverse complement.
TTGGCCTGAGCAGGGGAAAATACAGAGGACTTTACAAGCCAAAAGTTGACACTCCCTTGGTAGTTAAATGTTCAACTTTTTGCATTTTGTTTGCCCAAATTTAATATACACACATAAATATGTTCGTGTAGATCAAACAAGTTTCAACTCAACAGTTTAGTGTGGATTACGATTAATTGCCTACAAGGCTAAAAATGCTGCTAATATTTACTTTTAAGCGTCTGTAAACCTCTCAAGATTGTGCTCCCCCGTCCCCCAAAAAAAGGCAAAAATTTTGCCCGATCAATTATCTGAATTTGTAAGATCCAAAAGTTCATGTACAATCATCAATCTTTCACCCAAATTTTACATCTAAACATAAATTTTTTTTTTCCTACTTTAAAGTCTAATTCTAATTTTAACTCAAATTAATCCTTGTGAGAAAATCCACTATCAGACAAAATAATTCATTTGAATTTTAGACATCTTTCAATTTGTCCGATTTGAGTTTGACATGCACCTTAATATGTTCCACCACTAGCCTAGGGTTTGACCAGATGGGGAGTCCACTCACAATTCCCGAAAAAAGCGTACACACGTCCGTAATATGCATGTGCACGTATATGTGTGTATGCGTCAACCAAAATGACTTGAACAAAAACACTCAAAATGCACATCAAATACGCATGGGTACAAGAATCTCTGTAGTACTAATAACGGTTTTCTGTAAGAAACTTTCCTTAATTATCACCATTTACATCGAACCAAGCCTTTTCCAAAAGGAATGTTCATTGTGAACAATTTATGCAAGCAAAAATGTACATCTATTTACCATCCTCCTATTCACCATGCTTTTGTGTAAATGTTCTTCCTGCATTTATTTGGGGGCATTGCTAAATGCCTAAAGCTCATCAAAGATGTCCTCCGACTGTGGATACCTGTCAATATCATGATGCAGGCTGTTAACATAAGAATGTTGTTAATGAACTCAGAAAAGAATTCAGCAGTTCATGTAACTCAGAACTTGGGAAGCCTGTCACATTTTGCTGGTATCCATCCAATCTGATTCCTCTCAGTGTCGTAGATCACCATTTTGTCCAACAATGCAATGTCTGTCAATGAAATGAAAACATACAGTACTAGCTGAAAATAGGTAAATGAGGGAAGAAATTGTGAAGTCAAATATTGTTCTTGCACTTGCTAACCTCCAAGGACATTGAGATCTCCCAATTGTGCCTTTGAACCATCCAAAATGCCCAAGCACACATTGCCATTTTTCTAAGCAAAGAAAAGCAATGAATATGAAGTCAAGTTTATTTCACTTCGGATACACAGAGCAGGGCGAAAATTGATACCCTAACAAGAAGAAGCTTAGCGTAATCCTGCTAAAGCATGATATAGTAAACTCAAAGTATATGCCGTCTTACTCGTAATCTTGATAAGCAAACAGAGTGTTTTCTGAAAACCAGCCCAAATAACAGAAGGCTTCATTAGAATTTGTAGACTAGATAGTGGCAACTTACACTAACAATAAGATAGGCCTCCGGTGGGATTTCCATGATTGCATTCCTCACTTTTGGAAAACGTAATGCCAGTGGTTTGAAAAACTTCTTAGCATCATTGATGGATTTGAAAGGCTGAGCACCCTTCCAACAGACGGTAAGGGTTTTATCTTCAGGGGCATCCTTTAATTGGCTTGTTACAATATTTTTCTTTATCTTAACACAAGAGGGTAAAAACATGAACACAAATTATCAATTGTTTCCCAGAACTAAATATCAAAATTCATCTGTTGTCAACTGACCATGGATACTGCAGCTTTGTAAGCTTGACTACTGAGATATGTATAGGTGCTTCCACTGTCAAGAACCAGGGAAAGACCACCACCCTTGAAAAGATTTTGCCCACCAAAAGTAAGCTCAGCAGGTCCCATAGAGTAGTATGTCCTAAAAATTAATCACAAAGAGAGTTTGCATAAAAAAATGAAAGAGAAATTAAGATACACTTACACAAGACTGATGTTATTCGTCAAAAAGCAAAGCTTGGCAGGCAACTCCTTACCCAACATGGTTTTTGGTCATTGGTACCCAAACAGTTTCTGAAGGAACTACTTCATTTCCGAAGAAAAAATAGCCACCTCCTTCACTGCTGAAGCAATGGCCAAAAACATTTCTTGTCAATCCTAGGCTATGAAGTTGGGCCAGGATACTCGACTTCCCATTTGCTAACCCAAGAACTCCGTCCACAAGAGGGGGGCTTGAACTAGGGATTTGTTGATCATAGCCACAACTACAAGCAGCAGCATATTCTCGTATTAGTGGACTCATTGAACTAGAAAATGAAGATGCTACAGATAGCATTGGAAATGTTAACAAGGATAAGGTGCACAAACCCGAATACTAGGGAAGGTTGAGCAGAAGAACCATTCAAGAAACGAAGGGGGAACTTGTCCTTCACTAGCACACCAACAGATGAGCCCTGATCAGCATACTCAATTTCATAGTCGCATTGGTCACTAGGGTTATGGCATGGAAGATTGGAGGCATGATGCAAGAAGGTGCACAAGGGCTCCTTGCATGACAGAGCATTATTCCAGGGTTTATAAGGCTTATGAGGACTCTGCATTAAGAAAATCATTATGCTTTATATAAACTAAAGAGTTTTCTCAGACAACTAAATCAATTTATGCCTAGTGGAGCAATACCTTATGGCAATGCACACAAGGTGCATCACACTGAACCCAAGTGAGGTCACTGCCAGTGTCAATATCAAGATGGTAAGGCTTAGGAGGTTCCCCTATATTTAGAGTTGTATAGAAATACCTGCAAATACAAGTTACAATAAAAGAACTGTGACTTGCACAATTTTTTTCAGTTCAAATTCAAATATACACATGCATGCAAGTCCAAAGCATCAAGTAAAAGGGCCATATGTATAGGTCTTTTCCCTTTTGCCTCAGTCTAGGTTTCCAGGATAATTGAAAGCCTTGTTTCATTAGTTGATGCAATGCCACCAGTGAACACCTAAAGCATTTGTGTCAGCAGGCTTCTATCAGTCTTCTTACCATGCATCATTTACGGAAACAGCCTCTCTAATTCATTAAAGGACTAAGGCTGCTAACCCCCCCCCCCCCAAAAAACCAAAAATCCAGCTTAAAGCAGGACTTCAATGTATAGATTTGGAGTCCCAATTAACTTTCATGAAGATAAGGTTCTGCAAAACAGGGCTGATTAAATAGAAAACAGACAGGACCACTGCTGTAAAATCTGGTCACTATCTGATGAGAACCTATCTGTCAGCATCTTAAGCATAAGAGTTATGCAGGAATCTGGAGTCCCTCATGCAGTTCTATTATATATTTGCATTGGCATTCATATCCAAGTTTATACAGGTCCACACCAACTAACAGATTATTAGGCATCCAAATCTAAGTAAACAATATTGCACGTCTTTCTTCTCCATTGGGTGCCCGACTAAGTCACATAGGTAAGCCATAAGCTATATTACCCCCTTTTTTGGGTAAGAAGAATAGGTGATTTTCTTGATCTTTAAGTCCACCCCCCAAGATCCAAAGCCCTCTAAGGAGTTACCAAGCCATGCATGTTCATCGACTTGGCAAGGACTAAGTCTAGCAACCTAAGGGATACTCTCTTGACATGACCACAATCAAATTGTTCAAAAGGGAAAGCTAAATGGTTGATGTGCTCTATGATTAAATCTTCGATTGCGAGGGCCCAGGCTTGCCTCTTGAAGTGATTGGCAAAAGTGAGGGCATCAATCTAAAGTAATACTCACGTATACATAAGCCTTTTAGACAGTTGTGTCCCAAAGAGTGCAGCCATGAACTCAGCATGCTTATGAGTCCAAACTGCATTTACCCTCCCATCGACACAAGCAGCTTCCATATCATTTCCCGAGTCATTGCCCCCAGTATACTTAGGCCACCACCCATCAGGGTTACAAAGCCTAGTGGGGCCATTTGTCACTTACAGCTTTGTAACTCATGTGTTTTGGATCAAGTAAACCCCAGACTTCTAATGGATTCTACATTCGTAAGCATGAATGCATTTCAGATCGAGTAAAGCCAGTAAACCCATCTTCAGCCAACGACGATGAGAGAGAATTTCCTTGCCACCACACTGATGGCCAGCAATAAAATCAGTTCTAAACCCTCAATTGCACATAAACTGCATACCATGCCCTCATTCCAACTCTAGGTCTCTAAGTCAATCAACACAGCAACCCAGCAATTGTCATCTCTGGGTTAATAGGTCCTCTGGGCTGGAGTCTACCCATTTGAAAGGGTAGGACACCAATTAAACCACTATGTGTATGGTGGTTCTCGTTCCAGTTCTCCATCTTAGATGCTCCTTAAGTAGAGCTTTTGCACTCCACAATCCTCTCAAAAAGTGTAACTCAAATAGTGACCCAACAAGGAATCCAGAAAATTATCTCAGGTAAAGTACGTGGATTTAAGGGTTCTTGCAAGTAGGGAGTCGTCATTTTGGGTTTGAAGCAAGGCTAAGCTAAAGCCTCCAAGTCTCTAGAACCCAAGCCTCCCATGTTTTTTTTTAGCATGCAAAGAGCCCTCTCCCCACTTCTTCCACCGAGACTTTCTCCCATAGCTCCATTTTAAAGAATGGAGCTTGCCAATCGGATAGTTTGGGAAGGGAAAAATACTCAGAGTCATAGAGTGGCTAGAATGTCACCTTAACTAGAATTTCCTTCCCAGTGCTGAATAGAATTTTCGCTTTCCAAGCTTGCCGCTGCTTCCAAATTCTCTCTTCAAACCCTTCAAGATAGCCTTTTCGACTTCCTAATAATGGTAGAGACACTCGAATTTTTCTCCTGTCTTTTGTAAAACGAGTGTGCGTACATAGTTGAACATGCCTGGCATGGTGCCTTATAACGGTGCACCTGTGACAATGCTTGGTCAACTTTTTCATTGGTAAGGTGTTTCATCAGCTCATTATTTACCTCGTTCAAATCCTTTAGCTAATTCCAGTTGTGGCTTCCTCTGACGCTCTAGAGCTGATAGAGGTAAAGAGCTTCCTATAAACTTCAATAAGGTGCAACTTCAGACTTCCCTGCTTTCCAATTTCCCTTTTGTCCTTCAAGCTCTTGACAAAGTTTCTTTTTCTCCATTTGGAACAGTTTATGGTGAAAATATTTTATCCTTGTTTCCATCCTTAACTCAATTGTCCAGGACCTCACATACCAGCAGGTTTCATTCTCCATTTATAGAGATTCTAACTCCTTTCTAGAAGGAAAATTTGCTCCAAGACCTTCTTCCTAGGATTGGCATGGTGCTTGCCTTTCGTATCCTTCTCAACCAGCTGAAATTGGAATTTTTCCAAATGCTTCTGCACTGCACTCGTTCCTCACCACAATTTGCCTATTAGTGGCTGGACGACAGACACCTGGCAACTCATCCCACGCCTATTAGACAATTTCTTCAAACTCAACGAAGGCCTCAAATTTGAAAGTTTTATCCTCCTGAGTTAGCCATTCTTGTCTTCAAGCAACTGTATCCAGAAGTACTCGACAATGGTTTGACTGGAATAAAACCTTATTCATCACTTTGACATTGCAAAAGAGGTTGCACCACTCCGGGCAGGTATAAACTCATCAAGTCTCTCTCGAATCAGCATTTCTTGTCGTTTTCCCCGCTACCATGTCTCCCACTCCCAAATGCAAGTGAAAGTGTGAAACCCAAATCTTTGAAATTATGACCTCCATCACTCACTAAACTCTAATTTGCCTTTTTTTTCCCCTCTCTCCATTCCCCTTAGACTCACCCCTTATTAGAACTGCATTAAAGTTCCTACACAGCACCATGAGTACCTGCGTATGGTTCATGATATCCCAAATCAGCTCCCAAGTTTTGTGCCCATGTTGTTCCTCTACCAACCATAGATAGCCCCAAAATGCATCCCGGCATCTCAAAAACATCTAGGATCTTGCCAAAAAAAAAATAAAAAAAAATTCTTGATTTAAGCCCACCTATACGAGTTCATATCTTCATGCCAACCAGCCACAAGATTGTCCGAGTTCACCAAACTATTAACCCCAAAGCACTCGGAAACCCACAACTTCTTATAAACCCTATAGCATTGTAAGCAGAAGCCACCTTTCATAAGGGACACGATGCTTGGCCCATTTCTCCAGCAAAGATTCCAAAGGGTGTAAATTGTCAGGGACTGCTGATCCCTCAACTATTCCAAGTGAGGATTTTCAAGGTTTTCTATAGACCTTGGTTTGTCCAAATAACCTGATCACAATAAGAAACAGAATGGTATAGAAGATCTCTCTAGTTTCTCAAATGTACACCAGTAATATGATTAGATTCAAGAAAGCTGAGAAAATGGGAAGTATTAGAATCAGGTGCACAGAAATAGTTGAAGACTGTGTAGTGATAACAAGCCCTAGAAAACCTGTAGGTCCACCAGGACAGCTCCATGTGAGGGAGCGGAGTTGGTGAGTTAAATTGCTTTTATTCCACTTCTATGTAACTATAATAATGGAGAGTGAGAAAAATCATCAAAATCAAAATTTAACATTAGACCCTATGACTTCTCCAAATCCTATGCTTCATTTCTCATACACAACCAAAATCCTATAATCATAATACCCTAAGTTTGGCATATACAGAGCATTGCATTGTGAAGTTACTGCCATCAGCAAAAGTTTGCTACATCAAAATGTATTCTTAGTTTTAAAAAGCGCGAGGCGCACTGAAGCGCATAGGGTCCCAAACCGTGAGGCGCAAGGCACAAGCCGAAGGCGCACGCATCATGGATGCGAGGCGCACTTCTATTCAAAAAAAATTTTAAGTATTTCATACTTCACAAAGCATATTTTGCAGAAACAAGTTAGATAAATGCATTAAAAATGTGACTAGACATCAATATGACTCCTAACACCACAAGTAACCTCAAGATATGTTATCTTATCGTCGGAGTTCCTCAATGCACATACTCACAGTACAAGTTTAGCTCACATTTTAGCTCCCAATGAAGGAAAATAAGAAAAAAGGTAAACGCAAGGCTAAGAAAAAGAAGAAAAGGGGGGAAGATATAGCCTCGCATCCTTGAGGCGCACCTCATTACCTCCGAGGCGCTGAGTCGGTAGCTCATGCCGAGACGCGCCTAGGCGTGCCTCAGGTGGGCTTTTTTAAACTAAGAATGTATTATATAAAAACCTTTCTCAAATCCATCCAAGTTGCACCTAAAGTGCTCAATAATCGCCAAAGTTTAAATTAACCACAAAATCATTAGACATCAATTTATGTCCAAAAGAATCACCAATTTGGCAGTGCAATGCACCACTGCATTACCATGTCATCACAAAATGCACATTGCAACATTTTTTGGACATCTAAAATTTAGACCGCGTTCTCAGGCCAGATACTGGTCGATTTCTTTGGTCTTCAGATGCTCAAGAACCCAATTTCTAAATCTGAATTATATTTTTTGGAGGGTATCCAAAACTATGCAAGATAGATCTCCCAGTTATTATGTCAAACATTGGTGTCAAGTTGGTTTTTTTTTGGGGGGGGGGGGATTCATAACCAACGCTGATCACCTCCCCATATGCGTCCAGCATGTTGTGTATGAACAGCAATACATAACAAACAACAAAGACTATTGACATCAACTTCGTATTGGTGTCAAGTTGGCCCTCCAAGGTGGTATTTACAATGCCCATTTGATGATGATCTAGCTCCGATATGGTATTGTGAAATGGACATTTCGTAGTTAGTTCTGTGAATTTCTTTATCAAAAAAATGCAGTAATTAAAATGATTTTATGATCCATTTTAAATTTAGTAACAATTCTTGTGTTTTAAGATGAAAGTGAAAGAAGACATGGGTAGAGATTAATAGCTAATGTGATTCTCAAAGAAATTTCAAGAGTCCAGACACAGATGGGCCATAAAAATAGTATATCCAATGAAATGTGGTCAACTTGCAGAATAAGCATTTCTAATAAGCTCAGTCAAAAAAGTTGAAGACAAATGTCGCTACAAGAAACCAAGAATCCAAAAAGATCAACAGATGCCCAGAAAAATCAAATCCCGCAATCAGCAAGGCAGCGCCAGCAGTCACAAGAAGCCGAAAATCAGAAAAAAATCAGCAAAGAAAGAACACCCACCCATCAGGATAAACGTTGCCACCAACGCGAAGAACAACAGTCTGCCCAAACTTGTTGCCGATTGAGGGTGAACTCCGGTGGTTCTGATTGCTCTGAGAAGAACATCCCTGAAAAAATGTCAACGAAAAAAACGCGACCAAAAACACAATCAACATGGGCATCAGCAGCTTCATACTATCGATCGTTTGCGTCAGTCTCTTCCCTTTTCTGGATCAAAGCTTGGTCAGTCTCGGGTGGAGTACCTAGCACTAGCAAGCCCTGTTGCTTGTCCTTGTAGTTCACCGCAGATTTGTGGAGGTATTTGTGCATAGGAAAGGTGCGCACCACGTGTTCGACGAAATGTCAAAGAAAAGGAGAGGAAAGGGCATGGATTTTTCGCCCTTCACGCGCTCCTTCCATTTTCCACCGATCCATAGTCTTTATCGAACATAGTAAACGCTATTTCTTTGTTTATGACGATGGCGATTGACTAATGGGCTTTCTACTTGTTTGTCGGACTAAATGAAATAATTCAAAAATAAATATTTGCTCATTATTGTCAGGGGGTGTATGTGTCCTCAGTGAAAATATACAGACAAAATTAGTGATGGATTCAGAAATTATAATGTTATCTAATTTTAAATTTGGTAAAATTGAATTATACCAAGTAATTTTTATAAATGTCCATCTTAAAATTTTGGAAAATTTTTATGTAAAATTTGAACAATTTTTTTGACAAACAGTGTTTGTGACACCGTTAGCCTCCCTCTATGTAGATTCGTCTATGGATACAATTGGGAGTATAGAGCAAATTGCTAAAAAAGAAATCTATGTTTGTTATATGAGAATGAGAATAACTTAAATATTTAGATTGGAAATATAGAAGTTATGTATTTCCATCAAATTATAACCCCAGGTGTAACACTCCTAACCCCAGGTGTAACACCCCTAACCCCTGGGGTTAGGAGCGTTAATGCTTTCTTAACTCTTACTTAAATTTTCGGGCGAAATGGACAGAATTTCACCTAAAAACTAACAATTTTTTAGACTTATTGCCCTACATTAAATCCCTACAATCAATAGAAGTGTAAAAAACTCTAAAATAAGCTCAACAGCTACAGGCCGGAGTCCACAACTCTACGGTCCACTCACCCGAAGTACACCAAACAATATAGTTCAATAATAAAGTAAGAAATAAAATATACAACTCAACGGATCACACATCCGAAGTATTAAGGGTTTACAACCCAAAATATAGGCAACATCAGCTAAAAAGACAACTGGCTAATCAGATGATTGGCCATGAGCGACTTTTAAACAATATGCAGTACTTGAACTAAAGTACTTTATTTACATACATTTACAACTCTAGGGATACAACATATTACACCGTTGAACTCTTGAGTCTACCTCCATATGAGCACGCATGACACTTTTTCAAGGTGAGGGTAGACTCCAACTCAGCATAAATAAATCAACTTCTACCTGTCATAATAAAAACGATGAAAAAGGGAAAATAGTAATGGGATGAGCAGCCACATGCTCAGTGAGTATTTCCCAACTCCTTAAAACCAAAACAATTGTAGGCAATAATATCGATAATAATCACATATCACGCATTTATACATTACTATCATCTTAGGCAATCATAGTCCCTAAGGAAGGATTACCACCCATAAACCTCATACTAGCCACTCAATCTCATTTCTAGGCCCTTAATGACCAAACTTCCCTTAATGACCAAACTTCCCTATTAACAAGCATTTAGGCACATAAATAAGTAAGCAACAAGGATTCAGTAAGATGCTTTCAAACACACTTTTGAAAACGCAGTAACTCATGATATGTTTTAAGAATAGTTTATAAATCACATTAACTGCTTCAAGGCTTGTATTCTTTCTAAATGTTCCTGAAATATCCATATTGGTATAAGAAAGACTTGGCAAGAAACTTTCTTTCACAGGATATGCACATTTGAAAGCTTAAACGTTCGATGCATTTCAAGGATATAACCATACTTCATTTGAAATTTCATTTAAACTATACTTGGAATCTTATTCATAAAATATGCACAGGAAGCTTTCTTTCTTTTTGTTGAAAACACTTTACTTAGCTTCTCGAGGCTCATATTCTTTAAAAAGAAATCTCTTTCATATTGGTCCTCTAATGACCCTTATAAGCTTTTCGAATCTTATTCAAGTTGGCCTCTTTAATGGCTCTCAAAATCTTTCTTTTTCTTGAAATACTTAAAATTGCGAAATGCCAACTACTTTTCTTATTCATTAGGAAAATATTCTTGGCATAAATCATCGTTCATTAAAAGAAACATACATAACAATTTAATCACATACGTGAGGAGTCCAGACTCTTAGAGGTACTTTGTTACTGCCATCCCAAGCCGGCCAAACTCGAGCGGCAACATAAGCCTATTCGAACAGACATCATACTATGCTGAGATATAACTTACATACTTAGAGTTTAGGTGGAAATCATACCACTATCCCTGAATTGTCTTAACGTAGCTTACATTATGCTAGGCGGGACACTAAGGCGGGATACATATACATATATATGCATCTATCTATCTATCCATCTATCTATCTATCTATATAT
>JACYFF010031954.1:19357057-19442448 GCA_017589665.1 Selenicereus undatus | reverse complement strand
GTGTGTGTGTGTGTGTGTGTGTGTGTGTGTGTGTGTGTGTGTGTGTGAGATATGATTATATGATTAGAGATCTTAAATCCCATAGAATCTCAATTATGGTTCATATATATAAGGGATAATGCACCAACAAATTATCCCTCCAAAATGCCAAATTGCTCACAATTTTCAAAGGAAAAGAGTCCAAGCCAGTTTTAATAATTTTTATGCATTAAAATATCTTATATTTGACACAGTTCTTATTGTGACATGTGAGTAGGTGTTACATTGCTTCAATTTTTAGACTATAATAATCCAGCTGAGTATTAACAAAATTTTGGTGGTAAGATTATTTTTGCTTTTAACACATTTTTTTATTGTGATATTCTTACTATCCAATTACAAATAATTATTTCCATGGCACATTGTAGTTGAAAGGGACAACAAATTAGTTGCTCAATCAATTTGAGGAGAAGTCAAGATATCATGGTAAATTCAAACAATAATCGATAACGTAGGAATATTTGCTTATCAGCAAGTCAGCATTAATTTCCATCATATATTTCGAAAAGGCAACATGGTTGCTGATTGGATGATAAAATATGCATGTAGTTCTCAGGCATCTACTCTTTTTTCTTTCCTTACATTTTCTCAAGCATCTTGTACTTACCTTACCCAAAAAAAATCGCAAACAATTATTGTGATTTAAAAAAGTTGTGTGATTTTCCATGCATTCCATGGATATGGACATACTTTATGATCAAATCAAGTACAATTTGCAATTCAAATGTCATATACAAATGTAAATATTAATTTAATATAATTTTATAATTATTATTATAGATAAAAATTATCATGCATCACTTGGGAATACAAATACTATTTGAGAATCAAAGCATCGAGCAATACATCCCTTACTTTTAAGAGTCCCATCCATTATTAGTTGCTATCCACCCTCACTTAACAATTCCAAATTGCCTAATCTTTACGATAGTAATATTCCACTCACTTCAACCACATGAAATCTTTTAGTTGTCCAATATGCCACAAACAGCAGCGTTATTTCACTTAGCAACATCAATAATATTTAGGGTTCTTTCCTTCTTCAACATACAATAGGGAAGCAATAGTAGGGCATCTACCATCTCCCCATAGAAAAGCTCTAGATATTCATTCACTTTTTTAATAACACTCTTGGGAAGACAAAAATTTGACCCTAGTAAGGGTGGATCCCTATGTAAATATTATCCAGTAAGTTTGTTCACGAGCCAATTCCTGATTGTAGGAGAATTTCGAGTGTAGATTTAAAGGGCCACAGGTATATGACTTTCATTATAGTACTTGAAGGTCATCCCCATGGGGATGAGGATGAGATCAAGGTCATTAAATATTAAATCAACCTAAATAAATAATTTTCCAAGTTAATCAAACTATAGCTATATATTTACAAAAGCAATTAAGATGAATTTAAAGTTAATGAATAACCCTAAAGTTTCCCTATTACCGCCTCTTGTAAATCCAACATCCAATAATATCAACTCCAATCAAATGAGAATCAATCCAACACTAACACCACCCAAATGAGACCTACATCATTAAAGTAGAGAAATAAACAACAGAGACAAGTAAAGAAGGCAGATCAAACAAAGTAGGCAGGATGGACAAGGGAGCGGAGAATAGGACCGACCTAAGCTCATTTCTAGTCAATGATAATAAAATGGCAAATATTAAGAGAATTAGATGATAATTAAAAGTAATTAACACTAAGAACACAATTAGGAACGGGGAAAGCAGAGCACCTTCAATGGAAGAGGCAAAATGACAACTAAAACTCAAGTTCAAAATCAATTGAATTTTAACAACCCTATCATCAGAAATTAGAACCCTAAAACTGAAAATAAATAAGAACGGCAAGCTAGCGCATGACAGAACAAAAATAGGGGAAATTTCGGATGTTTTTTTTTTCAACAACATTCAAACAACAACAAAGATCATAAAAACTAAACCGACATTTGCTCAATCGTGGAGAAATCATCGTCAACCTACTTTCGAGCCAAGCTGAACAAAAATAAGGCTTTGAACCATGCATCAACAGCCCTTAGAATTGAGCCCAACTCTTGAAATTTCACACAATCCTTATGAATGCAACTCAGAATTGGCAAAATCAAGCCTAATTACATGAATTTTAAAGCTAAAACATGGATCTAAAATTGAAATTGACATCAAGAAAACAAAAACCTCAAAATACAAAGCTCGAATTAAACCCTAAAAATTATCTAATGACTAGAATTAAAACTAAAATTCTAAAATTAAAACCTAAAATCCTAAACTAAAACCTAGACTGATACCTCCTTGCGGCACTACCTCATTTTATAGTCGAACATATTCAATCCCAACCGTTGAAGTGTGATAGCATGGATGGTGAGGATGATGATGTGTTAGATGATGTTGCGTGAACGGTGGTGCACAATGGTGGATGAGGATGAGAAGGGGTTGATGGTGGAAGATGATGATGTTGCGAGAGAGAGAGAGAGAGAGAGAGAGAGAGAGAGAGAGAGAGAGAGATGGCAATGATGGTCATGGTCTTTGCCTTCCAGAAGAGAGAGAAGAATGGGGGGGGTGTATCGGGTTCTGGCCTGGTGAGCAACCGAGAGAGGAGGGAGGCAATTAAGAGGGTGATCACGTGCCAATCACATGTGCGAGGGTAGCTATTAGGATTATTTCTTCCTTTTTTTCTTTTTGTTGATGGATAAAAAGGGTTGAGTTTGAATCAATTTGGTCCAATTCTTCATTTTTGGCATGTCTTCTTCTTTTTCCCGCATTTTTTCTGAATTATTCAATACCTACAAACAAAACAAAATCAAATAAAATCTAAAAATAACAATTATTTTGAGCATCAATTAAACATAAGGGTATTGTATAAATAGCATATTTTTAGTGCAAACACTGACATAAAAACTTATTAATCAAGGTCTGACAGTCTGTTTATTTTAACTCAGTAGCCTATACAGGTACCACTAGGTACGTTATTGGTAAGTATCTAAATTGTAATATGTAGCAATTTGCTCTGAGACTCTTCTACTATACCTATCATAATTAGTAGAGAGTTTTGTTGGATTTTCTTATGGCCAATGCAACACAAAAGTGTTTGAATGCCTTCGTAAGACGAGAGACATGCTCCATTGTTACATTGCAGAAAAGAAGGTTATTTGTAAAACACAAATGCACTAATTGCATCTTTTCATATTGGTAATGAAATATGAATTTAACGTCCTGAGTGGCAAGCCTGATGGATCTACTTGAATAATCCATGACAACCACAAACAGTAGAGGAGAGACAAGGTGGTGTTTGGTATGTGAAAATGTACAGATAGGATTGAGAGTACAAATTAATTTTGATAAAAATCTATATTTGATATATGGAAATGAGAATAACTGAACTATTTAAATTTGAAATATAGAAAACTTGTATTCCCATGAAATTATTACCTCGAGAAAGGGGTGGCAATTAGATGTTGGAATTAGAAGTACAGGTTAAAAGATTAAATTGCCATTAACTTATGGAATCATGCACTCATACTAAGGATATATGTAACACCATGAATTATTTATTTATTTATTTACCAACTTCAGCTAATGTGTGAATGTGTGATTTATGTGCATCTATTTTATATGTTTTAGTTTAGACAGATATGCATGTTTTAAATTAATATTATTATGTTTAGAGAATAATCACTTGAGTTATTGGTGCTACTAAGACTTTGTTTGTCCCCCAAAAAGAAGTGAAAAGAGGAGTTAAAATGACTTGACCAAGAAAAAAAAGGAAAAAGAAAAGGAAAAGGGGAATTTTTTTTCCCGCGTGATATTTATCAGGGGAGGGGGCAGGCTTGGTTTTATTTTTCTTTCCTAATCTACGCTACACACACACACACACACCCCTCACAGAAAGGGGAGAGGGGAAGAAAGAGAAGTGGGAGAAGAAAAGGGAAGAAAAAGAAGAGAAATTAAACATGGTGGATTAAAGATGAGTAATATTTGCTTTCCCTTTAACCTAAAATTGAATAGAAGAAAATTAGTTGAATAATATATGCTTGAATTTGTGATTAAATGGAAGTTCGAAGTTATGATTTCGAAGTTTCAGGGTTCAGTAGATTAGAATCCTAAATTCATTTGTTAGAAACCAATCACTAAAATTTTCATGGTTATTTGTGATTTTAGGACTATGTAAATGTTGTGGATTTGTTCATATATATGCTAACCTATGGATAATTGATTTGATTACTTATACTGAAAGAATGAAAAGGTGGAAAATAAGCTTAGTCTTTAGATTTGTGTAGAATTTGGATACTGTTTGAATTATTGTGAATTAATGGCTAAGTGAAAAATTATGAAAAGTTTATTGTAGATTATCCATATTATTTGACAATTTTGGGTGAAGTTTCACGAATTTTGGATGTGTAGTTCATGAGTTATGAATTTTCAATTTAAACTGCCCTATTTTAATTACCTAATTTCGGTTGCTATTTCAATTTTCTGGTACTTGTGGGATTGGAAAAAAAAATTAAAAATTTTAATTTAGGTTATCTATGATTCTTGTAAATTTTTTGAAAATTTGCATGAATTTTGGAGGTGTACTTCATGAGTTGTGGATTTTTGATTGAAACTGCTTGTTTTAAAGCATAATTTTGGGTATTGTTTCAATTTTGTAGAGGATTGACTTTAGGGAAAATTATAAAAATTTTAAGGTGAATTATTCATAATGATTGTATTTGTTTTCAAAATTTTGTGAATGTTGGATGTGTATTCTTTGAGTCATAAATTTTTGAGTGAAATGTCATGTTTGGTGTAATTATGGGTTGTTCGTATGCTAAATTGTATATTGATCATTTTTTGTGATGACTTTAAGCATTAAAAATAGTAATTTATTTTTATGGTTTATTGTAAATTTATTAAAATTATTTTGGGTGGAATTATGCCTTGATTTAACGAGTTTTTATGTAAATTATTTGGAGTTGGATTGTGCCTTGGGTTGGTCATATTTTGGTGCAAGCTGTGAATAAAAGTTTCTTTAGAGATAATAAGTTATGGCAATATCATTATGACACAACTAAATTTTATTTTTGGGAAAAGAAGTCATATCTTACCTAGGGTTATTACCGTCGCATTGTAGAGTTATAGCCATAGAAGTAATTATCTTTGTATTTAGAGTTATGTTGGTTGTTGGTTGGTACCTTAAGTGGGCGTTATCCAGTTTGCCTATTGACTTCTCAGTTTGTTTTATTTGGGAGCTATGTGAGTCTTTGGTACTCCAGGATGTGAACGTGACTCTATAGTTTGTGATTTGAGGGCATTTATGTAATCTAGAGCATTGGGTCCTCAATTGGTACCTTCAGTAGGCTTCGCCTGGTCCACGAAGATGTGTTTGTGATCCTTGTGTATTGTGATAGTTCTTTGTGTAAGTCATGGGTGGTTTTCTCCCAAGTTAAAGAAATATATTATGTATTTATAACAAGTATGTGAACTTTCGTAGGAAATATGCTTTTATGCATGCACTGAGTATGGTTTGGGTATGTCATTGGTTTGATGTATCAGACTTTGCTTTCTTTCGAACTCCAGTGAGAATTAGACACCCAAAGTGCATGGTCAGTATGGGACATTCATAGTTAGTTTAGTGAATAAACTAACAGTGGAGCTTGTTTAGGGACTTAAATGAAAACGATAATCCTTAAATTGTACTTGGTATGGGATAGGTATGGCTGAGTTAACTAATTGCCCATCTCATGACATATATATGAAAAATATGAGTTTGTTTCAATTTCAGAAGTATGATGGATATGAAGGATATGAGTCTGTTTTCTAATTCTAAAGCATGAGCATGTTCTTATGTCGCATGCCATAAGATGTTTTGATTCTCACTAAAATATGTATGACATGATAATGTGTGAATCGAATAATGCGCAAAGTGTAACAGCAAGGAAGGTAAAAGTTATTTACTGGGTTCAGGGAGATAATGACCTCACCTTTTTTCAGGTTTCTGAAAGCTACAGGGGATCATAGGAGCATGAAGAAGGCTAGGTAGCTCTTAAATACTTTTGGGGAACCAAGCGGGCAATGCAAACCTTCTTATGTGTTTATGTTATAGATTATGCTTACTGAATTCAATATGGATGTATTTTGCAAGTAATAATGTAAGATTTTTTTTATGGATTTGGTTTAAATATATATGTCAATGCATGTTTTAGAACTGCCCTGGCGACTTTAGTTATATTCTTGTTAAAGGCTTCCGCTATCATCATATTTAATAGGCTAATTAAGACTTAGGTGTTTTAATATCCTTGTGGGTGTCTCCAGTTAGACATCCACGGTGGTGACACGATTGTTTCCTTTGGGTGGGCGTTACAATATATTTGTAAATTTATTAATTTACTAGTGTTATACCCTTGCAAGAATGTTACTCAATTTTAGTTCTAATATTGTTAGTATAAATAATTAATAAAACTATATTATTTTTAAAGTAGATTAACAATTCTATAATAACATGATCATTATTTCTTTTATGTTTTCATTTAAAATCACTCTAAATTGCTTTTTGTTTTCATATAATAATGATTTACCATTTACCCTTTTTTTTCATGATTCTCGAACACGTTACATGTCTAATTAATTTGTGATGAATATTTTTGAGTAGTTAAATGGACTATATTTTAATTTAACTTAATTTCATAAAAATTAAATTATGATCTTACATATTTGCACTATGTAAGATATATATATATATATATATATATATATATGAAGTTACTTTTCAACCCTAGATGAGCATTCATGTAGTCAACTAGTCTAACACAACCTTTATACATGTTGTCCTATATATGTCATTCATAAATTGTCCTATGTGATTAAATTATTATATGGCAATAAGCTTTTATTCATTTACAACGACCTCAAGATCTAACCTTAAAAAAAAAGTAGTAACAATTAAAATTAAGGTAAAACTTGATTCTCTTGTCTAATTCCATTCTTTTAATATTGAAAAATAAAATGAAACAATTTGAAATACAAAAAAAAAATCAATTATTGCACACCAAGTTAACCGCACAAACACTTATTCAAAAAATAAAACAAGCTAGGAGTGTAAAACCATGCAATAAATAATTAAGTTAATAACATATAATAAATTCTAATTAATAGCATTAGTGTTGATTAATATGTTTCGGCTTACATCAACCAATTATAATTTGCCAATTCATTAGTTTGTGTCATGTAAGGTGTCACATGTCATTTATGCATTGTTTGTATCCAACTTTTTAACTCCCACACATCAAACAAGGGAAGGAGAATTTATAAACCAAATTGCATTCCCTTCATTTCCTAATCCCATTTAGGATCGGAATTCTCATGTACTAATTCACACGCATTAAATTCCACCTTATTCTAATCGTATTACTACTAATTATTGTGTTTTTTTAATTTACATCAGTATCTTATAGCATTATTTATGTTATAATAAATATGGTTTGTATTTATGTGCTCCATTTGTCCTTTTTTTTAAATAACAAGTATTTTGGTCCCAAATTACCTTCCTTAAAACTTCACTTAGTGCACTTCCAATTAATTATCACTAGTGTCAGACCCATACTTTAGAGAGACTGATACAGTTTTTCAAGTTAACAAATTTCTATCTAATAAGCCAATATGTGTATGATAAATATATTATCGGGTGAAACCTTTATTGTCATACACTAAAATAAATTAACTATTTTGATAAATAGTAGTTTAAAAGCCCAACATAATTCTAAGTAAACAATTCAAGTAAATAAAAGTTAATATAGCCATTGATGCACTTTTCTCCACAACTTGTTAAATACAACTTCTAGATTCTATCACTTCTTGATTATAATTACACCGCCTTTCCTATTAAAAGGAAAAAAGGTTATTACAATTATTTAAGGTTAACATAATGAAATTAATCCATACATAATAAGTTAAATGAAGAAACCACAGTCACAAAAATCCATATGTTACAAAAGTTTGACTCAAAGAAAATTAAAATATCATTAATTAAATATACTCCCCTATAGAAATATGAAAAGTATCAAAGTGTTAAGGAAACTAGAGAATTGATAGCCATTTTAGATATTCTTACTTAATATTAAGACTACAACTAAAACCTGATTTTGTTTCTTAAGTTGCAAAGTAAAATAGTTGTAAAATATATATTAATGAAACTATGATAAAACAATTTTACTTTAAATCATAAATTTTTTAAAATGATATTTTTGTCATTATTGGTCTATGATTTTACTATAATACTTACAATACTAAAATTCCGAACATAAAATTTACACATGTTTAAAGAAGATACTAACACTATTTTTTTTTTTAGAAAAAAAGAAAAGATGAAACACAAAATTGAAAACTTAGTAACTTTCCCTATACAAGGTGAAATATATAAGTTGAATGCCTACATTAAGTTGATCTCATCACTCTTGCTAATACGTCTAAATTAATATCTATATAAAATCAATAATTTAAAAAAGAGAAAAGACAACAATATTCACATCTAATGAGTGATTGCCAAGTATTTAGTCATGATGTGATCATTCAATTTTAAGTGTAGTTATATAGATAGATAGATAGATAGATTCATTGTTTCCACATAACTTGTCATCTAATGATTAACATTTTAATTTCTTACAGTATGTGTTTTTTTAGGAAGGAATAATAGAATGACATGGGCAGAAAATTATTGCACTAATTTGACTGAATTTTGTTGAAGAGATTATAATTTGCCTTTATTGTATTTTAAAACTATGCACCTAAGATAATTAGCATTGAAAATGCATTAGTAACTATAAAGAAAGTACAATTGTATTACTATAAAAATTAAGTCCTAAAAATATACACCTTTTAATGAACAAATCTCTAATTTGATCACACCTTCAAATTTTCAATAGTCAACTCTTTTTCTTTCTTTTTTTTTCCTTAGGTAGCAAGGCAAGGGACTTCATTACCAATATCAAAATTTCCCATCAGGGGTTTACAATCTAAGAGCATTAAGTTAGAGAATACGTCTAATATAAACTCCCATTCATCTAATCACTATCTATGCAGATCCTTCAAATTTCTTAGATGACTTAGCTTAAAAACGAGACTCAAAATCTGACTTATTCTTGCATTCTATTTGCAATGTCCTTTGTATCGCATTTATGCTTATGAAAAACACTCTATTTCCTTGCATGTTGAGTATTGTATCTCATTGAAAAGGAAAAAAAGGCATAAGCAAGGTCTTTCGTCACTTGATCCCTTTCATATTCGGCAATCCAGTGACAAACTGTTGCATCTTACATCCATAAATGTTGATTCCCAGCTAAGTCATCATGTCATCTTTAATCTTTTAGTAGACTTCACATTCATAAAACAGGTGGTCCAAAGTTTCAATTCTTTTGTTACGTAAGACACATCCATGGTCAAGTTGAGAGTATTTTACGCATGAAAATCTAACAGATGAAAGCACATTGAGGTATACACAATCTTGTATGAGTTACTCTAGGTCATTTTACTGTATTTGTGACTTTTAGACTCCATTTATGACCGACAGACACAATATATCTACCAAGTTTGTTCCTCTACATTGCCATTTGTGATTATGAATACCTCCTATTTACACTGCACCTTGACAGCACATGATTTCCTCAAATACCAGTAGACATCCCCATTTTGAGTATATGTCCATGAAACCACATGGTTTAGGCATCTCTCATGCATCCATGTCACCCAATGTATGCCTTTTTTCTCAACTATGGCCCAAATAAGCTTAGCAATGCAAGCAACATTTCATTTTTTGAAATTTTTCAAACCTACTTTCCTATAGCCCTTTGGTAGACATGTATTATCCCAAGATACACGAGGTGCTTTCCTATAAAAGACTTTTTGAACCCCATAAAAAATTTCTACATGCTTTCTTGTGAGATCTCCACTTGTGGAAGGAGAAATTATACACACAGATGGCCCAACCCATAGATCCCTATTAGCACTGAATTGGTAAGAACAATCCTCCCACCAAAAGATATGCTTCTTAAAGACCAAGTTCTTGTCTTAGCAGTTATTTTCTCGACAAGCATTTTACAATCCAACTTGCTAACCTCCCTAAGGTTATAAGAATGCATAGGTTTTTGAATGGGAGATTACCTTCACTAAAATCCTATATATTAGAGAATCTCTTGTTGATTGATGTCATCTACCCGTCTAAGAATCAAATGTGATTTCTGCTTATTGGCAACTAATCTAGTGAATTTAGAGGACTTGTTAAAAGTCCTCATAAAATGTCAATAAATTTTAACTTTGCTCCATAATAAAAGATTAAGCCAACTACAAACACTAACTGTAATAATTTAAGCTTTTAGCACTTAAGATGATACCTAAAAGCCTTCATACCAGCTGCTTGCTTGAGGACTTGTGAAAGAAGTAAGGACAAACAATAAAGGGGAAAGATTGCTTAAGTCCTCTTCCATCTCTAAGAAAACCCAAATCCAGCTCCATTTAGGTTGATGGCAAAAGTTACAGTACTTATGTAAGCCCTTTACACAAGCCTATTGTATTTTATCAATAGAGGAAATTTATGCCCCTTTACATTTCACGTACAAACTCCTAACATACAAAATCATAACCTTTCTTTATATCAGTTTTCATCACACACCTATGGGAAACATGTTTCCTATTATAGTCTTTCACTGTCTCCTGGCATAACAAGACATTATGAGGTAGCTCTCTCCCATGAACAAATGCTTCTTAACTTGATCAATTAGATGGGGTAGAACTTGCTTTAGTCTCTCACATATTAGTTTTGATATACACTCATACACCATAGAACAACAGGATATAGACCTAAAATCTGCTGCTGAGTTGGGATTTTTGACCTTAGGTAGAATAACCAAGCTTGTAACATTACAATTTTTTTAAGCATCTTCTCACTTTGAAAAATTGATGCATTGTTAAGCGCACTAATGGATCAATGCCCTCTTAACGTGCCATGAAGAAGCCAATGGTAAAGCCATCAGAACATGCAGTCTTGGAATTGGAAATAGAGAAAATGGCTTGTTTATTGTCTTGATCAATAAAAGGCTTACATGACTTTATATGTTGCTCTATAGGTTAGAGGAAGCCATTACATATTATTTCCTCATCAATAGGTTGTCTTGTGATTTATTGTTTACCTAGCAAATATTTGTAGAAATCTGAAATAACCTTTGCTATTATTTCAAAGATATCCACTCTCATCATATCCTTGTCTTGAAGTGAGTACACGTAGTTGGCCATTTTCATTTGCCTAATTTTTGTAAAGAAAA
This sequence comes from Selenicereus undatus, assembly GCA_017589665.1. NCBI lineage: Eukaryota > Viridiplantae > Streptophyta > Magnoliopsida > Caryophyllales > Cactaceae > Selenicereus > Selenicereus undatus. Next base: position 19,431,124 of record JACYFF010031954.1, on the reverse strand, counting down.
ATCTTATGCATTGATCTCCAAATTTAATCCAATCCATTTTGTTCTATTATTGCATGAGAGACTCTAAAGACTTTAGAAGTAGCATATATTGATCTCTAGTCTTATGGTTTTGCAGTGGCAGTTATGTATTTTTGAGGATTCTCATGCATTTTCCTTTAAATATTTTCTAGCTTTGCTCTATGTAAGTCCTCCATGCTCTTTAGAATTTTTATAAGAATATACATTGTGTACCTACTCCTATTTTGTAAAATAGTTTGCTTGACAATAGGGGTGAATTCTAGATCATTACTCCATATATAATAATATCTAAAACCTACAGTTAATCTTGGAAAATTTGGGAAAGACACACTAGGGAGGACGATCGGGTAATCCATTAGCCATGTATTCAACTTGAGCGAAATCATTAACATTGTACCACTCTATGTTAATCAGGATAGTTTCATCAATTGCTGACTTTCTCAGTAACCAATTCAATTTTTCTGAGCTAGGTAGGTTCATCTTAAATCAATTGTCACATTTCTCATTAACCCGCTAACACGTTGGCCTTCTTCATCAATTGCTGCATTATGAGATAGGGTAGTTTCATCTTGAATCACGTTGTCGTTCTGCCACTCTCCTTCCCTTCCTAACATCATTTTTCTTCTCACAGTTATTCTCCTCATGCCCAAATAGATTACAGTGAGTGTAGCTGACTATTTTCCACTCATACTTCACTTTTTAAAAATTGTTCATTAATGAAATTGGTAGTTTCAAGAAATGAACAGTTCAACTAAACTTCTACTAGTAGTCTAGCAAAACTTAGCATAGACATTTCCATGGTTTCCTTATCATCTTTAATGGGTATACCAACCAAGCTCCCAAGCTTATTATAGGCTATGATCAAATCCTCAATACTCGATGTCCAATTTGGGAATTGGATCTAGATAGGTAAAGATGTGATTGCATTACTTCAATCTTTACATTCTCATTCCAAGCTTTAATGGTAAAGGATTTTTTTGGGGGGGGGGGGGTCAAAGAAATAGATTCACTTATACACAATTTTTATCAAGGCCACTTAATCAATACTCAGGCTTTTCTAAATCCAACTTACAAATCCATCAACAACATCGTATGGTGGGTTTGCTCCTAATATAGAATAAAGAACTACAATTTTTCAATATTCAATTTCACTTGCTATATTAGCTTCTTCCAACTTCGCGCAATGAGCTCCATTAACATTTATAGCAACCATACATTTCAAAGTAACACCCTTATTAGGATTGACCAAAGCAGTAAATGAGCTTACCTGAATAGTATCATCTAACCCATTTTCTTCTGGATCATTTGGTAGTATTCCTCGTGTTACTGTGAAATTCGATTCATAGCATTTCCCTTCAAAATAGATCGATTTGAAGGGGTCAACTCTTTACAATACAAACATATTATAGAAGTGAAGACCCCAACTAATCCTCCTACCCCACTTTTCTCCTCCCTATCCTATCTGCTTTGGCCCTTAGGTCTCAAATGCAAAATACCAACTCGATATCATAAATAGTCGCATAAATCATGGATTAAGTTTCCAAGTCAAATGACAAATAACACTCTACTATTCTAATATTACAATGACTAGATTGATTTCATCAGGTTAGACAAATGAATATACATGAGTCAAATAATAAATAAGAAAAGAAGAAAATATTCACCATTATTGTCTAGAAAATTGATTTCTACCCATGTTTTGAAAATGATTTCTACTGTCTTCACGTTTGCCTCAAACAATTTCAAATCTCAAATGTACAAAATATTCGTCATTATTGTAGATTAAAAAATAACAAAGAAGAAAAAACTTACTTAAATAAGAAAAAATTTAGGAAAACAAAGAGAAAATTAGAAAAAAAATAAAAGGATATATAAAGATACAAAATACTGTTAATAAATTTTTTAATTGAAATTTAAATTTAAGATAAACGTGAAATTTAGTGTACATATTTAAAAGGACAAAAGTCATACTCTAAGTTTCTTACTTTATGAATTCTTTTTTCTTAATTAATGAAAATTTTATTTCATTTTTAATTTTAGCATTTAAATATGCAACTAAGAGAGACATTTTGTTTAATTTGGGGGTGTAATTTTTTTTATGTGAAGGTGAACCGACTTATGCGATGGTTAAAAAAAAATTAGTTCGCATACCTCAAGGAAGGTATGTGTAAATATCTCAATGTTTTTTAGAGTAATTTATTAGTTGCTATGTTATATCGACTTATTTTATTCATTTTATTAGTTGTGATTTTGTCTAATAATTGTTTTTTTGCAATTTTTCTGTTGGTTTTTATTTATTTATTGAGTTTTACTGGTATGATAACAAAAAAATGTAGATACCCCAATAACTAAGTTTCTCATTAGTGAACATTAAAATTCACTCTAAAATGACAAAAAGAAAGATATTATTCTGAAATAACCATTTCTAAAGATATTTTACACCAAATATGCATCCATGTTGTCTTTTAAAAATAATCTATGCCTTCACATTGTAGTAAAGTTTTCTATTGTTGTGTATTAAAGGCTACTGAAGGAGGCAAGGTATTTTTTTAGTGTGAAGTAATAGTGGGAGAAATTTACTTTCAAAAGTTAAAACAGAAATAGTTGGAAATCTTCTTGTCAAGAAACTCTTTTTGAAAAGTTTTACTTTTTCACGATAAAGTATTGTAAATTTACTTTATTATGTTTATTACTCATACAATATGACATATGCTGAGACATGTTTTCTTTTAATGAGGTCCTCATTAGACCTATTTACTTGTAAGTTTTCGTGTAGACATTTCGCCAAAGAGGGTTTTCCAAAACACATATTAGCTATGAAGTAGGACTTCCTGCAACAAAAATAATTTTTAGCAAAAAAATTCTCAAAATTAGTCCAATGATAAAAATATATTTTACAGTGATGAGAAATAACACAAGAACAATAGGTCTATGGTTTCAGTTTTTAAGGGGCTATGTTTTAGTTTTTGAGTCAAATTTTCATGTTCAATTTGAAAGATTCTTATAAATCTATTATTATCTGCTTTTGTCAACAACTGTGTATACTACAGTTGCACGAATCCAAACTAGTGAATAAAACAAAAGAAAAGCTAATTAAATAAGCTAGGACCTCCATGTACAAGGTCAATGTAACTTTTGCAACTTTAACTTGAAGAAAGGCACGCTAGTGACAGTTGATTGATGATCAAAAATTTTGCAAGTTGCAAAATGTCATTTATTTAGTTATATTATTTTCTTCTTACCTAGTACATTTACTAGAAAAAAGAAAAAAGATGAAGTTACTTGAAAACCATACTAAAATATATGTGCATTTGTTTACACATTTTTGCATGTTTTTCCTCCGCCTACGCTGTCAATCGTCAGAGTGTATTAATCATTCTCAATTTCTAGGTGACACAATGGATTACATGATTAGAAACAAAGATACTACTAATTTGTACAATCTATTCTGAACATCGAAGTTCCATATCTTTGCTAAAATTATAATGCCTTTCCCAATACTCCTGAGTCTGGTGCTTTCTGGGTTATATTTTAAGGGAAAATGGGATGGTAGTTTCGAATGTAATGAGTTGAGATAAAGCAAAATGTAGCGCATAGAAAAAGCAAAGGCAATGGCATCAATCCCATGTTCTGATCATTAATGGAATATGCATTCATCAATTATTCACATCTGAAAAAAGGGGTTATTAACATTTTAGTACCCTGAGTTTTTGGAATTAATTTTTTAGTGTCTTCACATTTGTATTTAGTTGTAATTTAGTTCAAAGATTATGATTATACCCTTTTGTCTTCATTTTTTTCCTTTTATTTTCCTTGAATTCTCTTTCTTTCCACCTCTGTTCTTTTTGCTCTTCTATGTGGGAACAATTAGTGATAGGCATGCCTGACCCCAACTATTCCCTCCAAACGCCTCTGAGCTTTCTCTCTTGTCCCCCTTCTTTTACTTCCCTCTCTCTCTCTATCTCCTTTCTCTCTCTTTCTCGTCCCCCCCCCCCCCTCTTTCTCTCTCCTTTCTCTCTCTTCCTCACCCTAGAGATTGGAGAAGTGAGGGGTTCTATTCATTTTTTCATAGTTTCAACAACTGGGAATATTTTTCCTTTGCTTGCCCTGTTTTCCTAATTCAGATTACAACCCTCTTTGCATCATAAGGTACTGATTGACAAATAATTATTAGTTGTACGATCAATTTCTTAGGTTTTGAGAACTAGATATTACTCGATTTGTATTCTGCTTCTTTGATTCTATTTAGCTTTTGGTAAACGAGTTATACTTTGTTGATTTCAATGTCCTCTCCCCTAGATGGGCCCTAGTTGAAAGGTTTTTGATCTTTTCGGGTCATTTTGATTTGAGCATGAATTAGATTGATTTGGACATCATCGTTGTCAACAAATTCCAACTCAATTTGATGTTTGGAACTTTAGACTAATGGATTTGCTTGGATTTCAACGATTCTGACTGGTCATATTAGTTTTTGTTTGTTGGGAAGTATGAATTTTATCATCTTGAAGAAATTTTGCCCCTTTGGATGGCTGTGCAAGTTTGTATTTGTGAGATCCAATGAAGATGACATATTTGTTCATACTCCAGCCCATTTTTATGTCTCGATGAGCATGGGAGTTGTGCTAGTGGCGGTTACAACATGTGAATGTCTGAGGCATTGGAATTTGTATTGCATTCTCTATTTGGATAAGCGCACACACCAACTAATGTCATCTCTGTATTTGCCAGTTTCAAAGAATATTAAAACTCATCTTTGGTACTGAAGTTCCAAACATCGAGTTGAAAATGTGACCAAGTGTTGCTCTCCTGGAGCTACTAAAAATTTCAAAGATTATAGTTCTATTTAATGGTTAACTAGAAGCCATGCAATATCTATTGCAAAATGGGATGTCACTTTTACCAGTAGCATGTATTTCTTTTGGGGATTTTGCTGATAAGGAAGAGAGTAAACTATTGTTAAACATTTTTGGGGAGGTAGCAAAGAGAATAGAGGAGGAAAGAGAGAGAATTGAAGGAAAATAAAAGTGAAACATTAAGACAAAATGGTATAATCGTAATTTCTAAACTAAATTATAACTAAATACAAACATGAAGGTGTTAAGAAATTAATTCAAAAAAACTCAAGGTCAAAAAAATTAATCTCACTTACCTCGGGGTACTAAAATGTCAATAACCCAAAAAAGAGTGGGAAGTTAATCATCAGGGACCCTATGTTGGCGGCATTAATAATTCAAGGCTCGAGTTTTTGGAGCGAATATTTTAGTTCCTTGAAGTTTAGTGACTGGATTTTTAGGTGTCCTCTGTATTTTCTTGACGCCTAAACTTTTGAAATTTATATTTTAAACCCCAATTCTTAAAAGCATACTTTCAAAAGTTTTAATTTTGTGCATGTGTAATTTCTCTAAGTACCACTCGCGACCCTCTTTCAATTGGTATCATGACCATGTGACAAAAAATAATTAAAATAATTATATTATTTAATGACTGGTTAAGCTAACAATGCTTGAATCATCACCTACTTGTCATGCTTCTAATTATTCACATATTGTTCATTCACCGGAAGGAACCACTTTAGTAGCACCGTAATTAAACTATATCACTAATATAATTTTAGAATTAAAAGTCAAATTAGTAAAAATTAAGACAGAAGTTAATGAGATTAAGAAACAATTATCTATAATTCATCTTTCTTCAATTAATGAGATTAGACATCGTGAAAAATCTAGTTTAAGTATTAGAACTCCATTTCAATATAAATATCCTCTCCAAAACACCAAAAAACAAAAATTCATTTCCTTTGTATGATACAAAAATTCAAAAAGAAGTGGGAGAAAAATCAACAAAAAAATCATCTGAAAAGGCAGAAAAAGAAGAGGAAGATGGAGTATAAATGGTATAATCTTGAAGCATTATAGAATATGTTTGATAAAGAACAAAACCCAAAAGAATTAAATAAAATCATGGGTGCAATAGCTGATAAACATGATGTATTATTTGATGATAATGAAGAGACAAATGATGTCCAGTTAGAAGCAGAAATATATCTGCAGATAAGCCTGATTAAACTAGAGGATCTTAATACTGTGCCTTTAAAAGAAATTGAAGAAAACTGGATAAAAAGTATGGTAAAATGGTATTTGATGATGAAATCAATTAGATTGGAGAAGAACTTAACATAGATGAAATTAATTTCGATCTAGTTAACAATATTGTTCATAAACCTAAAGAATTTGGTGCACATTCTAGAAGAAATACCCATTTTACGAGACCTAGGTACGTTCCAACAGGGTGTACAACTAACATTTCCTTTGGGTTTATCCCAAGAAAAACCACGACCTTTGACGAAGTAGACCTTACTCCTATTAGCCAAACATGATACATCTTAAACATCAATGGAGCTTGTAATAGAGAAGAAATATTTGAGCATTAGAAAAGATGTATGAATAGTGTCTTAAACTTAAATATTACATGGGCCGTTGGAAATTTCTTAAAATATCAAACATAGGTTTTCTGGCACTGTAGCTGACTGATATGGCTCGTTGGATGAAGAAGGTAAAAATATATTAAGAATGATGGAAACATTGGCATGTTCAAAAAATTATGTAAGGAAATCCAAACTAAATTTATCAAAGCTCTTGATTTTGAAGAAAAAATTAGAGAATGGGAAAGAAATATTGATAATATAGAATTATTGGGAGATGAAATATCTGGAGAAATATATTGCTGAATTTAGTCAATATTATTACAAAATTGGACATAATGAAACCAATCTTGGGTATGTTTTATGACAAATTAACATATCCGATCAATTCTATAATCAATAAAAAAATACATTGCATGGCTTGAGAAGGCCGATGACATTGATACCTTGGAAGAAGAATATCTTATTTAAGGAAATGGGTCAATGACCAAGGTCTCGATCTCCAAAAATTTTAAAAAAAGAAAAAATAAAGAAACAATTTCTAGCATGTTGGGATAATCCTCACCAATGTGGAAAGGTGCCTAAGAGCAGAAGAAAAAAGAAATTTTATAAGAAAAAGAGCTTTAACAAGTAACAAGGAGAGAAATATAAAAGAAAATATTATAACAAACCAAGCCTTAAAACACGAAGATTTTTTAGAAAAACCGCTAATTGTCCTGCTGGGAAAGAACTACTGTTAGTGTTGGGCATGTGGAGAAGTAGGTTATTATGCAAATGAATGCAAAAATAGAAATAATAACAAGCTTATTAAAACTTTGGATAGTCTAGATTATTGTGAGCTTAGAGAGGAAGAAGCACCACATCTAATCCTGAAAAACAACAAGAGAATTGTTGAGATTATACCAGAAGATGAATATAAAGAAAGTGACTATGAAGAAACTAGTCATATGATGAAAAGTAATTCAATTAGTCTTAGTGATCTTCAAGAAGAATAATTTATTATAGATAATGAAAATGAAGATATCAAAGGAGATTTAGTCCTTCTTATATTTCAGAAAGACATGATCTATAAAAAAATTCATCTTTCAATTGAAAAATAAGTACGTAAGTAAAATGATGGAAGGAGATTTAAGGATAAAAGACTATGAGTATGATGCCGGAGAAGTTAATCTGACTAATCGGGAAAACATCCTTAAGCATACTAAAGATAGAAAGTATAGATATATCCATGTTAGAAGTGCCCAAGTACAAGGTACTCCTTTACAATATTATCGCAAAGACATTGATATTTATGCTTTGCTCTCTGATATCAGGCATACCAAATTAAATAATCAAATTATCACATAGATTAAGACCAATTTATATAATGGATCCATAGGATTCAATTGCCTGCCTAGATATTATGTAAGCCTCAAAGATAAATTTGCTAAAAACTTCATATTCCTTAAGATAAAAATAGTTGGGATGGACATGAAAAGAGGACAATACCCACTAAGGATATTTTGGAAAATAATATACAAATTAGATAATACTATATATTCAAATACTAAAGTAATAATGATAGAGGCAGAAAAATTTGAAAGTCCTACTCCAATGCAAAAAATTCAAAGGATAAAATTCAATCCATAGGAGATAAAAATCGATATGTCTTGGATATCTAGATTTGCCAATCCCACAAAAATCAATAAGGAAAATGTAATAAAAATTGATAAGAATGGTAAAATTACTATTAAACACCAATTTTAAGATGCATGAGTGCAAGATTAGAGTGGATTAGAGTGGAGAGAAGGATCTTCAACTACTAAAGAAGAACTCAAAGAAGATGATACAACTAGTATGACTTACAAAATGAGTAGAATGAGTTTTGAACCCACAAGATACAATGTAGATCAGAATGTGAGTCTAGATAGAAAAATAATTGGGTACAAAACAAGAATTGTTAGTGAGCCTATTTATGAGGATGAATTAGTAAAAAATATGACTATGGAGATATGCTATGAAGTCATCAATACAAATTCTAATAGTGTATATTCTACTAATTGTATGTTTAGAGGGGTATGATAGATATGAATTGTGAGCCTATATTAATAGTGGTTGTTCTGTCTAGTTTGAAAAAAGATCTTTATTTTCAAAATTTATATGGAAAAAACTCAAGAATCCTTTAAAAGTAAGAATAGATGACAATAGCATAATGAGCCATAAGGAAGCCATAGAAGGGTTATCCATAAAGACAATAGGTGTGCAATGCATACACTAGTTCTATGGGCTACTGATCAACCTTCTATGATATGATTGTTGAAAATAATTTTCAGATGCTATATTCTCCATGGACATAGACTGTATACCAAATAATATTTACAATTAATGGTCACTCAATTCCTATTGAAAACTTAAATAAGGTTTCCACTCATCAGAAGATTGGGTTTACACATAGTCAGCATGTTGAGAAGGTAATACTTGCACGTCATGAGATATCACTAATAATCTCACTACTTGAGTTATCTATTAAAGAGCATATTGCTGAACAACAAGAGCAATTATGCAAAGAAATGTACTATAATAATCCTCTAAAATTTTGGGATAATGATAAGACATTTGCAAAGATTACTTTGTTAAATCTCAACACTATTATCCAAAGCAAACGAATGGTGTATACATACCAGGATATCCAAGAATTTGATAAGCAAATCAACGAGCTATTAGATAAAAGATTAATCAAAAATAGTAAGAGTCCTCACACTAGTCTCGCTTTTATAGTAAGAAATCATATTGAAGAAAAAAGAGGAAAAGTTAGAATGGTAATCAATTACAAAAAGCTCAATAATAATACTATCTTTGATGGTTATATTCCTAACAAAACAATCCTTTTCAATAGAATTCAATGAGCTTCTTGGTTCTCAAAAATGGATTGCAAAGGTGGATACTGGTAGATAAAAATGGATGAAGAAAACATTCCTTTAACTGCTTTTAGTGCCCATCAAGGACATTATGAGTGAATAGTAATGTCATGCGGTCTTAAAAATGCATTTAAATATTTCAAAGAAGAATGAATCATATCTTTAAAGATCTTAATCAATGTTGTCTAGTTTACATCGATGAGAAGAATGGATAATATCTTAAAAAATCTTAATCAATGTTGTGTAGTTTACATTGACGATATTTTTGTCTTTCTTAAGACCATAGAACCATACAAAGATGATGCCCTAACTATCACCCAAATATGCATAGATCATGGTATTATTCTTGGTAAGAACAAATGCTTTTATGTTAAACAAGAGATCGAGTTTTTAGGCCTAGAAATAAAAGCTGGACAAATCATCGTACAAAATAATATTCTAGAAAAAATAGAAAATTTCCCTGAGAAGATTAAAGATATAAAGCAATTAGAAAAGTTTCTTGGATGTCTTACCTATGCTTCAGTTTTCGTGAAAGATTTAGCCAAATGGAGAAAACCATTGCAGTAGAAACTCAAGAAAAAAATAAGTTGGACATGGACCCCTAGTGATTCAAAGATTATTCAAAACTTCAAAAAGATATGTAAAAATCTTCATATTCTTAATTTGTCTAATAAATGAGATGATTTAATTCTTAAGACACATGCCTGCAATGAGCACTAGAGTGCAGTACTCAAAATCAAAGAATGAAAAATTTTGTAAATATTGCAATGGAAATTTTGATAAAGTGGAATGCAATTATCCATGTTGGAAAAAGAAATCCTTGCAGTCATAAGGGGAATTGAAAAGTTTTTAATCTTTTTAGTCCCAAAAACATTTTCTTATTTGAACTGATTGTAAAGGAATACTTCATTTTGTGAAAAAGAATTTATCAAACATGCAAGCGCAAGAGAGACTCCTGCATTGACAATTATGGTTTAACCACTTTTCTTTCTCTATTGAACATATATAAGGATCGAATAATTCTCTGACAGATAGTTTAACTCGTGAGCTTACTAATGGTGATAATCAAGCAGAACTCTTGCCGAAAGATGAGGAAATCTAAATTTAAATGATATTACTGCTCGAACGGGCTTCTCCTTCTAGTAGGATCCTTATGGATATTTTGGAATTCCATATAAAAAGTAGATCGCTCTATGGTCCGTTAACTTCTACCTGTTTAATAGCACAAAGATTTAGCCTTTTGGAGTTATAAATGAATTACCCAATGTGTCTTTATGATATTCAAAGGGGAAAAAAATGTCATGTTTAAGAAAAATGGTTCAACAACTGGTATGTAACCCGCATCGACTACTAGGAGTGCAATAGGGTGGATACGGGCGGGTTTAGCCGTACCCTCATCCATACCCATTTTAAAAATCCATACCCATATCCATCGGATGTTGTAAAGCCATACCCATACCTATACCTACCGGGTATAGCAAGTATGCGGGTTTTATTCAAGCGGATACATATAAAGAAAAAAGAATTAAACCCATTTTGTATCCATATTCGACATCAACAAGCCAATATCTCACATTAACATCAAGCTTCTAACAATATATCATATCACGTCGAATACAACTAAAAGTTTGTTCATCAAAACAATAAATTAGCACTTGACAATTACATTTTCTAATAAAATGTCTCACCGAAGTCTTGAATACTATACAACTCAAAGCAACTAGCGAAATATCCAAGTATAAGCTACAAATTAGAACTTTAAACAAATGGGTACGGTTTTTATATGGGGCGGATATGGGGCAGGTACAGGATGGGTATTAATAAAACGGGTACAATGCAGGTATGAGGCTGGTAGGACCCATACCCATACCCATACCCATTTTAGCAATAATCGCCCCATACCCTTTTTTCTTTTTCTTTTTTTATCACTCATACCCATGCCCATTGAGGCGGATTTTACGGGGTTCTAAGTGGGCATGAATTTTTTTTGTCGGCCCTATCGACTACTATCATGGTTATTCTTATGATCTTTGGGAGTCATAGAGTACTACGATCTTCTTTCCTGATAAATCTTGAATTGGTGGCATTAGATTTCCAGCTAATTCAATCTCTTTAGATGAACCCATCATGAAAGCTTGGGAATATGGAATAGCAGCTAACCTCATGAAAATCCTATATTCAAAGTACACATTCTTCTCGAGACTAATTAAGTTTCAACAATACATGTTTATCAGACTCCATTGGATTCTGACATCTCCTGATGGTCAAACAAAAATTTCACATATTAATGGTTTGTACGTCGAGGTACATTGTGCAATAATTAGGTATGAAAATGGAAAGGGCAAATTGGCCCATTATCTGGGTCAATTAGTTGATTTAGATGATCCTAATGATCAACGACAAGAATGGTTTCCAAAATAACAAGAGGTAGTTCGTGATTCTACTTTAGCAAAATACATTGGTTTTTACAACATTTATCATCAAATGTAGGTATTAATCGAACGAGGAAAAATACTAATGCTTTTCGGAAACTCTACTTTCATTTATCATAATGATCTCAGCAAATACACGAAGGTAGAAGGAGTTATTTCAGAATATGTCTTTGGTTATCTCATTGATGTTGGAGCGAGCTAGAAAATTCTTATTAGAAAAAGGAAAGAAATATCTTCATGAATTATTTGAAAGGTGGGATCTAGAGCATCTTTAACTTGATGAAAAGTTTGATGATTACCAAGATAATGGCGGACTGGAAAACATTATTAGAGATGAAGGCATGCAGAATCTCAATATTGATGACTAGTTATGTCAGCATTAAGTACTCAAAAAAGCTGTTGCACCATTATTGTATTTTCTCAAATGTCAAGTCAATGAAAAATGTAGTCTACTATAGCCATGTGAGGCGCAACTATAATCATGTGAAAATATCAGTGTGTACTGTAGCAATTAGGGAATCCTATAAAATGAATCTCCTCTATAAAAGGAGAGGTTTAGTGCTGAGAAGGGACACAATCATTTGAGCATATTTGAGCAACAGAGGAGTCGAAAATTTTCATTTCTCTATGAATAAACATCTCTGATGATCTTAGTAGTTTAAATTCCTCTTCAATCTTTCTATTGTAATGTTGTTACTTTTAAGCTTTCAATAAAAGAAATTTCCTAGTAAGGAACGCTATTCAATCAAACCTTAAGTCTTAAATATTATAATTTCTTAATTAAAGTTCCACAATCCTTTAAAATATTAAAAACTTGATTAATAACTACGGTCTGAGGTAGGAAATGATACGGATTTGTGTTGTGCCTGATCTAAGGAATGCGTGATTGAAATTAGCAATCTCTGTAAACGGGAAATTAGAGGAACGTCATGGTCCGATGTCAACTAAATTCAAGTAACGGTCAAAAACTCCTTAATTAAACTTTATTATGTTGCTAATTATAGTGGGCTTATAACCACATAAAATATAATATTTATGATATAAGTAGTAGATTGTGATAACTAGTACCAATAAAGTCAATATAAGAAGTTTAATAATTTAAAAGCATATTTCTTGAAAAAAGAACCCTAAAAATGACTTATTTGCATCTTCTACCAATTTTGAGGTATTTCCACAATTTCAAAAAGTTTTAGGTGAAAAGTGATAAAAGAAATAATGCGGGAGATATTAAGAAACTAAAACAGCCATCCGAAATGTAGTAAAAAATCAAAACACCATACCTTAAGGAACTAAAAAATTAAGTCAAAAAATTGATGCCCGAAAAGTTCAATGGTACATATATCACGCTACTAAAAAGCCAATTACCCAAAAAAGACTTGAAAATTTTTCAAATTTTTGATTGCTTGAAAAATCAAACCAAAATTTTCAAGTGCCTAAATCTCTATCAATTCGGTTTCATTTGAGATTTGGCTAACCTAAAGTTTTGGTTACCTAAATCAAAATAGGTACTTAAACTATATAACACCGATAGCTTTTTATTGATTGGGCCCCATGTATGAGCTGGAGTTTTTATTGATTGGGCCTCATTGTGTACATTTAGAAATTCGCTCACGAACAACGAAACGTGTGGGTTGATCATCTTAAGGGTAAGAATATCACAAGATATTAAGGATGTGTTTGATAGGGAGGAAAATCATTTTTCCAAAAAATCATTTTCCATAAAAAATATTTTCCCAAGAAAAATAATTTTTCACTTACATTTTCACCTGTTTGGTAGAATGAAAAACCATTTTTTTTCAACTTCATTTTTTGTTATTTGATAGAATGAACCCCCTCATTATCACTTTATTTCTTTTTACCATCAACCCCTTCCTCTGCTTACTACTCTGACCCGACTCAACCAACGAATTCTGTTTCTCTCCCCTCTTCAAAATCGAACCCAAAACATCAATAAGAAATATACCCGATAATAAACTTAGAAAAAGAGAGAGTCAACATTAATGAATCTCAATTTTTCCATAATTCCCAAGAATTATCCAGTTGACTTTGAGTGATATTAAACCCATATTAAAAAAATAGTGAACAGAAGGACGATGAGTGTCTCAGATTGCAAAATTCTTCAAAAGGGCAACAGTAACAAGGTCAGAGAACTTAAAAAATAATTGCAGAGATTGATGATGGAAATCATCGATGAAGATGATGAACATGAAGAAGATGGGAAGAATGAGAGACAAAATTGGACAACAAAAATTAGACTTGGAAAATAATTTTCCCTATCTTTTCAAGGGAAAACTTCCTTCAAATAGGGTAAAATAATTTTCCCCTCCTTGTTTTACCAAACGGCGTAAAATAAGAAAATCATTTTCCAAAAAAATGAATTTTCCCTCTACCAAACACACCTAATTATGGTCAAACTCAACCTAAAAATTGGAAATAATATTCTTAGTAAGCCAACACAAATGGACATAAAATTAGTCTTAAACAAGACAGTCCCAAGAAACCTGAACAAGTAAACATAAACTATACAAGATATTAGAGACGTTACAATCTACAAATTAGCCTCAAAGTGCTATAGAAGTAACCAACGGGGGACCATATTATTGCAACAAACCTAAAATCATATCATTATTGATTCAAACTTAATGTAACACATATGGACAATGTCTCATGAGTGAATAACATGCCTTTCACTATAATGTCTATACCACTATCTCAATAAAGGACAGTCCGGTGCACAAGCATACCTCTATCTCAATCTATCTGATAAAATGGAAACAAGGTTCTACAAGACGCCAAGCAATAGGACCTCCAAAAATTTAATACAATAAATTATTTGACCAATAACCTATCTTTATTCTCACCCGAGCTAAGTTAATTAAGCCATCAGATAAAATGAATGAAATGACGCAAATCACTTGACCACATTCAAAGAATGCGCGAGAACTATACAGACATCCTAGCACCAAAAGAAGTCTAAGATTATGAACAAGCACGGCAACAAAAATTCCCAATTTGAATAAAGACCCACTGGATAGGGTTTGGATGATCATCTTCGGGAGCTTTCGATGGCTCAGGAGGCATTGGTGGTTCATCAGGTAAATGTTGATGAAATGCATCAACTGCAGCTGCAACACCATCTTCGTTCTGTATCAACTGAGCAATATCCATTACCCGAGCCTTGACCTGAAATGGGAGGGTACAAACTGTGAAGCTCTTCACCTATGAGTCTGTGTATCAGAATCTCAATGCATACATTGTATCAACACATTAGAGAGTACTTAGTTCCCGATTTTGTGCACCAGATGTTGAGCATTGTAATAAGGATATGGAAACTTATCAGGCTAGGCCATCACCTAGGATTGGGAGGGTGAGGTAATAACAAGCGAGCAAGGGGTTGAGTCTAGCATTCGCAAGGGGGCAAACCTTGCATTAAGTGGGATTTGAACCTCAACCTCTCTCTGAAGTACTTACCACTTCTCCAAGTGGTTTTCATAACATGAAGATGGACAACTGACACTTCATTTTATATCAAAAAGATGCACAATTTCTACAGAATAGTTGAGTTCCATGCTTGGACAAGTGCAGTTTCAGATGCTGCAATATCCAAGTGATATAGACCACTAAGCATAATTTGAATACAGAAATTACCTCTGGCTGAAGCATAAACCTCATAGCGTTCGAAAGAGCTTCAGTACTCAGCTGTGCAATTGGTATGGGCTCCGGTCCCAGGCCTTTCTGATGAATTCTATCACCCCAGAAAAACTGATCTCCAAAAAATGGTACTACAGTGGTTGGGCACTGCAATAAATCACAAACAATCAGAGTCCATCCCTTCACTACTGTATGCAACAGACAGGGCTAAGATATTATTCTTGACACTGGCAGCAGTAGGAATTGGACTGCTACATGCTAGAAATATACAGATATAAAATACATTTAATGCACTACAATCTAGACTGAATTTTCTTGTTTGGCAAAAAGTTCTTACTTGAAAGGTACAAACCAAAATCTACTGCCCTAGCCACTGACCTTGCCAGTATCTAATAGACATCACAGACAAGAATGTCTCTTTTCATGGTTATGAAAAGGTCCAAACCTTAAGGCACATTTGTTAAAATGCAGACTAACTTAAGGTTAGTGACATTTCATCATCTTTACAAAAAGATAACCACATCCACAAGAAACAAGCATACAACTTAAAGATCATACCCCAGCTTTTAACCCAGTAGCGGTAGTTCCAGCACCACCATGGTGAACCTGCATGTTTGTGGATAAATTTAGTCCATTCAGCATATATTTTTTGAGAACACAAGCATAAACAATCATGTAATATTCACATCAATCGGCACTAGTATATGATTTAAGCTGTTACTGTTTGCCCACAATCATCGCAATTTACCACATGTCAAAGTACCCAAGTTGATTTACGTGACGGAAGCCGTGCTATCATTTTTCATGGCGGCGAAATATAAATCCACAAAAAGGCAGGTTGCAATAAGCTATCATGAGACAAAAATTAGAACTTACCACAGCAGAACATTGGGGAAAAAGCCAATCATGAGGGCAATTCTCAAGAAGGAATATGTGATCTGGGATATCTGACACTGCAGAACAAAGACCAACATTTATTTAGAAGAAGCAAACAGAGAAGATTGAGATTCAAAATGAGGGCGCTTGGACCTCAAAGAACTCCTCTTCAAAAATCAAAATCATGACCAAATGCATACATAAAATAGGCTCTATTTGATCTCAGGAAGCAAGTAGAAGCATGGATACTTAGAATTACTACTTTATGCCAAAACACTTCCGAATTTGTTCAGTTTTCTCATTCCACATTTACAAGGCTATTCCTTAGCTAAAAAATCAACCTACATCAAAAGCACGAGATTTTTAGGAAGCTGATAAGGACCCATTGTTGACATTATTTTGAAACAGAAATAGCTATGCAGTTTCACAATAACTGTGGCCATAGTTGTACAAATGCTGGAAAACAGAATCCTACTCTGTTTTTGTGTTAGATAAAAATGAAGATTTCCTTACTCTTTCACTCTTTTTCCAGCCTCGAATTCATGAAGGATCAAGCGGAGGCTCATCATAAGAGACAGGATTACCAAGATAAGACGGAGCTCCATAGCCATACACTGAGGCAGGATCATGGATTTAAAATGTGGCCGATTCTCGACGAAATGGCCACATTGGAAAGGTTTTTGAGTTGGCCGAACCGCGTTTTAACCACGATATGGAACGCAATTTCCGTATTAGAACGATTTTTCCATATCGCGATTGAAACCGCAATCGCGACTGAAACTGCATTTTGAATCCTTGGGCAGGATAACACAAGGACCTAAACTTCTAATTTGAGTACAAGACCCTTTTTGGGGGGGGGGGTTTGGTAGATTAAAGGCATCAGCAAAATTTCAAATTTATTTAATGCAACCACATATCATATCATACATAACATGCTTATGAATGAATAACCTTATACATGATTAACCTGAAAAAAATGACCATTTTAACTAGGGTGTTTGTGGTTCAGGTTACCCAAAATTGATGTATATTTTTGCACCCAAACGACCAAGCAAGGTCGGGTTTGTGTTTTTTTTGTAATTTCAAAACAAGAAAATGATAGGATAGTTCAAGGACTCGACAAGAGATAATCCAAATGGAGCCACTCAAGCCAAGGACTTGGGCAATCCCTTAACCCAATCTAGGATACAGAATTTAATCA
The DNA here is from genome assembly GCA_017589665.1 of Selenicereus undatus. Lineage (NCBI taxonomy): Eukaryota > Viridiplantae > Streptophyta > Magnoliopsida > Caryophyllales > Cactaceae > Selenicereus > Selenicereus undatus. The sequence goes on along the minus strand of JACYFF010031954.1, from coordinate 19,413,628 downwards.
CCACCTAGATGAGAATAAGGGACCTAGAACACCACTTGAGATTGCCAACACTCAAGATATAAAACTAGGTTTTGAACACACAAATGAGAATCCACTCAAATGCTGAATTTGTATTGCTTAATCCAAAAGTTGATTGATTGTGAAATGATTCTAACTATGGCCCTTATATAGTAGAGGCCTTACACACGAAAAGGCATGAAATAAACGAAAAGGGATGATGAAAAAAAAAAACAAATAAACAAAACTGAAAAAATACATTGGATGCACCAAGGGTGAAAAGGTGTGTCTCTTGATGTCTCCTGGTGTGAAAAGGATGTAGCAGCAAAAAGGGATTCATGCACCTCTTAATTCACACATTCAAGCCTTGCTAGGGAAGTAGGAATTCAGCTTTGTAGGAGGAACAATTCACCAAGGCCGAAATGAGGGAGGAAGAACCATGTTCACACGTTTGGCAATAAGTGTGTTCACACTTGCAGCAAGCCCAACTTCCAGAAGGCATATCTCTCAGAATACTCAGCCAAATTCGATGATCTTGGGCTTGTTGGAAAGCTATAGATGTCTAGTTTTCAGGGAATATTCATTTGCTGCAATTGGACCAGCCGATCAAAAGTTATGGCCCAAATAGTGAACGCTGTCCAAACTGTCCTGCGTCAGGATACCGTGTGCTTGTGGGCTGAACTTGACTAACCAAATGAACTCCAATTTAAGCGTGGTTGGTCTTGTTAGAAAGCTCATTTCTTATTCTTGATTAATGTAAGGACCATCAGAATTTTGGCCTATTACATTTTGCTGCAAAAGGGTAACAAAACCCAGGTGTAAGGAGGACGAACTAGGCGTGAACTCACAAGGCAAGTTTACGACTTTTCTGCACAAAATAGCGAACTCCTTGACTTCTTTGAGCTGAGTAGGAGCAGTAGGAGTTTACGGGCATGGAGCATGATGCTCTTGATCCCCATTTGGGGAACCCCTTTTAATAAGGCACTTTGAAGTTCAAAACAAACTCCTTATAGTGTCTTGTATCATGGAATTCATATAATGGAACCAGGGATGAACGTCTCCAGGCATGATCTTGTTGGAATTTTACCTTCCTTGAAGTGGAGTTTGAGAAATGAAAATGAACCCCTTGAATATACATTAAAAATAAATTTGGATACTCAGTCACAAGAATTCAAAATGAGGTTTCGGTCGCAATTTCGGTTTCGGTCACGATATGGCAAAATCGCTCCAATACGGCAATTGCGTTCCACATTGCGGATATCGCGGCATGAAAACGCGGTTTTGCCGAACTCCAAAACCTTTCCAATGCGGCCGTTCCGTCACGATTCGGCCACATTTTGAATCCATGCTCAGTCACTCAAGTGCAAAATGACTGAGACTTCGACAACTTTTGTAATAGCATAATTTTTGTCCAAGTCCGAGGCAGGTCATATATCTTTATTTGGACAGATTGGGTCACATCAAATTGGGCAGTTATTAGTTTACACTAGAGTCAGCTTGGTTACAGGTTGGTTTATTTAGGGTTCAGGTTGAAATTAAATTGCATCAGTCAAATGCGAAGTCAGTTCTGTGCCATTTGGATCTGCTAATCAAGCACATATAAATTTTCCAGGGAAAGTAGTCAACACTTGGAACCAGTAAGTGCTGGAAGAAGCCTATATAGACACATTTAGCAAGGATGGCTTTGTAAATGATGTGGTATTCTTCCATTGTTAGTTTTCTTTATTGATGCCTAAGCTGCCGTGCTCTTTAACATCTTGCAAATGGTTTTTCCAGGCTATATAGCCTAGGTAGATTTCACATTTATTTTCAGCAATATGTGCTTGACCATCTGTTGGAAACAAATCAGAAAATCACAATAATTGCTCAAATCTAAGTTCAATGGCATCATATTTGGAAACACAAATGAGGATTGTTAGAGGCAACAGTTTGAACACATTGGGGGGGGGGGGAATGAACAAGATGAAGGTACTTACAAACACCAAGGTCACCCCAACCACGATCAAGAATCCCACGCTGTCCAGTATCCGTTAATGCTTCAAGAATAATGCCTGTAGTTTTCCTTGGATCTTCAAGTGGCTATACAAGAGTAAAAGGCAAGAAGACAAATCAGGACAGATCGCCAAAAGTTGCATAAATGAAAACTTTAACTACTAAAGCATTCAAGGACACATCTACTGCCTTCTTTTTCTCAAATGCAAGGGAAAAGGGCATATGGGATTACACTGACACATACCAAACCAATACCTGGCTTCCCACCTGATCTTCTTGCACTTCTATATCGCATAGTGATGCAACATCAAACACAAACACAATAGCATATCTTTCAACAAGCAATTTCAGGATTCCATCATAGGATTTCAAAAAAAAATTTAAAACGTGCTGGCTTCAATATAAGATTCAAAAAAGATTGCACACATTCATAACTCGTGAAAATAAAGTGGTGAACTAAACAAGGAATGCACTAATGCAGGCTATAGAAAAAAACATGAAATTGCAGTTATGAAGCGAAGGTTGAAGCTCAATTAATTAAATAGGTGCCACACACATCATTTGCGTCTGAAAATAATAGTGTATGCCCAATTTTTCCCCTCTTTCACATTCGCTTTTCCAGATAAGAAAAGAGATTGTAGTAGTGGAAGAATGCACATGGCAAGCCAACAGAAGCAGAGGTCAGCATGTCCTTCCAATCACACAGGATGTCACAAAGAAACAGGTAAGACATTGTCTAACAAAATGCCAAAAGGAAATGAACAAAGTCAGCCACTGATACAGGATAAGGATAACGGAGAAACAAGAAGAAACGGGTATATCTAAATATTGGCATATGTGAAATATTTTGATATTTTATTATCTTCGCAGTTCATCTTTTAGGAGTGGATTATTTTTTTTTTCTTAGTAGGAAATAATATCTTCGTGATCACGTAATCTTTTAGTTTCCTTATTGTTTTAGGTCTCTTCTTTATTTAAACTCCCTACTACTAATAGGAGAGCTAGACCTGAGTGAAAACGAATTGAGTTTTGAGGGTACTTGTGAGTATCCTCTTATTTGTGTGTGAGTTTCTTGATGTAGAAATTGCTCTTAGACCATCCTACATCAAATTTGGTATCAGAGCTTTTTGATTCTAGCCACTGCCGAGTTTCTTTTAGTTGGGTTTTTCTTTTTTTTTTTTCTTAAAAAAAAACCCATCATCCCAAACCCCAAGCCCATAGCCGCACATTGCCATCCCTCAATTGCGCCACCATGACTATCAACCACAACCTCCTGGCACTACCCATCGACCACCCATCACCGGTCGACGAGCACAACACCACCACCACCGCTAGCCATCTACCTGAACCCTAAGAATCCAAATTCGAAACCCTAAATTGCGAATTTCCCCAATTTTCGAACCCTAAACCCTAATCTGCCTTCGATTCATCAAATTCATCCAAAATTGATTTAATCCCTTCATTACCCACTGGATTTCGTCCAAAACCCCAAATCAATTGAGGTGAATTGCAACACAATTTGCTTCAATTGATTGCCCGTAAAACCCTAACCCTAGCTTGTCCAATTCACCCTCCACCATAAAGATAATCCCAAATTGATTTCATCTGTCCACCATCCTTCCCCTTTTGCCCAAAAACCCTCTAACAATTGCAAGAAAAAGTTCCAGTTCATCCTCCAATTGAGTGCTCTGTTTTCACAAAACCCTAAAATTGCGAACTGCTCGTGTTGCAATTAAAGGGCTGCTGTGCCTTCGGCTAGCCACAGAGAGGCCCGAAACCCTCATGGCCGCACATTCCCGTCGCCGTCAGCCCCTCCTCTTGCCCGAAACTGTCCTCTGCAGCTGTTCGCTGCTGCTCTTAGAAGCCCTATATTGCTGGTGTTCGAATCCACTTGGTTGTCCCAATGCTTTTGTTGTGCCCAGAAGTGTTTAAGGAGCCTCTCTTTTTTCCTGGTAGTTAGACGCTGCTGCCATTGTTGCTGCCAAACAGCCGTTAAGGAGGAGTCCTGACGTCTGTCTGGGTATTTGACGTGTGCTGCGCATTGTTGCTGCCTAGCATTACTTGAGAAGTCCTGTTGTCTGTCTTGCCCAGATCTGTTCTCATCAACGAATGTTCAGCTTTTCAGGTTCACTTTGCTTATTTGTTGCCATGGTGAAGTTCAAACCTGCTTGGCTATTAGAGCAAGAACTCCTAAGTGAATTTTTAAATGTGGGTACTCAGTTGCTAACTCTCCCTTTTCATCTTCCAAAGATCTTATCGGGTTGCTCGATAAAGTTGGGAGTCATTCACCTCAAGTATATCAAAACCTTTCAAAATCCATACAAGATGCACTAGTGCCTATGAGGGAGTTTTGACCTCGAATGTGCTTACAAGTCAAGCCGATCTTGACATCCAAATTTCTCTTGCTTCTTATCTCTCTGAGCTCGTTCACATTACAACATCAAATTCCCCTTTTGAAGATGAGCTGATGAACAAAACCTTTCGACTCATTGTGTCATCTTTTCAAGAGCTACCTGATAGAGCTGACACATCATACAATAAGAGACTTCACATACTTGAGTCCATGTCTAGAGTAACACATCATACAATAAGAGACTTCGCATACTTGAGTATATGTCCAGAGTTAAGTATTATGTGGTGCTCTTAGCTCTTCAATGTGATGCTCTTGTCGTAGACATTTTCCACCATCTTTTAGCATCAACTAAAGATGACCATTCACCTCTATTGCTTGCACATACAGAGTCTATACTCGTCGCTATTCTTGATGAGCAGATGACCTTGTTGAGTTCCTTATTTCCATCCTCTCTCGGAGTCAAGTTATGGGTAGTCCCTCATCTACTGCTTAGGTTATGAGTAAAAGAATACTGGAGACATGTGCATATCGAATTCCACTACAACAAATCATTTCATCTATCAATGAGATTATGCATAACAAGAAGAATGAAGGTCACACTGGTCAACCCCACGTAGAAGCTGTAGAAAGTGATGCCCACAAAGGTGCTACGCTAGATGACGAGTGTTAGAAAGCTACCTATGATTATGAATGCAAGCCAGTCCCAACTACTAAGGATTGTCAATTTTTGTATTGTGTGTGGATTGGTGAGGACTAGAAAGTCAGCAATTTTCTTTTTCTTTTTGGATGAGCAATCAAAAAGTTATATTAACTGAGACACTGTTAAATTTTTTTATCAATTGGATTTTAAACAAAGAGTTATACATATAAGCTTAAATGAGGTTCCAACCCAAGACTAATTGGCAATGGGTGGAGTAACTCACAAGCTTATATACACGCTCAAACCCTTTAATTTTTATCAATATGGGACAACAACCAGGAATTGGTTGAAGATCCAGAAATTAGTTTTATACTCTAATAGACACCAAGGAGGTAACACCCATGTACTAAAGGGGCAAGTACAAAAATCATCATGCCTTCAAATAATCATGCATAATTTTATCTACAAAATCTAAAAGAGACACCTTAAAACCACCACCAAGCACTTGGCTCCGACTATGCAACAATATCAAAAAATAGAGCTTGAAAGCCTGAATGGAAGAAGCTTTGCCTTTAAAAATCTGTCGGTTCCTCTCTTTCCAAGTACACCACCAAATAGCGAAAGGAACCAACTTGCAAGTCCCATGAACCCAACTCTTTTTCAATCTCCTTCTCTATGCTACCGAAACATTTGAACATTGGAAGGTTGAACCTAACTAACCCCCATCAAGGAAAGAGCCAAAAAACCAAAGAGAAGAGTCCCATTGACAATTAACAAAGAGGTGGTCAACGGATTCTTCCTCCTTAAGGCACATTGCGCACCTACTAGCTAAATTGAAATTTCTTCTTTTCAGCATGATCTCCACGGGAACCTTGCCCTTAGAAGTCGCCAGGCAGGGAAACAAGCTTTCATGCGAGCTTTAGACTTCAAAATTGCCTTCGCCAGAAAATTAGGAGAACCAAACCCATGCAACCTATTACAAAGACTCTTGACAGAGAAGGTCTCATTAGGATCAAGAGACCACATAATCTTATCATTACCCTCAAATTAAACATCCACATCCCAATCTGCAAGTAAAGTGGACAACCTGAGAATGCTTTCCTCTTCCCAATCATTCAGGTATCTTTTTTTTTTTTTTTTGGGTAAGTAATCAAGAGGTATATTAAAAGGACACCAAGGGGATGTCACCCATTTACAAAAGGGCAAATACAAAAACATCATGCCCTTGAGCTCTCAACCATAATGCAATCGACAAAAGCCAAAAAATTTGAAGTTTTGTTACCATAAAGCCCGACACTCCAACTATACAACAACCTCAAAAAATAAAGTTTAAAATCATTCAGGTATCTTGAGAAGGTCATGTCCCAATGATACTGACCCCCATTCAAAGATAAAACCTCTTGCACTGTAGCATTTCTCAAACAAGCCAGCCTGAAAAGATTTGGAAATTAAGCTTTAAGAGATTGTTCCCTGCACCACTTATCATGCCAAAACAACACCCTGGACCCATTTCTCACTTGAAAATAAACAAGAGGCTTGAAAAAGTCCAAACTTCCATGGATAGATTTCCAACGAATGACCCTGTGTGCATAAGGCCTCCTCTTAGTCCACCAGCCAAAACTATATGTTCAATATTTGGATTCAATCATTTTTTTCCACAAAGCGTCTTCCTCTTTAGCAGACCTCCAAAGGTGCTTGCCTTAAGCGCTTCATTCATCACTCGAAGTGGCTTAATCCCTAGCCCACCATCCTCCTTGGGACAACAAATCTCTTCCCAACTAACCCAATGGAAACCGTTATCACTAGCATTCTTAGAACAAAGAAGTCCCTCAAAATTTTTCCAATTGACAAGCAACGCTAGCCGGAATTGTAAATAAGGACATGTAATAAATCCGAAGACTCCAAAGAGTGCTATGCAAGAGTCAGCCTTCCTCCTTTTGACAACATCTTAGATTTCCAACCTGCAAATCTCAAAACCAAACTGCTTTGCACTTAAAAGAAGAAAGGAAGACTCAAATAAGTCGAAGGCAAAGCACTAACCACACAACCAAAGAAGTGTGCCAAATATTAAATATTAGGAACCTCACCAATCGGGATGAGCGAACTTTTTGACAAGTTACTCTAAACCTAGACATGGCTTCAAATAACAACATAATAGATCTCAAATACCCCATGTCACTCTCCCAAGGTATGCAAAAAATTAAGGTGCAATCGACAAAAAGAAGATGGGAAACAAGCAAGCCATCAAACCAAGAATTGCCAACATGAAATCCTTCCAGCAAACCCACCTCACAAGCTTTGTTCACTAACCTACCAAGGGTCTCTATAACCAGAATGAATAACGAGGGTATAATGGGTCACCTTGACACAACCCTCTAGAACTTGAGAAGAAACCTGACGCTTCACCATTAATCAAAATCGGGAAGTGAACGGAAGAGATACAAAAGAAAATCCAACTCCTCCACTTGCTAGGAAAGCCCATTTTCTCGAGAGTTGCCAAAAGGAAATCCCAAGAAACATGGTCATAAGCTTTCTCAATATCAAGCTTACAAATAACTCCCAATTGGTTAGTTCTCATATTGTAAACAATGCACTCGTTAGCAATTAAAGAAGTATTCAAGATTTGACGACCATGAATGACGGCATGTTAACTTGGGCAAACCACTTTATCCACATCAGTTCTCAATCTAGATGCCACAACTTTAGCAAGAATTTTACACACACTCCCACTAAGTTGACGGGTCTAAACTTGTTAATATCATTCAGGCCAGCCACTTTAGGGAGCAAACTAATGAAGGTGGCATTTAAGCTTTTCTCACAAACACCTTTTGAGTGGAACTTAGAAAATAAACCCATAATCTCCCCCTTGACAATACTCTAACAATGTTGAAAGAAAGCAATATTGAAGCCATCTGGTCTTTCTCCTTAACAAGGTCATTAATGGCATTCCAAACTTCTTCCTCTAAAAACTCCTTCACAAGATCACAAGCGTCAGGAGATGAGATAGACTCATAGGAAATCCCTTCCAAAAGCGGCCTACTCGGATGATCTTCACGGTAGAGCTTACCATAGAAATTGGCAATAGCCCCTTCCACTGAAGAAGTGTCACTAAAAAAGGCACCTTCCACATAAATACTATGAATGACGTTGAATATTCTCTGTTATTGGCCACTCTGTGAAAAAATTTAATATTACGAATTACAATCGCCATCATGAATCCAATGTTGCTTAGCTCTTTGCCTCCGAAAGATGTAAATCCAATGATGCACTGATGAAAGCTCTATTCTTTACCTCCAGCCTGGCAGCCTCTCAATTCTCTGAGCACAGGAAAGGGACTGAAGTTGCTCTTCAACACCTTGACCTTATCAAACAAGGCACCCAACTTAGTGTCCAAGTGACTAAAAACATCTTTATTCCATTCTTTGAGCTTAGACTCGAGGAACTTCAGCTTTTTAGCCAAGACAAAACTAGAAGAACCAGAAACAATGAAATCATCCCAGATAGCTTTAACAAGATCATAAAAGTCATCCACCTCAAGCCATAGGCTTTCAAATTTGAATGGCCTTTTTGCAGTGTGGGTTGTCCCCTTCCGAAGAAGAATTTCCAAGAAGAATTGGAAAATGATCAAACGTTATCTTAGGAAAAATAACTTGATACACTTTCTGAAAATGGCCCTCCCACTAAATGGGGAACAGAAAACGATCAATGTGAAACAACACTGGAACATCCTCATGGCCAGACCAAGTGAAGCATCCACCTTCCAAGAGGGTCGATGAGGTCACAAGAATTGATAAAGTCAGAAAACTCCATCATTACAGAAGACAATCTACCTCCTATAGACCTTTCGGATGGAGATCTAACAACATTATTCCCCCCCCCCCCAAAAAAAAACACCACAGGATATCCCACTGAGACATGAAGAGCTTCAACTCATCAAATAATGCAAACCTCAAACTGTCATCATTTGGACCATAAACACCAAAAAGACCCCACACAAAATTATCTTTCAACGACTTCAACTTGCAACGGACGGGAAATGACCCAATCTTAGAGTCAACCAATTCCCAGACCTGAGTATCCCAAATGCGATAATACCGCAGGATCGACCTATAGATGGTAAGAAAATCCAGTCTACAGGGTAATGGGCCTCAAAGGCTAAAAAAAGTAGGATGATTAACATCTTCCAACTTAGATTCCTGAAGAATAGAAATATCACAAAAATAATTGTGAAGCACCCATTTGACATCTCCCCTCCTATTAGGACAGTTTAGCCTCCTCACGTTCCAGGACAAGATGTTAATGTTCTCCCATATGATGCACTCTCCTCTCCCGGACTTCTCCAACTTCCTTCTCATCGTCGACCCTCGTTGCTGCTTTCTTCTTGCCTCTAAAGTAGCCAGAAAAAACAGCTCAGTTTCTTTACCTTCTGCACCAAGCCCCATCTTCTGTGATCCAACACCCAAATAGACCCTTCTTCTAGACTTTCATAATGACCAATGCGGGGACAAGAACCAACCCAGCTGCTAAAATGCTCTTGAACTAATGAGTCCTTAGCAACAGAGACAGTCCCCTACGAACCTCTGATAATGGAGAATCTAACCCAATTTCAACCACCACAATTTCTTTCCCGTGCTTTTTCCTCCAAGTATAGACAGTCAACTCCTTGGGCCTCTTTTGAGGGGAATGATGGACTGGTATCACTATCTTGAAAGAAGACGCTGGCACCACTAAAGGAGAAACTGCCTGGTCACAAGAAGGCGAATCACGATCTGAACAAGGGTAGTTCTCCATCACATCCCACAAAACCTGAAACTTGTTCACACCGAGAGCAACGGCCAAATAGCCTGTGAAATAGGAGAAGAAAATGTTGTCCCAAAATCAACCCCTTTGACAATACCATTTGAAGCAAACTGCTTATCCCCATCGTCACCCATTCTATCACTAGTGTGCACCTGAGTAAATCTATCCAACTCCTTAACTCCCATTTCAACACCTTTTGCTGAGGCCCTACCTGAATGCCCGCATTATCTGCCCCAATAACAGCAGCAAAAACATCCCATGAACCAATTCCGATATCTCCAACCCTTCAAATCAGAACTTTTCGAGTTGCTACCTCACCTCTAACAACTTCAGCAAAGCTAAGATGTCTGCTCACCTTCGAGCTCAAAGTACAAGGAATCAACTTGCTGCTTACTTGACAATCTTTTATGGCCCTCAATCAAGCAATTGCTTGAGAAGTTTAGCAACCCCGAACCAACCATCAGCCTTGGGAACTTCAGGGAACATAATTGATCTGGATCAACCAGAACTGGTACAATGTGAAAGCATGATAAATCTCCCATTAAAATTCTTTCTCAGTTGGAGAAGCCAACACCTAACCCGTTGTTCCATCCGAAGGTCCTCACCCAAAGAGGATCACCCTTGGAAGAGCAAAAACAAACCCATTCAACTGCCAAGTGTACCAACCAATGAAATTCCTCCAAACTTAACCTAACAAACAACCTTTTCGCTCTACTGAATTCTACAACCCTGAAAGGAAAACTCGTCCTTCACCCCCAGAAAACTCAAAGGTCTTACCTTCAATACTAACAGAGCCAAACATGAGGCTAGGACAACGACTGCAACCTAAGAAGGCGAACACCACACAGAAAGAAATTGATTCCAAAGCCAGAAAAGCAAGACAAAAATTTCCGACAGGACTCCGGTGGCCGGAAAAGTCGTCGGTGACCGAACTCCGACTAGAAGAAATGTGCCGGCGGCAACAGAAAATGCCGACCAACCTAGCAGATGCACCTGCTGAGGACGAGAAGCACACACTAGAAGAGATCTGAGAAAGAAAGGAAGAAGTGGAAAAAACCAGCAGGCCGACTTCGAGACTTCAGCTGACAAGAAAGGCACCAACGGCGCTAGAACAAGCCAGCCAACCAACCCTCCAACTCCCACACTGCTAGGACTACACTTGACCAGCCACCCACAGAGAAGAAGCAGACATGCTGAAAACGCCCAGGGAAGAGAAAGAAGATGCTAGTAAAGGGCGTCGACGGCTCCCAGAGACGTGGGACCCAGCAGCTCCCAGGTGGACCCCCAATACCGTGCTGGACACCCTACTGTCACCGGCAAAAGAAGGATGTCACCTCTCATTATTCCCCTCTTAGCTTACTATGTTCGCAGGAAAAATAATTTGGGTTTTTTGCGAGCACTCGAGCAAGTTGATTTATTTACCCCTTACGAACTTCACACTGCAAGAAGCTACATTCGCTGATTGCATTTCTAACTTTCTGGGAGAAGCTGCACAACTTACATTTTTCTCAGATGTGCGACGAAATGAAGTTGATTTCTTGCTTGGTTTTCTTCATTCTACTTTTGTATAGAACTCGAGGACAAGTTTTTTCCAACCATGGGAGAATGATGCAGGATAGGGATGAAGTAGAAATAAGAAGATATGGGTATATCTTAATATTAGCATATGTGAAGTATTTTGATATTTTATCATCTTCGTAGTTTATCTTTTAGGAGTAGATTATATTTTAGTTATCTTTTTAGTTAGAAAATAATATCTTTGTGATCATGTAATCTTTTAGTTTTCTTACTGTTTTAGGCCTCTTGTTTATTTAATTGAATTTTGAGAATATTTGTGAGTATCCTCTTATTTGTGTGTGAATTTATCAGTGCAGGAATTACTCGTAAAGCAGTTTTGAGAATATTTTGAGTATCCTCTTATTTGTGTGTTAGTTTATCGGTGTAGGAATTACTCTTAGAGCGTCCTACATCAGCCATAGTCTAACCAGAACAGCATGAAGAATGAGGACCAACTACTCCAACAAAGGGAACAGCATAAGAACGCTGCTTTATTCCCCTACCCCAGGGCAAGGGGTGGCCATCCCATAGTGTTCATGGCTTTCCGTCCAGCTGGAGTAGCTCATAGAAGATGAAAAGTCCATCATAAAATGTATTTGACATGAAGTTAGGTGGCTAGCCAACCCACTTTCCCTTTCCCGGGTTCAACAATTAAGTGTAGTTTCGTATTTCTATGATTGCAGGTCAATCTTATTTTTTCTTTTCTGAGACACCAATTGCTTGACACACTGGTAAAATATATTTCATGCACAATGGCTTCTGGAGAAACTATCATGTCAATTTTCCCTTTTTTTAATGTTGAAGTGCTGCATAATTACCTCACAACTTAATCAGAAAGGTCGACTTATAGAAACATTTAAATTTTGGTGAAAATCTGCAGTGCACAGCAAATGAGCTCTGAGATGCAATTAGATGGCTTTTTGAAAAAACAGTTGTTTTATGTTTTCACCACTGGGCACTGTGCTCCCTACCAGAGAAGTCAAAGAATCTACCCCATAAAGTAGTGCGTGATGCACTCAAGGAAACCATGCAACCCTATCTCACTCATGCCCCAGCAGGGGGGCACATAAATCTACAAACACTGAATCGAGGACTTCAACTTTCAGCATATCATTTGATTAATACTACCCACTGTCATAGTCCAGACAAAGGTTTCAATATTAAGGGACTTCATACTCTAAAACTTTCCAATTGAAAGCAAAACTCTATAAGACTAGTAATTCTTGTGTTCTTTTGGGGGTGGGGGGCCGCAGGAGGATTAAAAACAAGGAAATAGTAGAAAACATAAACGTAAGATCAATTTATACGAGATGTAGGGAGGCGCATGCCATACAGAGAAAGGCTCAGGAGATCTTACCATGCTACCAAACCCTATATATATGGGCTTTGGTCCCTTATTTATCCAATCAACAAATTCCTCTCTAGGCCGATACTTTGAACTAAGATTTAAGAAACAATAACCAACAACATCAACCAAGGGGCCCCAATCTGCAAACCAGTGGATTTCATCAGAAATACAAAGCCATATAGTCAATAATTGAACCATTAAAGTTCTCATCAAAGAAAAATAATAATAATTGAGCTATATAAGTACAAATCCATATAGTCCATAATTGAACCACAAAAGTTCTCATCAAAGAAAAATAATAATAATTGAGCTATATAAGTACAAATCACAAAATTGAAGCTGAGGCAACCAATCCAACTTCTTTAGCACAATAGTATTTGGATTGAGACATTGTTTTTCTAGTAGATAATAACAGTGTTATACCTTTTGGTTTTGGTACCACATGTTGACTCCACATGTATCCAGTTGGCAAATGGGATATTGACCCATAATACATGCTAAAGTACGCAATAGGAGGAAGCTTCAACTTCCTTCTCCTGAAGTCGTTGATATAACTCCTTATACCCCACCAAATCATCAAATCAACAATTATATATGACAGCTGCACAGAATTCACAGATAAAGAAAAAGAAGGGGTTTTAGTAAAACATCATGAGTCTTTTGAGTGGGGCATTTCTTTTGGGGGGTGAGGGGGTTGGACTTAATGAGAAACGCATACCCAATTAGCAGCGCTTTGAGGTACACGAGCTAGTGGATGAGGGAACTCATATGTTGGCCTGCCTATTAGAAACAAGTGTAAGAAGAAAATATCACAGACACAGACAATAATCTTTGAGTGGACATCAAAGTTGGTGATGGGTATTATATAACCCCCCCCCCCCTTCTTTTTCTGCCAGATAGAACTATAGAAATCAAAAGAGCGAGGCACATCACAGACAAGGTGGCCTCAAATATCAAAAAGATAAGACTAAAGCAGATTGCTAGCATTCCTTTCAACCAGATGCACCAAAAGGCTCACAAAGAGAGCACTATACCACATCTTTCTTCTTATACTTCACAACACTTGCATGTCAACTCGCACAAAAAAGCCAGCATGGTAAACCTGACCAGAAAGACCCAATTTTGCAAAGTAATCCACATAACCACATCTGGAACTGTCAGGAAAATCAGATCAGCATTCTTCAAATGCATTTGTGGTGGCATGATTTAACATATGTACAAACTCTAAGACCCGATTACAAAGGCATATAAGACTTTGTTGGTGTGCACAAAGAATACATCAACTTAAAATCATTCAGCCAGCTAAACGTAGCACAGGATATCCGGCATATCCCACTAAAATTGAGATATGCACATCAGCCATAAATTCATTTTCCAGAGTAGTCCAAGATCACTGGTAGTGATGGTAAAACAGGTTTTTTTTGGGGGGGGGGATTGCTCAGAATATACGAACTTCCTATTCTAGCTTCAGGCAGTATGTTAATAGATGAAGCAACTCACAACCAGATTGTATGGTCAGATTTTGAGTTTTGCCAGATACTCAACAGGTTTTGAGGCATCTCCCCTTGGCCCCCATTCCCTCGCCAGGTGGCACTGTGCTATATTCTGACTAGCAGACTGGACCAGACGACAAAGCTTACCTAGCTAGAAAAGGGAAGAAAAAGAAAATAGACAGAGAGCCCTTCCAGGAAGAGGAAACAACAATTGATGTAGAATAGAAAAGACAATATCAACAACACATTGAACCTTAAATGTTTGAAAGAAAAACCTACCCTGTAAATGGAACAACTATTAATCCAATACATCTAGACCTGGCAAAAATGACCCAAGACCCGAAATCCGAACCGAACGACCCGGACCCATACCCAACCCGACGCCCAAAATATGCTCACCCGAAAATGGACCCGAAACCCGAATTGACCCGAGCCGAACCATACCCGATCCAAAATTTTCTACAAAGTTGCTTGTTTTGACATGACGAGCGTATTTGACCAAAACTTGATTGACCCGAAATCGACCCGACCCAAACCATACCAAACCGAAACCGAAACGACCCAAAATGTCACTTAACCCGAACATAACCCAACCCGAACTTGACCCGATCCGTATCCGAACCGAATGACCCATTTGCCAGGTCTAATTATACATCGTCAATATGGATAATAGTAAGTCATTTTGCTTTATTCAGTATATCCTCCCTGTAAGAGTTGGAAGGCTGCAAGTGCTTTTAACCATCTGAACCAATCTATTGATGTTTTAGGTCACCTGGTACCACATCCAATTTCACCAATTTTTCCCCCTTTCTACCAAGTCATCGTCTCCTCTGACAGCACTACCAATACCTTACAAGTTACAGCATTTGTCTAGCACTCGTAAAGGTTTGAATTTTTCCAACAATTGTTTTCAGCAGAACATACTCACACTTCATAGAACTCATGCAATCCAACAATCATTTCTGTATTTTCCCTTTTGAATACCTGACGCTCCTACATTAGGTAGACTACTGCTACAGCAATTCTAGTATTGTAAACTTGTGACAGAAACACATGAATACATTGCTTGTTCATAATCCAAAGATTGAAGACAAAACAAAAAAGGTGATATGCACTGAATTTCAGACAGATGACTTACGTCCAAGGCATTGTGAAGAATATGTGTATAGGTACCCTAAGAGCTTCTGCAACATGTGCATGTCCTGCAAGCAATTTTGTTCCAATTCAATGTCAAGCCCACCTAGAGCAGAACAGGGAACAAAAAGAGGATCAAGAAAGCCAAACACATTCAAATGCCACATAACAAGAAGAAGCCTAGTGTGGACACCAAAGCAGGGGCAGGGGATACCTAAACACCATGCAAGAGAAATTTGTTGGAGGGGGTTAAGCCAGACTGGGTAGAAAGACTACTACAATGAAAACAAGACCATACATCCTCATGTCCCATCACCTCCCTTGTAACTCTTGAAGGAATTCTGTTCCATTTTCCAGCCCCACATTTCTCCAAAACAAGTTTGTGGATGGAGAACCACCCTGTTCTCTTGTGTTCTGATGAGTAGATATCAATATCTGGCGTTGATTGCTACTGGATAAGACTTGACTAGGGGAACGAAAAGCATGCATAATTTAGGCTTTCCAAAATTTATCCAGAAGCATTTCTTGCTGATTTTTCAACATATAACTGCATTTACTCCCCTTTTATCACCAGAGCAAGAGGCATTTCTGGCTTTCTTGTATGCATTTGCCCATTATCTACTAGTACAAATCCAATTCTTTTCACTCTAGTAATCTTATTGTCATCAGGCATGACTAAGGGCCTGTTCTTTTCATGAGTCAATTCTAAAATACCAACCTCAATCCACTTCAACCTACTTCAACCCACTTCAACCTATTTCAACCCACTTCCACTATTTTAACCAAGTTCAATTTATCATATAAAAAAAATTCAACCAACCTCAACCTACTTCAACCCACTTCAACCTACTTCAACCCATTTCACCCTTTTACCCACCCCAATCTACCCACGAAAAGAACAGGCCCTAAGTCAATCTCACCCTTTCCAAGGATATGACCCCTGATAGGACTCTCGGGCATTCCAGAATTTGTGTTGTAAATCCTATACAGATACCCTTCGTACAATTCAGTTTGACCGTTTCTTATCTACATTTATGCTTCTTACAAGCTTGATGGTTCTGCCCTAGTACCGCCAGCTCCCCTTTCTGCATGTAGATTCATATTTTGCTTATTGCTAGCTACTTTTGCTGTCTTCATATTGGTCCATACTGCTTTTATTTAATTTTGTAGATTTAAAATGGCTTTGAAATGAAAAATGCTTTATTAAGGATCTTCACTAGCCTCTCTACTAGTTAGGGTCGCATCTGCTTACATTTAGATTCCTCCAAACCCCTCTGATCCAAACGGTGATCACAGTTTTCTTAGTACTTTTCCAACCATTCCTCTTATTTCCTATTTATATTTACTATTCCTCCTAAGGCCACATGCATACGCAGCATACCCTATTTCCTCCTTCAAATAGGCAAGGAAAGGAATCAGGTCCTCTTCATGAGAGGTTACTAATATAGGATATACTGTCTTCTTTTCTTTTTGCTTTTTTTTTGGGGGAGGAGTTGGTGGGGCCTATTGGAAATAGAGCCTTTTAGAAGCATAAATGCATCTCTCTCCAAACTCATGTTTCACACAATCCATTCCCTGCTAGGCATTTTGTGGTGACAGCAGTGCTGGAGTTTATTGGTTTCAATTTTCACAATCTTGTCATTATGCCAACTCCCCAACATCAACATATACATGATGATTAAGTGTCATTTCGTTTTGGAAAGGAAACTATATGAAGGAAATTGTCTAAGAACTATTAGAACCACCGTCACTAGTATGGACTGCATTGAAAGCCTCAGAAGCATAGAGGTTATTTCCAAATAAAGGGTCGCACATTTCGACCTCCTACGACTGAGCTAAGGTGAAACTCCCACTAAGTGAATTTTGTTGTTGAACCAGCATGTTGACAGAGGATTAGAAATGATAATTTTCATCTGAGAAAAATATATTACAGAAACAATATGTGCATAAACTGATAAAGGACCACAAGGCACATTTGAACAATGTGCATAAGCTGATAACTTTCTTTTCAGTAACTGGATTGGTGGACAGAACAGGATATTAAAGAAAGAGGGGAACCGTGACGATCACAATGCACATTTGACAAAGAAAGCCCTTCATAATCCGCTGCTAGCAAACAACCAAAGAGGGGCTTGGCATACAACTTT
Source organism: Selenicereus undatus (assembly GCA_017589665.1). Lineage (NCBI taxonomy): Eukaryota > Viridiplantae > Streptophyta > Magnoliopsida > Caryophyllales > Cactaceae > Selenicereus > Selenicereus undatus. The sequence continues at coordinate 19,396,167 of JACYFF010031954.1, read as the reverse complement.
GTCCCACAAAAAACACTAAAAACGTCTAGAAAATACGCAGCTTCTCCTAAGTCGAGTTTGGCAGCATTAAATGATATGGTGCTCATCATGAATTAATTGATTTATGCAAAATTTCTGACAAAGCTGAAGGCAATATGTAAAAGAATTCTCAAATTGCAGGGTTTTAAGTATTCAGCTCCAGCTACCATGAAGTTATATTCACCAATCTCCTGTTCAGAGCATTAGGGGAAAAAACAGAGAGAAGCCTACATAATATAAAACCAAAATGATAAAGGACAATATGATTTTTTTAAAAAAAATATCACAGAAATAAGATTAGAGATTATCAAAGTTGGAAAGCTACCAACAAAACTGAATTTCAAATAGGGAAAAGCATAAATAAATACAAGTTCAGAGTTCAGCTTTTCACTATCATGGACATACCATAAGCAGGAGGGTTAGCAATAATTGCTTGAGCTCTAAAAGGCACACCAGACTCCATGTTTGGTTCTGTGCATGCAGGCAATAACGACTCAATTATAGCCTTCAATTGCTTCCGTTGAATTGATATCTCTCCTGGTGCTGAAGGAATTAGCCCTTTATTTCTCGCCATGTCTGGTTACCAGAAGAGGAAGGGAAAAGGGCTTTAGGACATTGATTCCAAAAGATTTCAATGAAGCACACACAACATGCTAAAGCAGGAAACAGGAATCAAACGCAACAATGTCTAGCTATAACAATCATGCAAGGACCAAAAGAAAAACAGTTTTAATAATTCAAGTGTAGAGCAACACCGCTCCGTATAGATAGTCACATCACATTTACACTTTGCAACCATTAAAGAATACCTGGACAGCACTAAGATAACTTAGGCATTCGAGGGATTGATAAAATCTTTTTTTTTTTTTTGATAAGGAAAAGGTAATCTGTTAATATAAAAAGATTAGAAGCTCTGCACGGTGAGCATCATACAAAAGGCTATATACATCCTAAATATAAACTATCCACACAATCAGCCATATCAATAGAGGAAGAGCTAAACTTCCCATTCTTCCAAAAGTAGAGAATCTTGATGAAATTCTCTTTCAAACGCTGAAGAGGAGTTACTGTGCTTTCAAAAACTCTTCTGTTTCTCCCTCTCCAAATACACCAAAAGATGACATGAGGTAGGACCATGGTTTCCTCCTTCTTCTTCTTAGCTTTCCTACCAAAGAAACCCTCCCAAGCCAAACGATGGTTCCTAATGGAATCAAGAGCAACCCAAGAAATGCCCAAGCAACTGAAAGTTAGATTCCAAAGTACGCTCGCAAACTGACAATGGAGCAATAAATGATCTGTAGATTCAGAGTCCCTTCTACTCATGAAGCATCTATTCACCAAAATTTCCCCCCTTTTTTGTAAGTTGTCACACGTTAGTATGTTCCAATGTGTAGCTTCCCAAACAAAGAAAAACACCTTTACAGGGGCTAAAGACTTCCATATGAACTTGCAGGGGAAAAAAAATTTCAAAATGAACCTCTCGTGGTGCAAGGTTACCAGAACCGGACCGGTTGGTGAACCGGTGAAGCTAGCGGTTCAATGGTTCAATCGACCGGATCGGTTGGATTAGATTAAACCGGTTGACCAGGATTTCATGAATATAATTAAATATATTACATTTAGATAAAAATATTAGCAATTTTATGCTAGTAGTGTATTAATATGTTCACTTTTGACTAAAAAAAGAAACAAAATGCCATTGTTTATTTCCAATTATATTATTACATTTTTAGTATATTATCATGCTCTAATAATATAGTCAAAAATTGTATCCTAAAATAATAAAGGAGCTGGACTGAGATTATAAAAATTATATGATAAAGAATGAGACACAAGGGGCTGTTGGATCAGTTGGTTTGCTGAAGCCTGAAGCAAATGATGATGCTGGGGAAGTGTGGTGTCACGGGTTCAACTCTCAGGGCATGCGATTTCGGAAAATTTTTACACAAGCAAGGAGAGGAGATTTGGTTCACCGGTTCAAACCACCGGTTTGACAGATAAGCCGGGCGATTCAACCGAGATTTGACCGCTTCTTGACCGGTTCATTAGACCAGCAGTTTTATGCCCCCCTTCGGACCGAACCATTGGCCGGTTCACGATCTAACCAGTCGGACCGGCCGGTCCGGTCCGGTTCGGTTCCTGTAACGTTGTCGTGGTGAATACTTCCCCTCAAGAAGCCTCAAATAAAAAGATCTAACAGTGAAGCACCCCCAAGTGATTAGATCCCACCTCACCCTATCAAATGAAGATTCTCCTAGTTTGGCCTCGATAAGCTTATTAAAAAAGCTTACCAAGGGGTCATCATCAACGAATCTTATTAATATAGTAACTATAAGGGAAACATTGAGCATTAAGGTAAGAGTAAAGTGGTTTTTTAAAGCCAAAATTTTCACACCATTGTCTGGAAAAATTAACTATTCAATCCATTGTGTTTTAGTGAACTTATTTAAGGAGACAATGACTAGTAAATCATTTATAGGGGCCCATTGAACTTCATAAAAAAGTTCAGATCTGATAGCAAAATCAGCCAAAAACTAGCTAATTAGAAAAATATCATCCACCCAATGCTGTTCCCAAGATTTTAAGCATAAAATTAAAAATTAACAAAAAGATGGAAAAGAAAACAAACAAAAGGACGTGTGTAGCGACATCAAGAAAGCTATAAATCAGGGCTTCTTACATCCAGCTAGAACTCGTGGATCACCGCCTAAAGGATAGAATTCCACACCAGCGGATTTGACAAAGTCGCGAAAGTTAATATGAGTGGCCAATCGAACATGATGACCAAATTCCTGCAGACAATATTCATGAATTCAGCGAACAAGTAAACATAGCAAAATTTAATGACACAGAAATAACTGCTCTTTTTCTTTTAGCCACATGTGCCGTGTTTGTTTTTTTTTTCAATATTTTGGATAACTAGGCAAAAGTGACTAGTGTGTCTATCCATAATCATTGAACATATGAAAGACGATAATGGCTGAAGATACTAACAAATTTCAGTAAACAGCCATCTTACAAAACTCTCTTGAAAACACTAGCTATAGTCTCACAAAAGTAGATAATGAATGACCAACAGAACCATCATCCTAAAGGAGCACTTCTTCAGACACTTTGAGAAGTGCAAAACCAATGGTATATGCCAAATGTTAAAGACATCATGAGTCAAATCCACTGATAAGCACCTCCAGACCTAAGAACCGATCAGCATCTCACAAACTAAATCCCAGGAATGCTATAGCCATTTAACATACCAGCACAATGCAAAATATTGGACACAAAACATTCAATTTAGCGTTATCATTTAGTTGTCACCGTGTAATTTAGTAATCCAGAAGTAGCAGTGTTCAAAAAAAGCTCCAGGTTTCTCATACACACTTCTATAGCATGGAACAACAATAGTCCCTGAATGGCTCTAAGCAATTCACTCTATGGATACCATGACAGCTCCTAAGGTTTCTTAAAGCTCCTCCCTGTACCACACTACTATCTGGGATCTCCTTGAAAATGTGATCAACTAAAAGTAGAAGAGTTCGACTTAAACAAGGGGATCAAGGATAAGGACTGGGAGTCCTCAAAGGAATAAACCTTAATTGAAACAAAGCTAATACAATAATATTATTGGCATGCTAACCAATAACCACGTTTGTTGGAACATCATTAAAGACAACGCGCAACAGAGGTTAGACAAAACAATTTAGAGTAAATCACATCCGATTCTGGAGATGCCACCAGCACCCCCCCCCCCTTCTATTTTTTGTGGTTTGTGTAGCATAAGAAGCTACAACTTAAGGAACCTTCTCACACGGGTCCTTCAGAGCAAAGGTCACTCCATAAGATCTTACCTTCTTAAATCCCCTCAAGTTCAAGACGTTCTGCAGAAGAAAAGATTTGAAAGTTCTGAAGGATGGTCCAGACTCCAGCACTCACCAGATTGTTACATAAGTTAAAACTAAATAGTACAAACAAAAAGAGCAATGCAAGGAAACTGCTCATGAACACACTCATCAACATGTAACTGGCTATAGATGCCCAAAAAGCTTCCTATTCTACACAAGATTGTTCTAATTGATTCCTTCAAGTACAGTACTACAAGCAGAACTGCAGAAGTATAGACTTTGCAAAGCACCATAGTCATCGAAATGAATTTGCCAACCTAAGGACTCTCAGCAAGAATGGCAGTAAGATGGGAACAAATGACTTACAACTGGAACACCTTGTATTATCACCACCACAAATCCTTGCACTTAGAAAATGGGAACTTGAAAAAATTACAGAGAACAAGTAACAAAGAGGAAAACTCACCCATCTCCCATCGACGTCTCTCCTGAAATAGAAGTTCCATGTGGAAGAATTTGCTCACAATTAATAAAATCCAATAGCAGAAGGATAGTCCCAAGACTCCTAGGCAATTAAGTTTCCCGCCGAGAAAGGCATTAAGAGTAGAGAAAATAATCTCCCCTTCCACATATATCTTCATAAGTGAATTTTATCACCAATACAATCCAGAGGGAAACAGCGAGAAGCAGTTACAATAACTTCCACAAGCTTAGTTGGTTGTGTGTACAAGCTTCTATCAAAGGTGCTGGCGCATAGACTGAGAGGCGTCATTGGTAGTTTGATTTCAAATAAGTGGACATTAGATGCTTGATGCTGCCTTGATCACTAACGAGTTTATTGACTCCCGAATCAAGGAGGGAAGACCAAGGGTCATTTGTAAACTTGATATCGAGAAGGCCTATGATCATGTGAAATAGGATTTTATATTTTCATTATGAGGAGAATGGATTTCGGGGACAAATGGATAGGGTGGATGTCTTGGTCCATCACTACCCCCTCTTTCTTGTTAATGGTTCCCCAATAGACTTCTTTTCTGCCTCAAGAGGTCTTCGCCAGGTTGATCTGTTGGGGAGATCTAAGGAAGGAGCCCACTTCAACCAAGGTTCATGCCAACAAGCCCAAGTGAGGTTCCATCCTAAAACCAATTGGCTATAGGAGGAGTAGCCCATTTGATTTATATACCATGACTCTTCTCTTCAAACTCCCGATGTGGGACTTCTTTACTCATGTATGATATTCCCAACAATCTCTCCCTCACACATGAGTCTCTTCCACACCACATCAACGCACAAGCTCCCCCTTGAGCGGAAGCCTTTACCAAGGTCTCAAGCCACCATCAAGAGCTTATCCACGCCATCGAGCCACGCTGCAGTACACGTGTTCCCGCTCGATCAACACCTGCGTGTCATTTCACCAAGCTCGTCCATGGGGTCCACCATGCCACACCTTTGTTGCCTAGCCGAACGCACCATCGGCTCTGATACCACTTGTTGGGGAGATCCAAGGAAGGAGCCCACTTCAACTAAGGTCTATGACAACAAGCCCAAGTGAGATTCCATCCTAAAACCAATTGGCTATAGGAGGAGTAGCCCACTTGATTTATATACCATGACCCTTCTTTTCAAACTCCCGATGTGGGACTTCTTTACTCATGTGTGATATTCCCAACATGATCCTATCTCACCTTTCATTCTTGCCGGGAAGTCTTGAGTAGGATGTTGAGCACTGCATCTCCAGCCGGTCTTATTGACAGCTTTTTGTGGGAGGATCATATTCTTTATGCTTGGAAATTTCTCACCTCCTCTTTGCAGATGACACAATCATAGTCTGTAACAATGAGTGTAACCAATCTTCGTTCCATCCTCATGTGGGTTTGAAGCCGTTTCTGGACTAAAAGTCAACCTGCCTAAATCTTCTATATTCCATGTGGGGGAAGTGGATAACGCTCATGTACTTGCAACAATTCTCCCATCTCTTACGTGGGACTTCCCTTGGCGTAAAATTCAAAGAGAAGTCCAATTGGGAACCAACCATTGAGAGGTTTCACAAAAGACTCCCTGGTTAGAAAGCCAAGTATCCTACTAAAGAGGGTAGATTGACACTCATCAAAAGTATCCTTTCCACCATCCCTACCTGCTTTCTTTCACTTTTTTCAATTCCTGGCTTGGTGGCAAACAATTTAGAAGCTATTCAAAGAAGCTTCCTCCAAGGGTCTTTCAGGGATGATTTCATGCATCACTTCGTGAAATGGAACATCGTTAAGCAACCTTTTCCAAAAGGTGCCTTAGGCATTAAAGACTTTATTATTTTTAATAAGGCCCTTCCTGGCAAATGGTTATGGGGGTTTATGAATGAGAAAGAGAGGCTTTGGAGAATCGTGATCAAGGCTAAGGATGGGGCATAGGGTCTTAATTAGGTCGCAAGCAGGTCTTAATTGCACCTACGGTATTGGTCTTCAGAAGATTATTGGAAAGATTCTTCTCCCAATTACTTTCAAGGCGGGTGACACCTTGTCCAGGCATCACAAATGGTGTGATGCAGTTCTTTTGAGCGACCATTTTCCTCACTCTATGCCCTTGCAGAGGATACAGATGCGCGTGCCTTTGATTATTTGGAGCAACATTCGTGGTGCATGTCTCTAATTATTTAGAGCACCATTCACCTTCAGTTGTATGGTCCCTAGTTTTTGTTTGTGATACATTCCCAAAGGATGATTACGTGGGTCATCTTTTCAGCTTTCTTGGCGGGGTGCATCTCAATGACTCCCCACATAACATCGTTAAGAATCTCAATGCCACCAGGCTGTGTTTAAAAAAGCGCGCCCCGCTTAGGCTCACAAAAGCCCGAAGCTCACCCTCTTACGCCTTGGAATGGGTCAAGTTCGGCCCATTCTTAAAGCCCACTCTTTTTTGGGCTTTTCTAGGCTTCAGACCGAGGCCTAAAGCCCACAAAGTCCGCACTTTATAGATCATAACAGACTGTTTCGGAAAAAAAAGAAAAAAAACTTTAAGGGGCCTCGACCCCTCTTTTTGTTTGTGGAAGTCTTTCAATCAAGATGTTACTAAAAGTAAACAAAGCATATTGCTACTACTGAACATGAGTTTGGAGCTGAAAATCCTAACCGTGGTGACAACAATCTAGTAAATGCTTTGTTCTTCTGTCTTCTTTCAGACTTCCTTCTCCATCCTTCTCCTTAGTTATTGGACAACCATGGAAGGTTTTTCTTTGTTTCCTTTTTTTTTTTTACAGCTTCTAGGAGGTCGGAAATGGTGCCTCCTACAATGCTACAATCGTACCGAGCCTTTACTTTTTTTTTTGTGCTTCTTAATCTTTCTCCTTTTCTCTCTCTCTTTGACTCTCTCGCTCTCTCTCTCTCTCTCTCTCTCCTTTCCTGGAATGCTGGCAGCATATGTTATGTTTTTGGGGTTCAATTTATAGTAATCTAATTGAGTTGTGTTTAATGCTTTATTTGTGTTTTGTCGTGTTTAATTGATTATCTTTTTTTTTCTGATGAAAATCATTTATTTGATTCCATTATCTAGTTGATTTTAGAAGAAATATGGTTTTGGAATGATTTTCAAGCATTTTTTTAGTAAAAGTGCGCCTCGCATCTAAAAAACCCGCGCCTTCGCCTCGAAGCCGCGCCTGGGGCCCTAGTACCCTTCACGCTTTTTTGCGCCTCGGGCTTTCTTAATCTAAGCCTCAAGGAAATTCACTATCAAATCCTACTTCGTTCACCTCTCTTCCCTGATGGACAGTACACCTTCTCTTGTTGTGGTTTCCCTTCGAATATTGTGAGTGTGTTTTTTTTTTTTGCATGGGAAGGTTCTCAAGACAAGATTAATTGTGATAACTTACAAAAAAGGGACAAAATTTTGGTCAATAGGTGCTTCATTTGTAAGGGTGATTTAGCAACTACAGACCATCTTCTCCTCCATTGCCCATTTGCAAGAACCCTTTGGGATTTAGCCTGGAATTGTTTGGGTCTTCATTGGGTGGTGTCTAACACGGGGAGACATAAACTATTAGCTTGGGAAGGTTTTTTTTTGGAAGGTCAGTCAAATATAGAGTTTTCAAGTAATCCCACATGCCATCTTTTGGATTTTATGGATGGCAAGAAATAGGAGGGATTTTGATGGGCTCGAAACTTCACTTGGGCGGCTGAAAGACAAGTGGCTCAAGACATCATTCGTTTGGAAGGAGGAGGTTTTTTTCTTCCTCGTCGTTTGATATGGTTGATTTTGTGGATGGCCTTTTTTTGGGGTTGAAACTAGCCTTTTGTGGGATGCTTTTTCAGCATCCTCTCTTGTATCTATCCCCTTTCTTTTTATACATTTATATGTATATTATCTTTTCCTCATCAAAAAAATACCATGTCATTCTATCCATTCTGCTAGAGAGCATATAGACCTAAAAATCACCCTTATTAAATGGAAATGCAGATTCAAGAGAGAAACAAAACAGACATTTACCCACCACAGCAACATTTCCACACCAAATTGCTGAGGCCCAAACGACCACGTCCCAAACCACTAAGTGATTGGTAAGCCTCTTAATCCCAGAATATATCCATACCCCTGATGCTCTTCCCATTCTCTTTCCTTTTCTACACACGACTTTTAAGGAGAGAGACAAGCAGGATAAGAGTTAAGCTTTTCCAAGGTCTCTTCTATCATTGGATCTAATCTCCTTTAGTACCAAAAACTTTTAAGAAAATAAAGAGTAATGGAAGACGAGCTCTGTAAGAGTTTAGAGGTGTTCCCAAACATAGAATTCAAACAAGGATTCAAAATGCGATTTCATTGTGATTTCCATTTTAGCCGCGGTATGACAAAATTGCTCTAACACGGCAATCGTGTTCCATATCACAGCTGTTGCGGAATGAAAACGCGGTTTGCCCAGCTCAAAAATCTTTCTAATGAGTCCGTTTCATCACAATTCGGCCACATTTTGAATCCATGGTTAAGAAGGCTAAGGCTCATTAGAGTTTTGATTAAAAAAAACACCTAAGCTTGGACAAAATATAGCAGTGCCTGGAAGTATGAGAGGAGGCCTTTCAAAAAAACATCCATGATACTTCCCTGAAAACTTCTAAATGCCTAGGGTGGAGATTTAAAAAAAGATCTAAAACAAACCACAACAAAAGATGACCCCTCTGGTACACTAGTGCAAGCACTAAATTGAGCCCTGGTGAAAGTGGTGCAGTTACCCCCAACCAGCATGTGATTCAGAAGAATTCTAGGCACGCCACCTTTACGCCAAAAGATGCAGCAAAAAGTGACATAGGACACTCTTAGAGCAATTTCTACTTGACTTGGAGTCGCTCAGAAACCAGAACCTAAGATTCTGACAGAAAATTGAAAGATGTTCTTAATTTATTTCACAAGTTATCCAAGTCTGCTTAATCCCATAGTACATGTAGGTTTCAATGGTAGAAAGGCCTATTGACTTTTGGAAAGTATAAGATAGCGAATGTCTAAAAGAAAGGAAAATAAGATATTAAAGAAAATCAAGTTCGTAATTTAGAATCCATTAGCCTCCAAACCTCCTATTCTTTCCTGAGTAGATATCCCAAAATGTTTCTTTGGACAACAAATCACTTGCATGCACTCGTAGATTAACATATTTAGGGGCCCAACATGATAACAGGAAGCACTTGCCAGAGGCAAAGCCAAAACAAGAATATGATCCACCTCACCGCACTTTATGTAGCAGTACCCAAACTAGCTTATATAGAATAGTTTCACAGAACAAAAGGAATATCAAATTTTAATGGAGTTTTGACAAGACAAAACAAAGTTTTCAGACATGCCTGGAGTCTCTTCGCAACAGCTAGAAAAGGCTGAACATCTCCTCTGGTTCCAACAACAAGCATGGCAATTTTCATCTTTGAAACATATTTTTTAAGATTAGAAGTAACTCCCCCATCAGTGTAAAGAGAAGTACTTTCAGCGTGAAGCTCCAACAACTCTGAAGCTACAGGAGTATTTTCACGCAAATCCACCTCCACAGTTCCATCATTTTGGATCTTGACCAGATTTGCAATGAGGTTTTTCTGGGATCCATATAAAAGAACAAATGATCAGCGACATGACACCCATAATATACATTTCACAGCTACTTTGGGGGGGGGGGGGAATTGACTGTAGTAGTGGTTTACACTTTGTACCATAGGCAGCTGGGACATTAAACAATCAAGTCACAGTGATGCAAAGTGCAAGACAAGTGAACTATCATCCCCAGGTTAAGATAGATTATTGAACATCTGTCACAAATCACAGCAGACAAGAAGTGAATCACTACATCTCTAACCATCCGACACTAGGTTACAGTGGAGCCTGGAGGGGGATAAAGGGAAAAAATGCCCAGACTGTTAACGCAACGACCATGAAATTGTAGTACAAGGGAATTCAACCCCCTACTTAGTGCAGAAATTGCAAATCGAGCTCTTATTTGATTCCCCATTTTGGTTGATCAACAATCCAGAGTAAAGATAGTCACCTAAGTCAGTACGACCAACACTTGTATGCGTTGATCCATATATGTCAGTTGCCGTGTAAACTTTCTGGTGGGTTAGCCCTCCAGCAAAAAGAAACATTTAAAACCAATTCAGCTTCCTATTTTCCAACAATTACAATCTAAGAGATACCAGCACCTATGAAATTACCTCAACCAAACAAGAAATTAGTCTGAAGTCCAATTAAAACCCTTGAAAGACCTACAGAAAGAAGTACAGACATACATTATGTCCACAAATTGAACTTTGAACTATATATTGTACATTCCAGATCATTTTGCTAAGATGATAAATGTACATCTTTTGATTTCTCTGGATTCAAAAAAGTGGATCAATCTATATGCTTCCAGCTGAACAAACTTAGAGGTGACAGGATACTAGAGATGGTCTTTAATCGAACAGACTAGTGGGGGATCAAGTCACTTGGAATGTCAGATTTCCAACTCAGATAATTTGAGGAAAAGAATAAAAATGATCCATACATCAAGTTTGACAAAGTTAACAAAATCTTCAAAATAAATGGACAACAGAGGAAACTAAGCAGTACAAGGACTTGAGATGGAGAAAAGTCTTTTAAGTAGAGCACCAAAAAGTGTATCGAGATAGAAACTTGTAATCATAAACAACTAATATATCGGTAAGTTCCATTTGTAAATAAATAGTTGCTCTTCTTTTTAGAGAGGTAAGTAACACTTCTATTACCTTGTCAAGCTCTGAAAGTCTGTCCAATTTCAGATCATGTCTTTGGCTTTCCTTGTATGTCTTAGACCGAGTCACATTAATCTCATTACTGTTGATCAGCAGTTCTCCCTGGGATCCAATAGTGCCAGCAGGAGCAGTAGTGCAATGATCCAACCCTTTCATGTGAGAAATTTCAGCATCAGTGTGAATGCCAGTGCCAAAAAATGTATGTACGGATGCGATACACTCAGTATGGCACAGCCAAGCACCCCCTGAAAGCATGATACATCCAAAGGAAAGGGAGGTTCTCCTTTATTCACATATTTAGCATATCAATATCTTGGACTTGGAGTGTCACCTACTCTAGTATACGGAGGGTTAGATAGATATAGCTTCAACCGGTTAACCATACAAATATAAAAACAAACTTCAGACACTGATGAACTAATTCGAAGAGAATGCCTTGCTTCTCAACGAACTAAAGCAAAATCCCTCTCTAACATAAAGTCAGAGCAAGGCCAATACAAAATGTGACAATGAGACAATCACATAGACAAGGTCTTCAACCATTTTGTTTCCGGATAAAAAGTACTCTCACCATGCGGTCCACGCCTAAAACCCACTTTTCCACTTTATCAAGGTGAATGACAGTTTACATGAGAAAAGACGTATACGACCACTATGCACCACATGCTTGCCGATAGGCACAACACAGATACCACCATTAAATTGGAGCAATGTCCAATAGTTTGTTTATTCACCTAATTAACATGTCTATTACACCCACAGTACATTTTTATTCTACTTTTTTTTCCCTTGACTGTCTATTTAATATCTATTTGAGTATATTCTGTCAGCAGCATCATTATTACCCAAATTTTACAAGTACTAGAAGGAAACAACACCTTAATTAGCGAGTCCTGAAAGGTTCACACCACAACAGCCTTGAGTCTATGGCCTGTTACCCATAGTCATTTAACAATTGAAACCACAACCTGATGACATTCCTTGCTTGCTAAGTTTATCCCTTACTTCTGTTTGTTGTGGAGTGGTAGGTAGTCGATGCTTTTTCAATAGAGGGTCTAACATATAAACTCTGCTTAATTCAGGGGTAATAATGCATATATCAACATAACCTCCCAAGGAAGGACTATAAGACATTAATTTGGTTCATCATTAAAAATGCATCATCCAAAGGAATGACAGACATTGTTGAGGAAGCCAATGGCTATCTGGATAAAATTGGAATGAAAAGACCAAAGACTTCTATTGAAGCAATTTAAGGGAAATTCCCAATGCCATTTAGCAAGATACAAAGCATAAACAAAATGGCAGAGAGGAATGGGGCCTCGAGTATAGTCAACAATACACATGGACGCCGCCTATCTCTGTCTCCACTCTACAGAGCTCATGAACTTCTAGTAGAGCCCTAAAATTTTTCGATTAAGTTCTTTTGTCCTTCTTGATGGCATAGAAAACAGCTTGTGGTGTCCACAATGAAGAGATGCACGAAGATTTTGGTATTTCTAGGAGCAGGAAAACCTTCACTCTTCTTCATCAAATGTGGCTAATTTTGTCCATAATCTTTTCATGAGATGTAATTAGTTTGTAGGATGCATGCATAGCATCCAATCATATTGGTTTCTCTCACAAATAAGTTCCATTATAAAAAAATCCAACTACTCTTACTGGCTTTCGAAGGGGTCCTCTTTCGATTTCTTACTGTGTAGCTTTGCTTTTTGTGCCAAGCAGGATCCTTCAATATGAATGCTTGCAAAATAGGTCTGCAAATCCCAAATTTATTGTAAATAACAAAATTGCAAAAAGGGCTATCTCATAACTTTCTCTGTGGCCGCCTCATTTCAAGACATTATGTCCTTGGGATCGATCCTAGTGACAAAGAAAAAATATATTTCGTTGGCTATGAAAATTTTATACCTTCAAACAAAAGTTTCAAAGCTATCTTCTTCTCTAGAAAAAACAACAAAGCTCTCTCTAATATCATCAAAGCCACTCAAAGAAGTTCTAGACATGACCCCCATATACTTTTTCTTTTGTGAGTAATCAAAAATTTTATATTTGACACCAAGGAAAAGTCACCCATGCACAGAATGGGGTTAATCACAAAATAACATGTCCTCAAGCTCTCCATAATAACCTTATAAACAAAATCCAAAAAAGCCAAATTTGCACCATGTCAGAGAACCTGACTTCAATTGTACAAAATTCTCCAAAAGTTAAGATACATACCAAAAGTGTACTTGGAATTTTCAGAGCTCTATTTGAAAATTCCATGGCATACAATAGAGCAGGATTCCAGTGCTTCTGTGACAAGTGAGATTTATTTGTCTGCTTTTGAAGAGCTTTAGATGGAACATACCATGAAGCTGAACTAAGAAACTCAGCACCAGATGAGGGCTCGGCAAGAAAACTTGGCAAAAGCTGTAGAATTCTTTCAACTTAAGATTAGCCTAATAAAAAAGTTGGCAGTAAACTCTAGGCCCAAAGGGGATCATTACCATACTAAACTAAGTGTTAGACATTTTGGTTTCCAAGCTTGGTAATCCTATGAAGGTCTCTTAAGCTCCCAGTTTTTTTTCTGCAAATAGAAAGTTTTGGAGCTTAGCAACTGTTTACCCCCATGCTTGTCCTCCCTATCTGCTTTATTCTCTAAAGAAATGAGTTCCCCCATTGTAGAAAGCACTATCAGCAGAAGCTCACATTTTATGGAAGCATACATTGGAGAGAGTAACAAGCCAACAGCATGAGGACAGTAGATCATGGCTCCAAAGAAACTGTCGGGATACGTAACTCAATTAGTCCTACAACAAGATCTAATAGTCCATGACCCCATAAGAAGCCATCGCAGAATCATTAAGGGTTCAGGCGTGTCAAAGAGCATCAAGGCAATGTTATGGCAGATCATGTTGTACGCCCATTGTTGAACGGATGTGGAATGAAGAACAATATTACTTGTTTTAACTGCAGAAGAATGTCACCCTTCCCTAGCTGTGGCCCAACACCCCCCTCCCCAAAAAACCCAAAAAAAAACACATGCACACACACACACACACACACAATATTACCCCTTTCTGTAGCTCTCCCTGCTCATATACTTTAACTCATGGTAGCAAACTATCATATTCCGTTCTTATTAGACCGTGTCATCTTTGCTTAACTAAATTATCCAAGTATATATCACAACCTTTTCTTCTGCAACAAACAGTTACTGGTCTCATTGACTATGCTCATTAGAATGAAGATGAAAGTATCCAAAAACAATAGCACCATTGATAAGTCCAAAAGTACTAGCTCTGATTTTCATTATACTTGGTAGCACTGTGGACATAAATCCTTAAACTCTTTACCCAGCTGGAAGACAAACCCTTTTCATTCCTGAAAGACGCCAAATTGAGACCTGAATAGATGTGCAGCCTTTTAGATGAGGAATGCTATGAAGGACAAACAGTGGTGCTGTCCTCAAATCATGGTAGATGAAGCAAAAGCCATAGCCAGCATTTAGCAAAACCCAAAACAGGGCAGTAAAGGGAATTACCAGAAAATTTTCGTTCGGTAAGACAAGCAGCAGTTCAAGGGACAAAAGGTTTCACATAAATCACAATCATATGTCCACATTATCTCACACATAGCATGATAGGCATGAGATAGTCGCCCAGAACTTAACTACATTTTTAAGGCTAACAACGGCCTGATAATTAATAAATTGATTAAGAGTACTTTTTGGTCATGTGTATCAGATACCCAAAACAAGTGAAGGTGACAAGTTGATGACGCTCAATCATATCATAAATGACACACACAAGACACAATCAACTTTCTGTTCATGCTTAGTTCCAAGGCTAAACTTGGTTCAATTCCATCACTGATATAGCAAATAAGAAACCAAAATCCACAGCAACCCAAAAAAAAAGGTGAAAATGCAAGACAGAAAGATTAGATACCTCTTCGGGGAGAAGAATCAGAAGAGATTTCAGGCAGGGAACTCTGTCCATCAGAACACAATCGCTTCTTTTCCCTATCAAGAGAATCATCATCCTTTTTCTCCCCGACATTGCATCCCTCATGAGATTTTTCATCTGAACTTCTACTTCTTACACACTGCTCATCTGCAACTCTGATCTCCTGCTCAACAACCTGGATTTCTGCATCAGATGATTTATGTCCACCCGTATTGTGGTCATCATACCCTGTTTCTTCCTTGGTCTCATATGCAGCTGTTCCACCACAACTACCATTAAGTACTTGTCCACGATCATCTCTTCCTCCCAAATTATTCGAATTGTCACTTCCTCTAACATCCATATCAATAGTCGTAAACCCACTAAAACAATGGCTTTAAACAGCCCTAAATTTGCCAAAATTTTATTCTGAAAATAGAAAAATTCATCCCGGAATCATGAATTTGTTTGAGACCCAATTGTCCCAGAATTGAAATATTCAATCTTCAAAAGCGAAAACACTGAGAAGTAGGAAATTCAATATGGGCTGTAGCTGCTGTACAAACCAAAGAAAAACAGGTGGTAACAAACTTGACCAACTAGTCAAAAACCAAAAATGGACAAGCAGGTACTTTTAGTTGAATCAACTTTTCTGGGCCTTTCTCGGTGCTGAATAAATACGAAGACAGAGAACGCAAAACCCCTCGAAGTTCACACGTTTCGCACTACAGAAGAGGGGTGGGGGATTACACAAATAATGAAATGAATGATAAACCCCTCTTGAAAACTCAGCTTTGAGAAAAGCGGGCAAAACAGGAGATTGATTGACACGGAAAGGGCTTTGCCTTTGAAGCTGCATTAATTAATTAATTACAAAAAAAACAAAACCAAAAGATGGGAAAATTCCGATTGTAATTATTGCATTGAAGGAGGTGGGGCATTGACGCAGAAACCGCTGAAAAAACAATTAGCTGGGAATGGAGGTATCTTAATGAATTTCAAGTGGAACAAGGGAAAATAATACTCCCACGATTTCTGACGAACCACCACGATGTTACCAGTTCAGTTTGAAGGAGCAGGGGCTAGAGGGCAGCAGAGGGAGAGAGGATCATAGGAGATTACGAGAAGGTTTAGTGTCGGAAATCTGACAAGCACGAATGCATGAACACGATTTCAAGACGCTATGCGTTCGCTGTCTCCCTGCATGCGACCCCAGCAATTTTTGTTAATTTCAGATTTTAAACTTGTAAGTCCCTGTTCTTTTCGTGGGGAAATTCACCTATTCCACACTCACTCACTTCTTCCTCCTTCTTCCCACTCTTTTTCATACTTAAAAAAAAATACCACTTCTTCCTCCATTCACCCACTCCTTTCCACACCTACATAAAACAATCATTTCTCATATTTTGAACATTTTTATAATTTACGTAATTGTGTGTAGACCTCGCAAATGGGTCATTCGATTCGGGTACGGGTCGGGTCAAGTTCGGGTCGGGTCATTTTCGGGTTAAGTGACATTTCGAGTCGTTTCGGTTTGGGTCGGGTATGGTTCGGGTCGGGTCGATTTCGGGTCAACCAATTTTTGGTGAAACACGCTTGTCATGCCAAAACAAGCAACTTTGTTGAAAATTTCGAGTCGGGTATGGTTCGGGTCGGGTCAATTCGGATTTCGGGTCCACTTTCGGGTTAGCATATTTCGAGTGTCGGGTCGGGTATGGGTCCGGGTCATTCGGTTCGGGTTTCGGGTCTCGGGTCAGTTTTGTCAGGTCTAATTGTGTGTACGAATAATCTGATAGCAATTATGAGCAGTTTTAAGTTTTCGGATGTTATTGAACAGTTTTATTTTATTTTTTTCATTAATTTTTTTATATTTTTTATTTTTTTAATTTTTGTTATCTCTATTTTTTATTTTTTATTTTTATTTTTTATTTTTTTGTATTTTTTTATTTTAAAATTTTTAATTTTTAATTTTTTAATGTTTATTTTTTTATTTTTTTGTATTTATTTTTATTTTTTATTTTTAAAAAATTAAATTTTTAAATTTTTTATTTTTTTGAATTTATTTTTTTGTATTTTTTATTTTGTTGTATTTATTTTTTTATTTTTTATTTTTTTATTCTAGAAAAACAACCAATGAAAAATTCCAAAAAAATAAAAAATAAAAAATTTATACAAAAAAATTATAAAAAAAAATTAAACTAAAAAAATTTAAAAAATTTAAGAAAAATAAAAATAAAAATAGAAAAAATTAAAAATTAAAAAACTAAAAAATTAAAAAAATTAAAAAAATAAAAAAATAAAAAATAAACAATAAAAAATTAAAAATTAAAAATTAAAAATTAAAAAATTAAAAAACAAAAAATATAAAAAAATAAAATATAATATAAAAAAATAAAAAATAAAAAATACAAATACAAAAATACAAAAATACAAAAATAAAAATAAATAAAATAAACAAAATAAAAAAGAACAAAACAGAATAAACAAAAAAAACATTTCATCATCATTAATTACTATCACAATAAAATTATTACATTATAAAACAAAAAATTATTAATAACTAGTACTTCAACTTCATTCAACTATATTCAACTTTCACTCACACTCACCCATTTTTTCCCACACTTAAAAAAAAAATATCACACTCACCCATTCATTCCCCCTCTTTCCCACAATCACCCATCCCACACCCCTCATTTCCCACTGAAAAGAACAGGGCCTAAATGAGATATTGGTTGCAGGTAGGGTGTGCAAGACCAATCAATCGAACTTTTGATTAACCAAAAATTAGTTAACCGACTTTTCAGTTCAAGAAAATTTTGAACCGTAACTAAATTGAAAATTTCGATTAATCAAAATTTTCAACTTGTCTAAGATCCAAATTGTAACTGACCTAAAAAGTCGGTTAATCGATTTTTCGGATCAGTTAACTAATTTTCAGTTCGTTTGCTGGTTAAACATTCACTAATAATATAAAAAGTGCATTTTTTCTCTGAACTTTTCAGTTTTTGTCTTTAGTTTTTTCAAAAATTAAATTTCGATTACTATTCATAAATAGTTTCAAAAAAAAGATGTACTTTCTTACATAACTTTTTTCATTTTTTAAGTTTACTTTTTTAAAAAAATTAATTTAGGTTCGGTTAATCAAGTTTTTATACCGGCTGAACTATAACTGAACCGAAAACCAAAATTTTTTATTTAGGGTGTGTTTGGTAAGGGTGAAAATTATTTTTCTAGAAAATATTTTTCTCATTTTACTGTGTTTGATAAAACAATGAGGGAAAATTCATTTTTAGGGGAAAATGATTTTCCCCTTAATGAAGGGAAATATTTTCACTTTGAATAGGGCGTAAGTTAATTTTACGCTTTTTAGGCTCTCACACGGCTTCACACTCTTTCTCTATTCCATGTCTATTTCCTCGATATATGGTTTGAAGATTAAGAAAAATCATCTTTAGCTTTTTTGTTTTGTTTTTTTTTTATCAAACTCATTATCTAGAATGTTCATTTTTCTTTTTACCAAACAATTAAAAATATTTGTTGAAAATCATTTTACATGAAATTTCATTTTACATGGAAAATTATTTTCTAAGAAAATAATTTTCAACCCTACCAAACACACCATCAGTTAACAGATTTCACGGGGTTTTTTTTTTTGTAGTTTTTCGATTTGGTTTTCGGTTTCAGTATTATATTTTTTTTGCACACCCCTAGTTACAAGGAACGGATAAACTCAAGAAAACTAACTATAATGTTTAAACAATGCAGGATTTTATAGTTAGTCATTAAAGTTTTTTTGACTTTCGGTATTCAGGCCTCTGTTTTAATTAAATTTTGCTACTATTGGCTCATAAAAGGGTAGAACTCTCCCATTACAAATTTTCTTCATTCATAAAACTGGATTCGAGACCATGTTTAAGGAAAACAAATATCAAATCACTTAAACTAACCTATATTGATGTTAAACTTTTTTAGTACTCTTAGAATGAGTTACCTTTCTTGTCTCTCCTAATTTTGAATTCGTCTCTTTCAAAATTTAGTTAAATACTTAGTAATTTGGTACAAATAATGTATTGTTAATCAGTGGATGATAGAGAGAATAAATGAATAGTTGCCATCTTGTGGAGGAAACCAACTACATTTGTATTAATACTAATAGCTCGTAGTACATGACTTTGCTAACTTATAAGCCATGACAAAGAGTATGCTTATGACTCAACAAAAGTATGATGATTATATTAAGCAACTAACCTCTAAGGTTGATGTGTTCACTACTTACAATAAGATGCTTGATGCTCAACTTACCCAACAAGCTAGCTTCTTCATCTACATCCTTCAGTAGACTTCCTAGTAATCCCGAGTCTAACCCTAGGGAGCAATGTAATGCCATAATTTTAAGAGGGGAAAAGCAACTTGAGGAACTAAAGAGGGTTAGCGGGTGATGTGAACTTGAATGATTATGATATTGTTGAAAAAGAGGTGTCGAGTCCCTTTCATGATGTAAACGATGATGTTGTGAAAGATGCTAATGAGGCTCCTAAGGACCCTAAACCAACTTCCCTACCTATACTCCGCCTTTGCCTTTGCCTTAAAGAATTCATAAGGCTAAGCTTGGTTTGCAATTTGGGGAGTTTTTAGAGGTCTTAAAGAAACTCTACATTAATATTCCATTCACCGATGTCTGATCTCAAATGCCCACATATGCTAAGTTTTGGAAAGAGATTTTTTCTAATAAATAAAGTTAGAGGAGCATGAGATTGTAGCATTGACTAAAGAGTGTAGTACGGTGATCCAAAATGAGCTTCCAGCTAAGCTTAAGGACCTCGGTAGTTTTTTCATCCATTGCTTGATAAGGGATATGTCCATTGACCATACTTTGTGTGACTTGGGCTCAAGTGTTTGAAAGGTTGGTCAAAAACTCCTATTTTTGCTAGCTACATGGGTATTTACGGTTTTTCCAAATCCCTATCCACCTTAGTGACTAAGAAAAGACCACCTTCACTTATGACTATGGGACATTTGCATATAGAAGACTATCATTTGGTCTATGTAATTTCCCCGCCACCTTTCAACGTTGCATGATGGCCATTTCTCTTATTTTATTGAGGACGTTATGGAAGTGTTCGTGGATGATTTTTCTGTGTATGGTATATCTATTGACCATTGCTTGAATAATTTGTCCAAAGTGTTGCAAAGATGTAAGGATATGAATTTAGTTTTGAATTGGGAGAAATGTCATTTTATGGTACAAAAGGGGGTTATCCTAGGCCATATTATTTCTAATAAAAGCATAGAAGTTGACAAAGTAAAGGAGGAGATTATAGAGAGAATACGACTACTAAACTTTGTAAAGGGTGTGAAGAGTTTTCTTTGACATCTCGATTTTTACCGGTGATTCATATCCAAAACAAACAAAGACAAAGTAACTACATAAAAATTTATCTAAATCCCCCCACCCCCATTAAGCCCCCTCCTTAAAATTACTCACGCACCCTCCTTAAAAAAACAACTCACGCATAACACACACCCCCAAATTCCCTTACCCAATCACGCCACCCCGTCCCGCACTGCCTAGTTCGCAGCCGGTCATCTAGCTATCGAAGCCGCCATGTGCCGCTAGCCAAGCACCCACGCAAGCCCAGCACGTCCACCTACCTTTTTGTTCTCCTTTTAGCCTAATTCTTGATGTTTTAGAGGTAAATGCTAATCTCCCCTCACTTATTTTCATTCTTTTGTTTCTTAATTTGATTTGCAAATAAAATCTAATGTAGATAGTAGTTAATCCATGTTAATTTGGAGTTTTTGATGTTGATATTGAGGTTTGAAGTTACTGGGAGCACGTGGGTGCTTATGTAAGAATTAGATTTTGAATATGGGTTGTGGTGATTGTGATCTTATAATTAAATTGTTGAATTTTGAGGATTGTTGATTGTGTTTTGAATAGAATCAAAGGTTGTAGGAGCGTGTATGTCTGAGGACTTATCACACTGTCATAGGTGATTTGTAATAGTAACATATTGTAGTGAACTATGTGAAGACAGTTCAACTGCTTATGGTGTACTACTTGATATTAAGCGGGTTATATGCATTGAGATAAAGTTGTCATGGCAAAGAAAGTGTTATCATTAATTGGTTTTCAGATTATGCGAACTTATGTAGGTTACCAAATGTTAGGTGTATGCATGTTATTGTACCTTAGAACATATCTACAATGATAGAGATAATGGATGATGAAGAAGTGCAGAATACTTAAACCTAGTTATCGGCTGACATTGTAACTTTGGGCCCTTGACTCAGATTATACGAATAAATATGTCTTAATGTAGACGATAGTGGATATTGAAAATTTAAAAGGTGTATAAAGGGACTTCTTTGGAGTATTAGTGATGGTATATTGTGGCTTTGCCTACAATGTCCGCACTTATCTTGAGGCTAAACACACCCTCAGTGCACATGGAGATCACTAGAGGTGGAATTTAGTGCCACAGTATTTATAAGAGATTTGAGGAAGTGGTGTGAATAACTCCTTACTCGGCTTGGTGGATTTGGTGATGGGTGATGTTGGGTTGAGCTACATTCACTAGATATGCAGAATAAACTAGGTAGAGAGATTTTTGTTATGTGGTGTAGGCAGTGATTCAGTAAGTGGTAATTCAGTGAGTAGATCATTTGCAGGTTATCAAGGATTCGGAAAAAAAAGGAAGTAAGAAGGAGAAGAGAAGAGAGGTTGAAAAGAGAATATACTTAGACGTTTGATATATCAAAGAAACAAGAATTATGGTTAACAACTCTAAGCTTATTTATTTTGTGGAAAATGATTGCTCACCGGTGGAATCATAAGAAGAGGCTCAAAGATGTGCTATATATATGTACATATTCTTTATCTTTGTACAATATAAATTCTTGAGGCCACAATTTATATGCGACCTAATTAGTGAACAAGGTTTGTGGATGAGATTTAGGGACAAATGATTTATGGGGAAGTATAATATAGGTACAATGGTCCTATGCTTGAACTCAAGTTACCTGATGTTGAGGCATCACAACTTATGTTAGTAAGCAATTGAGGATGATGACCCAAGCATATATATTGCATGGGCTTATAGGATTATTACTAGTGGTCTTATAACAATGAGCTGTAGAATTCAACAAGGTATTACCAAGACACAATCCCAAGTGCAACAATAGAGGATTGTGGGATGGTAAGATATTGGAAGCATCTGTATAAAGGTTGAAAACCCCAGGTGAGTTTCTTTTGAAGTAACTTTAGCGGCAGAAGTGCCTGGATTGATTGAAAAGAGTCTATAGTGACCCTTGGCCAGTTAGCCATAGACCTTCTTGATAAGGTACTGTTGCATAGCTGTAAGTCCTTGTTGGGGGATCTTTAATCTCTATACAAACCAGAGCTAGCCACGCTCATATTATGCAATAATGCAACCTAACCTAAGTTCTTTTTTGGATCATATTAACCCCCTATACCTTAAAAAAAAAAAAATCGAACGGTATAACAATGCTTCATTACGTATCTTTGCATCATGAAATTACCTCATGACAATAATTTTTGTGTTGAACCCTTATCATTAAGGTGAAATATGCCCCTTTTGCTTTCACTAATTATCTCTGTTCGGCTTACCCTTGCGATCATCCTTTGAAAAATAACATAGCCTTTCTTATTCATAACCGACTTCGATTCTTGTTATGTCATTTTTGCCACTATTTTTGAATTCGTTGTATTTAAGTGGATGTTGATGACCAAAGACAATTTGTACCTGTGATGCTTTAAATCTCATTTCTTTTTGCTTCCTAGTGTTGCTAACTACATGTCTTTGTGAGTGTGACTTGAACTCTTATGACAACACTATGAATATAAGACCACTATGTTCTTTATGTCATTTGTCACATCTCTATTTGTGCGACTGCAAGCTATCCATAGGATTTTATAACCTTGGATTTTATTTGCTTTCTGATACTTGGGATAAACTGGGGATCATAGTGACTCTTCTTCTTATAACCACATAAACCTAAATGTGGATGTCTATATAGTTAGTGAAGGGCACCTGTTAAATCCCATTACGAGCATTGCAGAAGGATAATTTTATAGTTTGATCCTGGGTTAATACCATCAAACACTGATCTTTGCAAATGTTGACATTTGATCTCCTTTAAACATTGGTCTCCACTTAAATCATCCATTTCACCTTTAGTCTAGTTTTCAAATTCTTATCAAATGTTTTTGCTCCTATTTAACAATAATTTGGAACTATTGACCCTTATTGTTTACATTTTTAAATTGTTTATGCTTGCAGTCACCTTCATTCTATCCATCTCATAATACTACTTCCCTTCATATCGACGTCTGCCATATGTTTTTTTAATTAAAAACTTATATTAACAATATTCTCATTGTTTTTAGTCATTAATTTACTCTCCCTTAATCATCTTGAGTTGTTTATTGGTATCATTTCTTTGCTGTTGCAATTCTTCGTGTTCCCGAACCTATGCTTAAAAGATCTTAGCTGATGCCCCATACCAATTCGAGTGACTTTTGTATTAACGCTTTTCCTTCTAGCATCCCTTGTCTTGTTCAATTCGTCTCATTTATAAAATTTACTTCCTTCCAATGTTATATAATTTCCACTTCTCATTCCAAATCTTCGGATGGATCTTCAAGAATACTTGTACCTTTTGTCTAGCATGACTCACCATGTCTCTGAAAGTTGCTGCTAAGTATGGAACACATTTTGATTCGATTTTAAATAATTAATGGCATTTCGATACCTTTGCTTCTTAGCTTCTTCTTTTGCATACCGCTGAAAGCGTATTTACACATATATCATATATCCCATTTATTCATGATAGTAAACCCGTATAGCTTATTTTAAATAAAAAAGGCAATTCAACTCTCACCAGTGCGGGTAAATGTTGGTGTTGTAACCCAATTATTCTTTGTGCTTCTGAATCTCATTCTTCACGATTGAACTCGATCCTCCTCTATTCAATTTTGTTGCTTTAATTGGACTTGTTTCATGTGGGCCAGGACTTGCTCCTATGAAATCTTTCTACGCTAAATCCAAGATGTTATACACTTTGCTTGTCCAAATTTGTTTATCACCCTTCTCATATTGAATGTGGCTATTCTGCTGTAATCCATCTGTTAAATCAAAATATAGTTGAACCACTTTTCTCTTCTGAAAAGATTCAAGTTCTTTCCTCTAAAACCTATTTTTGGTCGTTGTCTACTGCCCTATGTTAAACTTCATGGCCATTGCATTCCTTATAATGTTATATTATATTTATGATTTTGTCATATAATCACACCTTGGTGTGGAGATTACATGAACAGTTCACCTCATACTCTGGTTAGGGCTCAATAACCCCAAGTTTGTTTTGACTCTTGATACTCAAATCTTTTCTTATCTTATGAACATCACAACTTGATATGAAATTTAACCTTCTAACTACCCTCCTAATTAGATAGTGTAGAATATTCATCTCTGCCATTAATATAGCTTAAGGGGGCGTCGACCATCTGTTGGTAAGATCCATACATGTACAACATGATTCTTGAAGTCTTTTATCTTTGAATTTGTTAGAAACGCATAGCTACCTCTATTCTAGCCACCCAATGCTAATTCGTCCCTTATCAATAATTTGTAATCTCACTGTTGTTCCTTTTGCTAATAATGACTCACTTGATTTCCGTTTTCATCATTCTCATCCTTCGACATGTTCATCTTTAACATCGAATTAAACCTAGAATAAATATTTAATTAGTCTAATGAAGGAAGGTTGTGTAAATAACGGAGTTAAAGCTGCAAGGAAGGATACAAAAGATCTCTTAAATGCTCACCCGAAAGAACTATAAACTCATGTTGCATAATGACGTCAAATCTCATGACATAGTCAATAATCTCTTTCTCAGGCGGTATGTAATGCAACTAAGAACCACAATTAAGGACCTTTTAATAAGAGTAGGATCTCACACAAAGCTAAGTGTATTAAAAGGGGCTCAAATGATATGTTAATTATAGAGCCCAAATTATCCAAGAGACCACTAAGATGGAAAGAAAGAGTCAAGAACATTTCAAAGTTGCACAAAGTTAACACAAGAGCTATGCAAATAGAAAGAGGCGATCTGATGCAGAGCATGACACCTAATAGGGCTCTCAAGATCCAAATCAAGACTAAGGTACTAACCAAGGCACCAACCAAGGTCAAGCAGATCAAGGCAACCAGATTACACCCAGCCAGGTTCAAGCCTTGTTCTCTTGTTCTAAACCAGAATTAAGCACCATTTTGGATGACATGATTATGGGAGTTTCCAAGACCTCCTATGGGCAAGTCCTACTTTGTTGGACTCCCTAAGAAGTCTATTTTCATGGAGGGAACTCAATTTTTAGCTTTACCATAGGCATTATGCTACATTGGTCCAAAACAGTGAAGGTATACCCGGAATGTCCAGTTTACCTATCTTGTAAGATCAGGTGGAATCACCACTTAAAACTTGACTTAGGGCCAATATTTTTGCTTGGGATGATAGCGAACATCCTAAGGATTCAACTCATGAAGATAAATCAAAATCATGACCAGTTCTTCATGGTGATTCATCCCCATTTTGTCAACCTTGCAGGCTGGGCTCTAATCTGACCCGTTTTGGAAATAAGCTTGGGTCTCATACCAAAAGCTAATTTAGAGCCAATGTTCCTACTCAGGATGTTAGCCAACATCTTAAGGCATCAATTCATGAAGAGAAATTCGAATCATGACTAGTTCTTCATGCGGTTCCAACAACATTTTGTCAACCATTGTAGTTTAGAACCATTTTGGACCCGGTTCAAGTTTCTGGCTATTCACCCTATCTAAACTTGATTTAGGCTTGATTTTTCTATTTGAGGGAGAATCATTAACATCCCAAGGATCTAGGTTATACATTAAAATCAGCTCTGAATCAAGTGGAGGCTTGGGTTTCACCTTAATCAATTTCAGTGTTCAATCGGGCTCATTAAGCTGAAACTAACTGTTTTGGTTTTACTTAAGTGTTTGCTCAATCAAGAGGGTTTGCTCACTTGATAGCGTGCTTTCCTTGCTGCTTGAACCTCAAGGAACATCATCATTGCATGATTTGCAGCTTTGGCAGCCCACTTAGCCAATGGGGGAATGATGTGACCAACCACTTGCTTCCAGATAGGCCAGCCAAAAAGTATATCCTGTAGCCTACCTTTTCTCTCTCTAGCATGTGCAAGTGGGATGTTTAGGGTTAATTCATCATGTTTTAGGCCTTGACTAATGCTAAATAAGGTTGTATTAGTTACACTTAAGCTTATAATCAACTTAGGTTAAAACTGTTTTGCAAACGAATTAGCTCAACCCGGATTAGCTTAGTCTAGCAGCTAGTTTCCATGCTTTCTAGCTTAAGACATGTATATATACTTGCTAGCTTGATTGTTCAAGGCAGATTACATGATATACAAACCTCCGTTGTTGATTTCAGCTCAAAACTCTCTCAAATCTCTCTCTTATCAATTCAAATAGATTGCTAATTTAGAGTGGTCTCCTTTAATCTAATTCTTGTGGCATTGCCTTTATGATTTGGAGCGCGGATTCCTAAAAATCTTGGGTGATGGCGTGGCCTTTATCCCATTCACATCCGCTGTTTTAGTTCTTGTTCATTACTGGTTTAAGAGCAAGTCAAGATCAGATTGCAAATTAAGTTCATTGCTTGAGTTTCTTCTGGGCTCAAGCATCAAAGTGGTATTAGAGCATAACTTGGTGAGTTTTGCTTTCTGTTTATTACCTTGCAATCCTCCCCCATTTTGAAACCACGTTTTCAACAACTACAAAGAATCCCCTCAAGCTCCAACACACACCCAGCTATAAAAATACCAAAACTACCCAAACAGCCTAGAACTTGAGTTCTGCTCATAGACGAGAGAGACGAGGTTGAACCTTCCCAAACCAGATTACTTAGGGATTTAACCCTAGAGGAGGTTCATACGTTAGGAAGAGGGAATGCCATACTTTAGTTTCAAAAGAATGTCCACACACTCACATCCAGCCTAGCTAATGTTCTGGCCAGATTTAGGGATGATCCCGGAGGGCCAAGGAGGAAAGAAAGGGGCCAGCATCGGAATCATCTAACTTTTGATCATTCATCTTCTTCCCAAGATGAATACTCTCCTATGGGTAAGAGAAGGCCAACTAGACATAATGAGGATGACTTGAGGGATATGAAATTTGATCCCCCAGATTTTGAGGGAACCTTGAATCCAGATGTGTACTTGGAATGGATCCAAACTATGGAAGATTCCTTGAGGCAAAGGGCTATTATGATGAAAAGTCCTTTCAAGTAGCCATCCTTAAGCTCAAAAAGTATGCCTCCCTTTGGTATGAGAACACCAAAAGGCAAGGAGCTAGGGAAGGAAAGCCATAGATCAACACTTGGTCCAAACTAAAAAAGCTCATGAACTAGAGGTTTCTACCTGAAGGTTATAAGAGGGATCTCTATCTTAGAGTGTCCTCCCTAACCCAAGGTAGAATGAGTGCGGAAGAATACATTAGGGAATTTGAGCAACTCGAGATTAGGAGTGGGAAAGAAAAGGAACCAGAACAAACTGTTGTGAGGTTCCTAAAAGGGCTGGATCAAGGCCTTGTTGAAGAGGTTGATCTTCAACCTTACTAGATCTTTGAGGATGTATGCAAGCTGGCTATCAAGGTTAAGAGGTATTCCAAAAATACAAAGCCATACACAAACTCATACCCTCGTCCTAACCCCCTAGCTAAGCCCCACACTCCCTTTAAAGCCTATTATGCCCTAAAGCTTAAAACACGAACCAAAATTGATTCAGCCAAGGATAAAGGCAAAGGAGTTGTTAGGAGTTTTCTAATCAACTTGATGGCAAGAGGTGCTTCAAATGTCAAGAGTATGGCCATTTCCAAGCAGAATACCCAAACAAAAGAGCTCTCACCATCAAAGAGATTGAGGAGATCGATCAGATTGCCCTTAAATCGGATGAGAAGAAGCTGAAGAAGATGAGGAGGACACCATTTTAGCTCCTGAAGTTGGGGAGTTTCTGGTCCTCAAAAGAGTGTTACACACTATAGAAGTTCCAAGGGAAGAAAACCAAGGAGAACTTATCTTTCACTCCCGGTTACCATTTGAAGGAAGGTATGTAGTTTAATCATAGATGGGGATAGTTGTACCAATGTTGAGTCATCCCATTTGATTAATAAGCTTAAACTACCTACTATTCCCCACCCTAGACCTTACTCCCTACAATGGCTCAAGAAAGGGAATAAGGTTCATGTAACCAAACAAGCCCTAATCACCTACACCATAGGTAACTTTAAAGATGAGGTCCTTTGTGATATCTGGCCTATAGATGCATGTCATTTGCTATTAGAGAGACCTTGGCAGTTTGATAAATGTGGCATTCATAATGGGACAACCAATACTTACACCTTTAAAGTCAAGGATCGAAACTATACTCTCACACCTTTGCCCCTTAATCAAATCCAGAACATTAAAACTAGCCTTGGGGACAGAAACCCAGGTGAGAAAGCCTTATTTCTGAGTGAAACACAGGTGGAGAGGTCTATAAGTAAAGGCAAACCAGTTTATGCCTTACTTGTGTCAGAAGAAGGAGAGAAAGAGACACATTTGCATCCCCTAGCTCAACCCATTGTACATTAATATCTGGATGTGTTTCCAAGTTATTTACCATTGCCCCCACCTAAAGGGATTAAGCATCAAATTGACCTAGTGCCCGGCGCTGTCCTCCCAAACAAACCAACCTATATATGTAACCCCACTGAAACTAGGGAACTTCATAGGCAAGTTCAAGAGCTTATTGATAGAGGTTATATAAGGGAAAGCATGAGTCCTTGTTCTGTTCCAATCCTACCTGTGCCAAAAAAGGATGGAACCATGAGAATGTGCGTGGATAGTCGAGCCATAAAACAACATTACCATCAAGTGTAGATATCTTATCCCTGGATTGGATGATATGTTAGATGAACTGTATGGCTCCTAGGTGTTTTCCAGGATAGACTTGAGGAGTGGCTACCACCATATTAGAATGAGGGATGGAGATGAGTGGAAGACAACTTTTAAAACAAAACAACGGTTGTATGAATGGCTTGTCATGCCCTTTGGTCTGTCTAATGCCCCTAGCACTTTCATTAGGTTAATGAATGAGGTCCTTAAACCTTTCGTTGGTCACTTTGTGGTGGTCTATTTTGATGATATTATGGTTTATAGCCAGAATGAGGTCCTAAGAAGTTGAAAACTCTATGCCAAGACAGAGGAGTGTGAGTTTTTACTCCACAGCTCACTTTCCTTGGTTATGTGGTTTCAGCCCAAGGTATTCTGGTTGATCAAAGCAAGATTGAGACAATCTAATCCTGACCTTAACCCAGATCAGTCACGAAGGTGAGGAGCTTTCATGGTTTAGCTTCCTTTTATAGGAGGTTTATCAGGGATTTTAGTTCAGTCATGGCCCCCATTACTGAATGCATGAAGAAAGAAGTATTTGAGTGGTCCAAAGCTGCCCAGAAGGCCTTTGAGGAGTTCAGACAAAAACTATACCAAGCACCGGTTTTGGCCCTTCCTAACTTTGAAGATCTATTTGAGTTAGAGTGTGATGCAAGTGGAGTGGGAATAGGAGCTGTTCTAATCCAATCCAGAAGATGTATTGTCTATTTCAGTGAGAAACTGAATGGGTCCAGAAGCAACTACAACACCCATGATAAAGAGTTCTATGCTATTGGGAGGGCCATGACTCATTGGGGTCATTACCTCAAAGCTAGGCCTTTTGTCTTGTATTCTGATCACCAGGCCCTCAAGTACATCAATGGTCAGCATAAACTCAACCGCAGGCAAGCAAAATGGGCAGAGTTCCTCCAAGCATTCAACTTTACTTGCAAGCACAAGAGTGGGAAAGAGAATGTGGTTGTGGATGCCCTATCTAGAAGGTATACTCTACTTTCTGTCTTGGAAGCAAAGGTACTTGGACTCCATTCTGCAATACCCCGAGTGTGGCTTAAAACGATTTGAAGTGACTATTTATATCACCAAATGTGCACCTTTCTTTTCGGAAAGTCCACTCTTAAGAACTCCACAGTTAAGCGTGCTTGCTAGGGAGCAATCTTGGGATCGGTGACCTCCTGGAAAGTTTCTCAGGCAGCGTGTAAGCAAGGATGAAACACGCCGGAAAGACTTGTGGTGATATGTGGAGCCAGTCGACGATCCTTTAATCCATTCCTGGTAACAGTCCATGACCTGGGAGGGGTCAGGGCATTACAGATGGTATCAGAGCCGACTATCGATCGTAAGTTGCGCCAGTGGATGGGGAGCCCATGGGCAGCCACCGAGCAGGGCAAAGATATTGAGTATGGACCGCCGGTCAAGAGGACTCATAAGTGGGTTGGTTAGTAAGGCACAACGAGAACGTTGTGCGCTTCAAGTATGGGTAATTGTAATACCCCGAGTGTGACTTAAAGCGACTAAAGTGACTACTTATATCACCAAAGGTGCACCTTTCTTTTCGGGAATCCCATTCTTAAGAACACCGCAGCTAAGTATGCTTACTGTGGAGCAATCTTGGGATGGATGACCTCCAGGGAAGTTTCTCAGGCAGCGTGTGAGTAATGACGAAACACACCGGAAAGATTTGTGGTGATATGTGGGGCCAGTCGACAATCCTTTAAGTCGTTCCTGGTAACTATCTGCGACCTGGGAGGAGTCGGGGCGTTACACATTCAATCCAAGCTATCTACAAGGTAGGTCCAGATTTCAAGCCCCTAATGGAAGGAGTTTTAAAGGATGGTCCATATACTGTACAGGAAGGCTATTTATTCAGGTATAACAAGTTGTGTATCCCTAAATACTCACTAAGGGAATTGATAGGCCGAGATGCTTGTGGTGGTGCTCTTGCTGGCCATTTTGGCCTAAACAAACAATTGACATTCTAAAAGCGCATCTCTATTGGCCTAAGATGGGAGGGGATGTTCACAAGATCATTTCAGCTTGTCTTATATGCCACAAAGCAAAAGGTCAGTTCCACCATGGCTTGTACACCCCACTGCCCGCACCCTTAAAGCCTTGGGATGATGTTAGTATGGATTTCATTATGGCTCTTCATAGGACCCAAAGGGGGAAAGGATGCAATCATGTTGGTTGTGGATAGGTTTTCCAAGATGGTACATTTTATTCCTTGCCACAAAACTAATGATGTTAACTACATTGCTAAGTTATACTTCAAAGAGATCATTAGGCTCCATGGAGTGCCTAAAACCATTGTATCTAATCAAGACTCAAAGTTTCTGTCCCACTTTTGGAGGAGTTTGTGGAAGCTTTTAGACACTGAACTCTTGTTTAGTATAGCCTACCATCCTCAAACTGATGGCCAAACAGAGGTAACAAACTAAACTCTTACTACTCTGCTTAGAAGCTTGGTGAGTAAAAGCCTAAATGATTGGAATTTAAAGCTACCCCATGCTAAGTTTGCCTATAATAGGGCTTCATCCTATGCTACTAAGCACTATCCCTTTGAATGTGTGTACGGGGTGAACCCTCTTACACCCATTGACTTGCTCCTTTTTACTAGTGAGTCAAGGGCACATCATGAGGCTAAATTGAGAGAAAAGGAGATGAAAAAGTTGCATGAACAGAATCACATAGAGAAGACTAATACAGCTTACAAAGTAAGGGCAAACAAGCATAGGAAGAAACTGGAATTCAGTCCATGAGATCTCATTTGGTTACACCTCAGAAAAGAGTGGTTCCCATCTAGAAGAAAGAACAAGCATATGTCAAGAGGGGATGGACCATTCAAGGTAGGGGTGAGCAAGACCGGGTACCCGGACCAATTTCTTGGAACCGGTCCCGGTCCCGGTTGGACCGGGTCCAATAATTTTGGAACCGGTTCCAAAATTTCTGGACCCGGTCCCAGAACCGGTCAGGACCGGTTCCGTAATCGGGTACCCGGTGCCCTTTTTTGACTTTTTAATTTTTTTTTAATTAACTTTTGTCATAATTTAAGCCATTAAGTACACCACCAACCCAACAACTACTAAGCACTAAAGACGTTAGTACTTCTATTTCTAAGCAAACATCACAAAAAAGCAAGAAAAAGGCTCCAACATTAACTAATAACTATGCATGCAAAAGATCATTGGGTAATTAGACCAGGTAATCGGGTACCGGGATCGGTACCGGTTCCAAACTTTCAGGAACCAGACCTGGAACCGGTTGCCACCGGATCCTGAATTTTGGAACCGGTCCCGGTCCCGATTGGACCGGGTCCGGATCCGGACCCGCCGGGTCCAAACCGATTCCGGGTCTGGGTCCGGGTACCCGGTTTTTTTCTCAGCCCTAATTCAAGGTCATTCAAAAGGTATGATATAAAGCATACAAGCTCCAACTTCCACGAGATATGGTTGTTTTAACCACCTTTAACATTGATGACTTAAGTCCTTATGTGGAGGACTATTTTGAAGACCTTTCGGATTTGAGGTCAAATCCTCCTAAAGAAGGGAAGGTTGATACAAAGCATGATAACCAAGAGGGATCCCAAGATCCAAATCAAGACCAAGGTACCAACCAAGGCCAAGGATATTAATTCAACCAGATTACCCAGTCAGATTCAAGCCTTGTTCTCGTGTTCTAAACCAGAATTAAGCACCGTTTTGGATGATGATTCTGCACGTTTTCAAGACCTCCTTTAGGCAAGTCCTACTTTGCTGGACCCTTTAATAAGTCTATTTTCATGGAGTGAGTGCAATTTTGGCCTATACCATAGGCATTTTGTTGTATTGCTCCAAAATAGTGAAGGTATACCGGGAAAGTCCAATTTACCCATCTTAGAAGATCAAGGGGACTCACCACCTAAAACCTGACTTATGACCAATCTTTTTGCTTGGGATGATAGCCAACATCCTAGGGATTCAATTCATGAAGATAAATCAAAATCATGACCAGTTCTTGATGGTGACTCAGCCCCGTTTTGTCAACCGTTGCAGGCTGGGCTCTAATCTGACCCATTTTGGAAATAAGCTTGGTTCTGATACCAAAAGCCAATTTAAAGCCAATGTTTCTACTCAAGATATTAGTCAACATTCCAAGGTATCAATTCATGAAGAGAAATCCAAATCATGACTAGTTCTTCATGGGGTTCCAACAACATTTTGTCAACTATTGCAGTTTAGGACCATTCTGGACCCGGTTCAAGTTTCTGGTTGTTTATCCTATCTAACCTGATTTAAGCCTGAATTTTGTATTTAGGAGCATCATTAACATCCCAAGGATCCAAGCCATACATTAAAATCAGTTTTTAATCAAGTAGAGGTTTGGGCTTTACCTTGATCAATTTTAGTGTTTAACTGGGCCCATTAAGCTGAAACTAATTGTTTTGGCTTTGTTTAAGGGTTTGCTTAACCAAGGGGGTTTTCTCACCTGCTACCTTGATTTTCTTGCTATTAAACCTCCAGGAATATCATCATGGCCTGATTTGCAGCTTTGGCAGCTTACTTGGCCAATGGGGGAAGGATGTGTTCAGCCACTTACTTCCAGATAGGCCAGCCAAAAAGTATATCCTATAGCCTACCTTTTTCTCTCTCCATTATGTGCAAGTAGGATGTTTTTGATTAAGAAAGAAGGAAGGAAAAAAATTAATAAAGTTCAGAAAATAAATTTAGAATAAACTTATTTTGATTATTTAATGTTTTTAATACTGGATTTCTTTTGTTTTGGTGAGAAATAGATAGATCATTTCATTCCCACTTTGAGAAAAATTAAGCTCTTGTACAAATTTTGAAGGGAGAGCCTAGACCCAAGCCTTCAAGACAAGAAGCTAGCCAAAACCTTTTTCACTTTTTCCTTCTTACAAATCTTGCATAAAAATTGTAATCTACTGAAAAGTAAGTATTTACAGCTTTCAAAGAGCGCCTGAAGAGATTGTTGCACATTTGAAACATCCCTTATTCCTTTCACCCCAAATGCAGTTGATGACAATGGCAGGCATTAAAACACATGTTGCTTAGTCTTCCACTTCTTCCATCTTTAGCGAATACCATCTTGAGTGGTATATATATTTGCAGTGAGATTAAGTGAGCTAAGCATTTTTGCATAATGCACTGACTGTACCCAAATTTGGAAAAGAGATCATGGGATTCTTGCTGTTCTAAACACAGACTCAGATATTGCCTTGCACCTGTAGTCCCATTTTAATCAATCTATCTAAGGTACGAAGCCTATCTAAGCTCATCCTCCAAAGGCATACGGAATGCTCGGGGATATTAAATCTATTCTACATAATTTGAGCCAAGGGAGATTTATTTGTAAGACCTTGAACACATTGATATCCACTAGTAATGGAGTACTGTCCAGAAGAAGGTGCTGTCGAGGTCCAGAATTGTAGCCTTTTGCTTAGAGATCCCTCACTTTAACAATATTTTTCCAAAACCAGGACGAGTTTCTAGATTGTGAAACCCCCCAAATACCTTGCTTCTTAGATAGATTCCCTGAATCCATTTAAACCCTAAGCATCTTTTATGAACTGCTATCCTACTATAAATTTTTAGCTACAGCTACAAGATTCCATCTGTCACATTTTTTGGTCCCTAATCCTTTTGTAGATTTTGGGTAGATAAACAAAGTCCCAAGCAGCTGGAGGAGCTTTGTTGTATGTAGCAGTTTGAGTCCATAGAAATTTCTGCAAATGTTCCCATTATCCTTTGTAACATACTAAGGTAGTACAAACAAAGATGACCAACATGTGTGGGAATCTAGAACTGAATTTATTAGATGTAGTCTTCTTGCATAAGATAGAGTTCCAGAGGTTATTGAGAATATGATCTTTGTCTTGAATTGAGGTTCCAGCAATAAAAGCTTGTGATTTATGTGCATTAATCTTCATGGCTTTAGAAAAGTATAGGAAAGCTTTTGTCACAATCTGAATTGCAGCTATATGTGCATTGCAAAGCAACATTAAATCATCAGCAAAGCATAAGTTGATGAGTTTCAACTTTTGACAGAGAAGGTGGAACCTAAAACGATTTTGACTGGCAACAAGCCTAAGGGTCCGTGTTAGGTATTCCATCACTAATGCAAAGATGAGAGGGGATAAGGGATTCCCTTGCTTCAAGCCTTTTCCTCCTTTGAACCGTCCATGATTATTCCCATTTATGCACAAGTTAAAGCTACTGGAAATCATAGGAGCACGAACCTGCTCTCTGAATTGAGGTGGTGACTTCAATGTTGTTAGCCCCCGTGGAGATATCTATTGGAGATAGACTGTCTTGGGCTATGCGTGGGTTTTCTGACTTCATTGATTCTCATTGACCCTCCTTTAGAAGGTGCCCACTATACTTATTCTGAGCACAATGAGGCCCTGTTTGAGCTTGTATTAATCAGTTCTATTTATAATTGATTATACCAATCACCTCTAGGGTGTTTATTAAGTTATTGATCCAAAGATTACTTCACTGAGGTCTTCGGGTAGGGGAAGTTCCCTATAGTAGATGCCCTTTTGTAATTGGAAAATATGTCACTTGAAGCGGAAGGATTTTGTGATCGTGTGAAATTCTTTTTGGAATAACTTAATCTATCTAACCCTCTGGTAAGTCCTTTTGAGCAACCCTGTGGGTGGCATTTATCTTCTGGTGATCCTCTAGTAAATCATGTCTTGAGTTGTGTTAATGATATTTTTTTTGTTCTTATATGTACTCTTTTATAGTTGGTTAAACTCTATTGTGCATCTTTAAACTTGATTCTGCGGAGTCTACATATTAATTAATCTCTTTGGTTATCTTTTTTAATAATTTATTTTTTGTATGTTTCAATTGTCTAACATGTTGCATTTGTGGAGCTAACATCTCTCAGTGAAGAAAACAAAGATGGAGATTTTTTTAATATATTCTTGGATGTAAGGCATGTTTTTAAAGTATAGTTTTAGGTAATGTATAGAGCAATAAAATGTTCAATCAGCTAACCTACAACAAAAAAATTAGCAGGATGGATTCAAAACAATGCAAGAATATTTAGTTTTGATTACCTTAGTCTTTGTTGTTGTGGCTACAATTTTTTTTTTTCGGGCACTAATGTGTAATTTATTTAATTGATGTTTGATCTATTTTAATTTGTTGGTTTGTTAATTTTATTCATTTATGTAAGGTGATGCAGACTGGTAATTAGTATAAAACTTGTTAAATAGAAAAAAGAACAATTGTATACAATTGTTCTATTTTTAACTTAATAAATTTTGTATTAATTACCAACATTATTTTTTAAAAAACTAAAACGATACTAGTAACACTTTTAAGTGTGGAAAAAAATTATAATTTCTTGCATCTTTTAGAGTGGGCATAGCGTAAAATGGCCACACATAAATTGTGGGTAGTTAGTACTTACTCCGCATTTATAAGTGTAGGAAATATAACTCTATTTGCATTTCCATTAAGTGTGGAGAACACTTCCACACACTTAACTTCCTCACATTTAACCTAAGCCTGGGCAGCCTATTTCTACACTTATAAGTGTGGTTATTAGCAAAATTAAATCTGGAGCAAGCAACCTTTTTTGTAGTGTGACTAAACATATACCATACATCACTAAAAGTCACAATGCCACTCACCAAAAAAAGAAAAAAATACTACAAAATATGAACAAGAATGTTTACGTGCTCATTAAAGTTGTGTATCATATGTTTGCTCACTCTGTTTTTATTACGAAAGATTAATATTGCTCACTAAATCATATTGATTACCTATTTCATAACTCATCAAATAACTATCACAACTCATTAAATAAATATCACAACTCACCAAAGTTACGATGGAGCTTACTAAGAAAATATCATACCTCAAAATAGGAACAATAATGTGTATGTGCTCCGTAAAATTGTGTATCATATTGTTTGCTCACTTTTTTTTTTGAAATCATGAACAATTAGTATTCTTTACTAAGTCACATTGTTAGCTAAATATATTTCATAGCTCATTGAATAAATACTATCACTCACTAATAAATAGTATAACTCACTAAAATAAATAGTAGAAATAATTGGAAATAAACTTTTTCATGTTTTTGACTTATGTCATAGTTCACTTGTAGCATTTGTATTATATGTAGTGAGTATACCACAAACATAGTCCAACTACCCAAATATGGTGCAGTTTACTAAATGCATACCATGGCGCACTGAGTATATGTCATAACTTACCAAAAGACATAGCAAAATTAGTGAGATATAAATTTTTCGAGTATTTGCTCACTAATTGCATATTTCCGCTCACAAACATAATACAAATAACTCACTCAAAAGTTAAAGTAGAAGTGACTAAAACTTTAATCAAAAGATGTATTGTAGCACCTTAGAAGATAAACATAAAGTATCGCTCACAAAACATATATCACAGCTCACCAAAAGTTATAATGTAACCTATAAAGAAAATAATACCTGCAAATATGAACAAAAATGTGTACGTGTTTGCTAGAATTATGCATTATATTATTTACTCACTCATTTTTTAGTACGACTAATTAGTACTACTTCCTAAATCATATCAATCACCAAATATATCTTATTACTCACTAAATATCTATTATAACTCACTAAAGAAATAACACAACTCACTAAAAGAAATAGTACAAATAAAAATATGTATTTCAAGTTTTCACTCGCTAAATATATACTATAACTCACTAAAACATTATATAAGACTCACTAAAACGACATAGTACATTTCACTAAAATGTTCAAATATTTATTTTTAAATTTGAGTTTAGCAAAATATATATCATAACAATTTAGAAGATTATATAGGCTCCGTTTTAGCAAACAGTTGTTAGTGGTTAGCTGTTAGCTGTTTGTATTAGCTGTTAGCTATTAGTTATTTGAATCAGCTGTTTATATTAGTTGTTTGAGTCAGCTATTTTAAACAAAGTGTTTGGTAAAATGAGTTGTTTGTAAAAAAATATGTTTGGTAAAATTTCATATATGATCATATTTCTAATCTGTTATTTTAT
Organism: Selenicereus undatus; assembly: GCA_017589665.1. NCBI lineage: Eukaryota > Viridiplantae > Streptophyta > Magnoliopsida > Caryophyllales > Cactaceae > Selenicereus > Selenicereus undatus. The sequence goes on along the minus strand of JACYFF010031954.1, from coordinate 19,358,129 downwards.
TGAACATATTTTTTTATTTGTTGGTCATCTAATTTTATTTTCAACAATAAGCAAATTTTCATTATGTGTATAAATTACGTTAACTTAAATCTTATTTTCTTACTAATTCTGTATAATTTGTATTCATTATTTGCCTCAATTTCCTTTCAATTTGAATCTATGTTTACAAAATAGTTATGAGTTATAAACTTAGTTTGTTATTTATTGGACATAATCTTTCATTTAACATGAATCAAAATTTATATGAAGTTCAAATCAGCTACAAAAGTAAAATATAAATAGAATAACCCACATGAATAAATAACTAATTAGCAATTAAGTAAGATAGAAACAAGATCTGTATGATGATACTATGTAATTAAGTTAATCATATCACAAATTATTTGCAAGACTATTGTTATAGTTAACAAAAGATTTAATGACGCACATGTAATTTCTCCAAAATCTTAGGATATTAGGTCTTTTCCAAAATCTTAGGATATTAGGTCTTTTCCACAAAAACCTATTTAGAAAAGGCTACTTAGAATAGCGTATTGAAAAAAAAGCTGTATGGATCTAAACGACTCTTTTAAACAACTCTTTACCAAATATGATATTAACTGTTCGACTAGTCAAAATATCTAAAACTCCCTCAAAAAGCTCTTTTATCCCAAAAAGCTCTCGCAGCCAAACACCCTCATAATGTGTATCTCACTAAATATATACCACAACTCACTAAAAAAATACACTATTACTTTGAAACAAATGTCATATTCTAGAATCTGAACTATAATGTGTATGTGCTTACTAAAAAATGTGTACATGCTCTTAAGAACGAGAAAAAAATTAAAAAGAAGAGTGAAATGAAAATGTAATCCTCTCAAAAAAGAGCGGAAAGTAGTTAGTAGCCAAAAGTAAAAAAGAACTTTCAACATATCAAAAGAGGAAGGAAAATAAAAATGAGGGCTGAAATGAAAAATTAATTATCCTTCATAATTGAAAGAAAAAGTAATTATATCAAAAAAGGGGAAAGTAATTAGTATGTATGTGTGTGTGTGTGTGTGTATATATATATATATATATATATATATAT
>JACYFF010031954.1:19319531-19347057 GCA_017589665.1 Selenicereus undatus | reverse complement strand
TGGCGGGGAAGACTGAGAGAGGGGGGGAGTGTAAGCCCGACGCTCCTGATGAAATGATGACGCTTGAGGATTTTCTCGCTAAGGCTGGCGTTGGTTCAGAGGATGAGGTCGAGGATATCAAGGTTACTGTTTCGGGGCCGCCGATGTTGGCTCACCAGAGGCTCAGTAGTGGGGGATTGTTTGGGTTTGATCCCTTGGTTCAGGGAGCCTACCCGGGGTTGCAGACAGCCGTGGAGGATGGTGGGCTGATGGGGGTTGGTAATGGCGGAGGGGAGGTGGTTGTGGGGAGGGGGAAGAGAAGGGGTGGGCCCATAATGGAGCCATTGGATAAAGCCGCTCAGCAGAGGCAAAGAAGGATGATTAAGAACAGGGAGTCTGCTGCCAGGTCCAGGGAGCGCAAGCAGGTTGTTTTCTGTTTTTATGGTTGGTTTAGTTGATAATTGCAGGGAACTTTTGGTTAATTATCTTGCTGAATCTTATACAGTAGATATATGGGCAGAGGAATTAGATTAAGGTGACACCAACAAGTTGCCAATGAATGCGTAGGGAATTCTTGAATGGTTTGTGAAGTAACAAAACAGAATGACGGATTGGGCTCCATACCATATTCTGGATCCATGAGTGATTAGGGAGAGGGCGTTAAAATGGACTGCTTACTATGTTTAACTATTGGATGAGGAATAATGAATGGAAATGAAATTTATTCTAGTTTTGTATCCAATATCTTCTAATGCGGATTTTGACAATCTCATGATAAAAAAGAACTATTTTATTGCTTTGAGCTGCTGGCATTTTTGTTTTGGCTCACCTGTTTTTTTTCTGCACTGCATGTTGCTTATGGTTTGCTTTTGCATTTGTATTTAGGCATATCAAGTTGAATTGGAAGCACTGGCTGTCAAACTGGAGGAAGAAAATGAACAGCTATTGAGAGAAAAGGTACCTTTGTCCCCCAAATTTTTGTGCAGGTGCTGGGGTTTATTAGTGTAGACCATAATGGCAATGCTTACTGTTGCATGATGTGTGTTTTGACTTGAAAGTTGGGCATGAGGCAGTTAGACCATAATGGCAATTCTTCAGAAGTTTATGCTTTGTTCTTCTCTTTGCTAATGCATAGCCAACTACAAAAGAAGTTCTGATCTGTTTCTGTGCATTCCCGTGACTATGTTTGTGAAAGAGGATACTCAGTAAGATTGCTGGACGGTATTGTGCATAAAAGTTCCTTGTTACGATTAATCTGATTCGAGGTTGGAGTATAAGAACAAGAAGAGCGTACCTGAGACTTGAATCAGTGACTTTAGGTGGAACTCAGATCTGAAAGGGTTGTTGAGGGAGGTTGCTGTGGCTTTGCCTATGGCAAAACAGTTTTGGCTCGACTAAATTGTGAGATTGCACCTCTGATCTTGAAAATAATGGTGGACTCATGGGAACCAAAGTTTGTGTTTGCATTCAACAAGGGTTACCGTAATCATTCCTTCCACATGGAAGAAGGATGTTCATGTACTGAGCTAGTCCTTTGTCAGATCTTCTTACAAGAATGCATGGTAGAAGGAAATGGCTTATTTTTTTTGTTGGATCAGGAAAAGAATAAATATATTTTATTAACAAAAGATTGGATGCAAAGCTAACATCCTATAAAAGGCTATACACATCCCATATGCACACTGCCTCAAACTAAATAAGAATACAACGGAGGTTCACCATCTGCTCACAATTATTACCAAAAATGACGGAATCATCACTAAATAGAAGATGAGATACACTAACGGTGATTGAGTTCCTTCGGTCCATTGAAAACCCATGTAGGAGATTTGCTGGAGTGACTGCGAGTAACATCCTAGTGAAAACCTCCAGAACCAACAAAAACAGAGGAGGAGAGATCGGATCCTCCTTGCTAAGGCCTCTAGAAGTCGAGAAAAAAAATATAGGAGAACCATTAACCAGTATTACAAAAGAAGTCGGAGAGATACATTGTCGAATCCAAGTGATCCACCTCTCCCCAAAATCGATTCTTCTCAAAATATAAATCAAAAACTCCCAATTGATGTGGTCATAGGCCTTTTCAATGTTCAACTTGCAGACAACCACCGAAATCCCCAATTTGACCCTAAAGTCAATAAGCTCATTAGCAATGAGCACGACATCTAGAATCTCAGCCCCTCTACGAAGGCCTTCTGATTCTATGAGATAAGAGACCGTATAAAACCTCTCAATCTTTGGGCCAAAACTTTAGAAAAAAGCTTGTAAATGAATTCGACCATACTGATCGATCGATAGTCTCCAATGTTCTCTGCATTAGCTTTCTTAGGGATCAACCCAATAAGAGTAGCATTGAGGCTTGCCACAAATTTTCTAGTGTGGAAAAACTCCGAAAACATTCTTAAAACATCACCCTAAGAGTGTCTCAATTCGCCTGGAGGAAAGCCATGGTCATACCATTTGGGCCGGTGGATTTATCGCCACAGCAATCATGAAGAGCTTTAAAAATTTCCTCATCTGAGAAATCCGACTCAAGCCGCTCTCTAGCATAGACCGATAAAGAGGGCATCATCAAGTTGTCAACTTTTGGTCTCCAAGCTTCGGACTCTGTAGAAAGGGATTTGTAGAACCAATGGCTGGAAGACTTCATCTCTTCAATATTCTCGAAATGGTTCCCATCCACAATCACAGAAGACATGGAGTTGAATTTCCTACGAAAGTTAGCCACTCTATGAAAAAATATTGTGTTTTGATCACCAACTTTAAGCCACAATGCCCTTGACTCTTGCCTCCAAGAGACCTCATGCAGAAGGATGACTTTTGCCAGCTCATCTCTGACAGCTTTTCTCTGCTCCAATTCCTCATTAGAAAGACCCGAAGTTTCATCCAGGAAATGGCTTGTTTGATGAGGTTATTTGAATGTTTTATGGTTGTGCTATCATTATCAAAGTGTTTAGTTGATTGATATCATAGAGCGTATCATATTGGTTGCTAGTCATTACGTTGAGAAACCTTGATCTTCTGGTGCCTAGTGGTGCAGTATGCAATGGCAGATAGAAGTTCTGATATTTAACATCCTTTCTTTTGCTTATTTGGATTCACAGGCTCGAACCTTACTGTTGAAGTTTCTATTTGATTACCTTTCCTCTGTTTGACTGTGCCCTGCTGTGATGAAGAAAGGCATCTCTAGAGGTGATCTGTGTATTTCATCATATGGTGGGATTATATGTAATGATAGCAATATTGCTCATGAAGAACCATTCTTTTTCTTTTTCCCCTCCTTTGGGAGGATTAAGAATCAGTATAATTGATCTTTTTGGTTCAATGTCTTGCCTAAACATGCTCTATAAGAAGCTACTGCATGGATTGGGGTTTAACTTCAGTTGACACCTGAGTGAGTGACATGCTTAATAAGACGATGGTACTTGAGGATGCTAGACATTTTTGGCTCATGAAGCGTATTCTTTTGAGGTCTAAGAATCGTTACTGATAGTTCAGTATCTTGTGTGGACATGTCAATAGGAAGCTAGTCTTGGGTTGTCAGCTTTAGTAGATGCCATAGTGATTTATGGGCACAAGTCTGTAACTAGTATACACAACGTTCTTTTACGCTTTCGAAATCGTTAACATTGTCCATAATGGGTTTTAGCTGTTTCACCAAGCATTGGTTCTTGTCAGCTGTAGGCTACTAATTTTAACTCATTTCACTCTAAATGCCATGGGCAGCATGCTAATTGATGCTGTATCTGAGTAGCATTGGCTGCAGATCCATTATAAATGAAGCAATTTGTGCTGCTGACATGTCTAGCGTGTAGTTACTAGGATTGTGTTTCCCTGTATTGAACAGATGGCAGGTTGCAGTACAGGAACAGATTTTGCTGCTGACGACTGCCAACTCTGTATGCCTTTTGTGGTTTGGGACCTTGGTGGGTGGATCTGCAGGGAAGGGTCATCAATCTTGTATTTTGAGCAGCCCTAGTAACCATTATCTAGCACACACAAAAAAGAAGAAGAGCTTTTTATTGTATTCCATGGTTGGCAGTTGCCTTCTTGCTTGAGCGTGTGCTGTTGGGCTTGAAGTAGGAATAAAACTGAAAATGAGAACCATTTTGTACTTGAATATGATTCAGATACTTATTTACTATTTTTTATTTAGTTCATCCCTATGTTGAATTGGTTATATTTGATTAATATTGAAATCAAGTGTTAGCTATACTACAAGGGTATCAAATTATTTGGCTATACTATGAAATGTTAGGAAGGGTGATTGAAAAGAGGTTGAAAAGGGATCATTACAATTTTAGATGACCACTTCATGTCCACTCAAATGCAGGTCAATGATAGAAACAATCCATCTTGTAAGAAGGCATATGGGATATTATGGAGATGGGAAAACAATTTGCACATGGTGTTCGTGGACTTAGAGTAAGCATATTATACTAATGATAGAGTGCCTAGTGAAGTGTTGTGGACATGTTTAAAGAAAAGGTGGAGATGTTTAAAGAAAAGTTTCCCTACTTGCATTTGATATCTGTTGCTGAAGATATGTGTGATGGGTTGGATGCTAGGAGCGGACACAAGCCATTGTACGAAGACATGGGTTAAATACAAATTGCAACCACCGCAAGGGTGTCAAGCTACTTAGTCACACTATAGAGCTTTGAAAAAGGGTGATTGAGAGAGGTTAAGGTGAAGGAGGGATATAATAATTTTACTGCAACTAGTTTGGTTTTATGTGAAGAAGTCAACTATAGAAGCGATTTGTCTCATAGAAAGGCTTATGAAATTTTATAGAGATAGGAAAAGATCAGGGGAAGTGAGAAGATTAAATGATATTCATCTACCTATGAGAAGCATATGATAGAGGGCATAGAGAAGGCATAGAGAAATGTTGTGGGCTTGCTTCGAAAATAAAGACATACCCACTTCTTTTACATTTCATCCTAATTATCAAATATATGTATATGGAAACAAGGATGAGTGTTAGCATGCTATGAGGGACACAAAAGACTTTCTTATCGATACTAGGCTGTGTATATAATTTGTGTTAAGTCCTTTTGTTTTTACAAATGTCATGAGTGAGTTTACTAAAACGGGTCTAAGATGAGATACCCTAGTGTATGCTATTCGTCCAAGATTTTCTTGTGAATGATGAGATTAAAGGAGGAGTTAATCAAGTTAGTGGTGGTGTGACACTATAGGTTTTAAGAGTTTTATATTGAGGTGCTTGAAGATTGAGTGCTTAGCATAGTGTAGGGAAAGAGGGATGGTGGCAGTCATCACCATTGGCAGTGTTGCAATACTGAGTGTTTAGAAGTGTAGACATTTGGTCTTGATCATACAAGGCAAAAGGGATATCAGCAAAGACATTATTCACCTATAAGGGTGGGATGGCAAAAAATAGGGTAATGCATTATTGCAGCATGATTAAATTAAGGGGAGACTGTATCATATTGTGGTGAGACTCATCTTGTTATGCTGCTTGAAGTCTTAGCTGTCGATGACGACTCAAGTTCAAAGGTTAGAAAAAGTTCGGGAAAATATTTGCAGATGGTGTTTGAACTTGTACTTTCTTGATGCGTCTGCATTCATCACTATATGAGGATATTGTGGTCAAATTTTTCTTTATTGGGGTGGATGCTTCTTGTCAGACAAAAACTCAACTTGTACTTTATCCACCCCGTCCTTGTATGGTGGATATATGTTACTTGGACGCAAGTATGAGTTCCAACATAGATACATGTTCAAGTGTCAGACTTGGCTGGTTTCAATAAAATTTGCACATCTTCAATGTATTGAAGTGTCAAGTGATGTACTCTTGTCCAAGTGTCGAGAATCTGACACGGGTTTGGTAAGGTGAAATTAAGAGTTGAAGTAACATACAGCGAATTAATATGATTCTCAATGCCCCCTTTGCATATTTGCCACGATAATGGCATCATTGATGGCCCCTACCCTCTCCTACCGACTTGCTAATTAAACCTGTATTCCTAATTCTTTGTGTTCGACATACTGAATTGTAAACCTTAGTGCTCTAGCTTATCCCACTTCCACTCGAATTAAATGTCAATCCTCTATTCTCTTCAATCAAAAAGTGACGTCAGCAAATAACATACACCAAAACACAATTTGTTATCATTGTAGTGTGCTCATCCCTTACTCTTACGAAGAGAAACCGGTTTGAAGCATATCCTTGTATCCCCAATATCAATAAGGTGCATGTGTCTTGGCATGGTGTCCTCATCCTTGTCATACCTCCTTCATACATATATTTAGTAACTTGGATAAAGGCAATGAAGACATCAGGCATCTTCAAATATCTTCACAGGATGTCTCTAGATGATTTATTACAAGTTAAAAAGCAATAGCCCCACTATTTATGATAGAGGAATCTTAGTTTAAAAAAGCGCGCCGGCGCGGTGAGGTGCGAGGCGATGGCCGTTGCGCTTCAGTGGTGGTGACGCGAGGCGAACGCTTAAAGCAGGCCGAGGCTTGGGCTTCAGTGCGTCTCAAGGTGAGGCACGAGGCGATGACAAAGCGTGCTTTATGGAACTTAAAGGGACCGTTGGCAAGAACTGGGAAATTAAACAAAAAAAAACCCCCCCAACTTACCTTGTCTAAACTCCAGAACCAGAAGCTCGAGCTGCTCGACAGAAACCCTAGGTCCTCTGCGCAAGGTCTCCAGGTACGACACTCCATTTCTCTGCTTCGAATTCCCTTCCCCTCTTCTTCTCATGTGATTTCGGCCATGTCTGTTGCATCTGGGTTGCGTTTTGGCCATGGTCACTGCCGATCTTGCTTCTCCTCCTCTTTCCCTTCTTGTTCGGCCATGTCTGTTAGCCATGGCTGTGTTTCGGCCACCTCCCTCTCTCTCTCTCTCTCTCTCTCTCTTTCTCTCTCTCTCTCCTCGTTGCTGCTGGGGGCTCGGCGCACGGGATGTTTCTGTTTTTTTTTTTTTTTTTGGAGCATGTGGGCACTGGGCAGAGGCAGATAGCCATTACCCTGTGACCCACTTGCTCGAATTGAAGCCTTTAAACGCTTTTATTCTTGGGGGGGGGGGGGTTGTTAATGTTTTCATGTTGGTTGATTGCTAATTAGTTTTATTTTTGATTTGTTTTGGTGAAAATGTTGAATCAATGAGTATTTGTGACACTTTGTGACATTTAGTTGATCTTTAGGAGATTTAAGGACTATTTTGCTTTGTGTGTTATGCTTGTTTTTATGTTTCTAGACTTGTAGTAACATATAAATGTGCTTCCAGGTGCTCTGATACGATATTATCGCGTCCTTAAGACTGTTTGCGGTGTTTTCTAAAGTTTTATTGTTGTCTAATCACTTCTTTGACGTCATTATTTAGCTTATTTGTCAAAACTGTGCATTGGGATTGATTTGGAAGTATTTTATCATAAAAGTGCGTCTCGCGTCCATGATGCGTGTGTCTTCGCCTCGCCCCTCGCGCCTTGGGACCCTTTGCGCCTCAGTGCGCCTCACACCTTTTAAAACCAAGAGAGGAATTGCTTTTCTTCAAAAAAAAATAAAAATTGAATCTTAGCAACTGATGACGGAGGTTCTTGTTTTGGACAGGCGGAGCGGACAAAGGAAAGGTATAAACAGGTAATCACTTATTCACTCTACTTGCTTTCGATATCCTTTTCACAAGATTCGTTTATTCTCAGTTCTGACAGCTGTAGGTGCTATATTTAGGAACTTCTAACTAGTTATTTTATTGTCACTCCATAAGAAACATGGGCTACTCTTTGGAGCTGTTAAATAATTGGTTGTAGTTTGTGCTGATACGAAGTTTTATGATGAATGAATTTCATTAAACCATACCTTGGAATTTTTAGTTGGAACTTCTATAGGTGGCATAATTGATTGAAAGAGTTCTGCATCAAAATTACAGGAGATTTTGTAAATAGGCTTGAGAATGATAGTAGTAATTAATTCACTTGAGTGAGTTTGAGATGGTGAAATTGTGGCATTTGTTTAGTTAAGTCATAGTCATATTGAGCTTGGATCTGTCTGATTAACAGTCACTGTATGCGGATGGTTTTTCTTTGTTCTTTTTTTTTTCTCTTCAAACTCGCTGAAGAATCCTGTAATTTAGAATATTAGAAACAATTCTGTAATTTAGAATTTTGTGCTACTTGTTTATAGAGCTAATGGGTATTAGCTTGCAGGTGATCAAATTTTTAGAAGTACGTCTGCTTGCGCTTTGTTTGAGTTAAGTTTGGAGAATCGGCAAAAATACAAACAGATGGCGGGCGCATCTGGAAGTGTTCTGAGACATATGATAACATGGATGAGTCACATGAATCCTACATGATATAGTAGAGTGTATAATATGATGCATTGCCAATAGGTTGGACCATCGGAGGTATCTTCTGTGGCAGTTGAAGCAGTTCAAAATGGATTATCCTCTGATATAAATGTTGGTTGGATAAGGGATACAACTTTGGACTTTGTAGGTAGAGGATTTTTGGGGGCATATCATGCCTGCTATGTGATCAATTGTTATGGGTGATAATGATTAAAGTGGTATGTTATGCTTAAATTAAAAAAGCTCGAGGTGCACAAAAGTGCAAAGGGTCCTGGGCTCGGGGCGCGGGCTTTTTTGACATGAGGCACACTTTTATTTAAAAATGCTTGAAAATCATTTCCAAACCATATTTTGACTAATAAGTTAGATGATAGCATTAAACAAGTGATTAGACATCACAACGGGCCATACTATAGTATCTTATGTTGGATTCATCGATTCTGAAGACATTTTAGGAAGGAGAGAAAAAAAAGAAGAAAATAATATTTGGCAGCATATTAGGACAGAAGGAAAGTATACTCTTTAATCCTTCTTTTCATATTATTGGGGGCACCATATTTCCCATTTTGAGAGAGGAGTGACCAGAAGATTGGTCAACTCTGTCTTTATTAGAACACTATGCATGCCTTCAGCTACAGCCCAACCCTTCCATCCAAAAATTAAGGTTTCTAAATTATGAAGTCTATACTTTAAGCAATTGCATGCAATTAGATAAGAGTTTCTATACAACATCGAATAATATAGTAGCGAAGGTAAGTGTCAATCTAAAGGTATTTGTGTTTTTCCATGGTGTGTGTTTCCTTTTCACTCTCTCCCATGATCTTTTTCCAGAAAGCGCTGGCTGGGGTGGTTTTGAGTCTCGGTCTGAAGCGCAAAAAAGCGCGGGCTTTTGTGGGCTTAAAGAAGGGGCTAGTCTTGACCACTTGCAAGGCGCACCAAGTTGGGCTTCGGGCTTTTGTGAGCCTAGATGCGCCTGGACCGCGCTTTTTAAACCACAGATGTTATGGCATAAAGCTTCAATCTAGGGCAATATTGTAACTTGTTAACATAAGTACTATGAACCCATGCCTCTATTGAGGACTTCCTTGATATCAGACATGCACAACTTCACCTGTAATTGCAGAGACGTTTTGATTAGGGCTTTGGGTTAAAAACATATTTTGTCCTGCTACTTGAACAAAGCAGAAACATAGGTCGGCTTGGCGTTTGCTTACCTAAAAGGTAGGAAATTGCCCTCTGGAGAGTGTATAGCTTATCCAAATTGCATTCTGTTATGGTATTTTTCGAGGGACAGGGATATCAATTGTGATGTTTTGTTTAAGCTGTAGCCTGTAAGGAATCTTGTCTAAACATTGTCAGCCATACAGAGTTTCAGCTCTCTGACCTGTCATTTTTACAAGAGTTTGTTTGTGTCCTCACGAGGGATGGCATGTGCATAATTTTCCTAGCTATTTTGAGGACTGTCCTAGTACTCTCATGGTATCTAATATGAGTTCAGAGCCTGGTAATTGGTTTTTGTGTGTCTGTCTGGGACCTCAGGGTTGTTGTTCATTTTTTTTGTGCCTGTGTCCAGTCCTGAATCTTTATGTTACTTGTCTGACTTCTTCAGTTTGAACTGATATCAGTTGTGCACAGCCATTACCATGGCCTCTAGGTAGGCATGAACTGGTCAATGTTGCTAGTGTAGTGCTCCGAAACTTTTAGTCATTTTATTGGTAATATTTTACTCAAAAATTTAGTACGTGGAAATAATCTAAAAGGGGTGTAACAATTCTGGACTCGTGGCATAGTAACACGGAGGAATTGATTGGTGAGAACATGTTTGCATCCGGTGTAGTTTGATAGCATGGGTGCAGTCCCTTGGTGGTACCTTAAGAAAGCACCATTGAAAAGAACAGTGATACCGTAGAGCATGGATTTTGCTTCTAGTTTTCTAGTTAGAGTGGATAGATCTTGGGAATCAAGGGTGGGGTGTGGTTATTGATGACGGACTATAGAAGCCTTGGTTTACCATTAATGATATTTTGTTATGCGGGAGTATATCAGTGGCACTCATTTATGCGGGTCGATTGTTCAGATATTGCACTTACCACAAGGAGAGTCTACTCGTCTGGTTCTAATTGGTACTCCCGGTGCAAATAGATTCCGACGTCAGGAAAATGACTGAAGGACCAAAGTTTAGGCATAGTGAGCTACTTTGTTCGTCTTTAGGGTGTAACTCCTTTGGGCTTGTTTTAACAGTTCTATCTCAGCTTCCTTTGTAGATGTCGTGAACAACAATCTCTATCCCCTCCTCTCAATCCCATTATGATGAACTTCAAGTACTCTCCCTCAACTGGAGGGTCTCTTCAGGAACTGGATGTCTGGACTCTGGACTGAACAATTTGTCTAATGGATTTGGCTTGTTGTCAACTGCCTCTATGAGTGCAAGGTGGAATATATATTTTTCCCATGCATATGTTTTTTTGTTTTCTTTTGTTTTTTGGGAGACCGGGGGGGGGGGGGTTGGGCTGGCTGTCATTTACTACCATGAGCTCAGTGCTCTGGATTTCTTTCTGGTGTCAAGCTAGAATTTCTGCTGTGGCAGTACTCATCATGTCTGAGAACTGTGTAAATCTCATATTTGAGTGGCTACGTTAGCTGAGCTGAAGGGAGAAGCTTTCAGTTCCTTCGTTACCCGGCTGTAACTTGAGTATGTCTGCTACTGATTTTTAGACATTTGAATCTGACAGTGTCGATATGCTTTTTGCAGCTGATGGAGAAAGTGGTCCCAGTTGTAGAGAGGAGAAGGCCACCCCGCATGCTGAGGAGGGTGCGCTCAATGTAGTGATAGATGATGAATAGGAACCTAACATAGTAAGTTTGACTGTGCGTTTAAAGGGCAATCTTATTCGAGGAAATCTTTCGACTCGAGTAATCTTGTATCTATTAATAACCATGATTGCTTTTGCGCAGCCATTTTCCTTGGTAACAGTTACCTTCTTTTAATTTGGGTGGTGTTGTTCCAATTGAAGCCGTTTGCTCCCTAATAATTGTATGTAAAAGCAGGTAAAAGTAATCTGGATCGTGCTGGTCGTTGACTTATGACACAACGAATGGCATACAGTCTGCCTGAATCATCTTGAGCATATTTGGGGAGGTTCTTCTTGCTTTTATGTGCTTTGGATCTTGGGTTTGAAAATCTGAGCACAAATTTGACAAATACTTTTCGTTTCCATAGCACATAGTTCCGTTTTCCCTTTTTTGAATAGGAATCCGGTGAGGAAATAAGTCCTTTTCTTTTTCTTTTTTTCGTTTTTGGGGGGGGGCGGCGTCCGGTGGGAAGCACACAGGCAGGAAGAGCGCTAGACGTGCAGTGGACGCCGCATCAGCGGGCTCCCACTTCAAATGAAACTGAAGTGAGCGTGGTATACGAGCATGTGCAATGGTGAGTTAAATGTTTGGCTCACTAGTGGGAATTTACTATCTCTACATTAGTTTCTGAGTTAACTTTTTGGCTTACAAGTCTTCTCCTTTGCGTAAGTCTCACGACTTTGGCTCGTCATATAAAATAATATTCATAGGCCACATAACCAAATTTAATTACTTTAGTTTTATGTTTTGCTTTGTTATTTGACTTTATTATTTTTTGTGAAAAATATTTGCACATAATATTTGATGACATAGTTAATTAAAAAGCTCTTATTTAGAAAAAATGCAAGAGGTCGACTTAGAACAACAACACACATGTTGGAATAAAAAAAATTACAAGAGTTCGGTAAAAAAATAAAAAACAAAAAACTGCAATTGTTCAACATAAAAAAAAATACAATATGAAAGATGTAGAGTATCACTAATTCAATATTATTTTTGTAACCACCTCGAATTTCGCTTTCATATTTCCTCAATCAAGTCCGCCTGGAGAAAATGCATATGTATTGGAATCAAAATCTTTTGTCAATCTTTGAAAGTACCTCTCATAGCATGGATGGAGGTTATGGTGAACAATCAGTTCAGGGTAATACACTCCACAATGTCGTAATTAAATGCAAGCTTATAGTTATCCTGCTTGTTCTTAACAACACGTTATGGAATATCACACATGATCTCATTATAAGACCGATGTTTTCTTCCTACAGGAGTTGAGAAGGGCATGTAGCCATGTACTATAGCAAATCGAGCTTGGAACATACCAAAGTCCAAAGGCTCTCTCCACGTCCTTCCTAACTGAATCTTGACGATCATCGAAGAGTTTTGCCGTCGGGCCTTACGGAAATGGGATAGGTTTAGTGAATGTCGCCCATTTCAGATCAATCCCTCCAAAAGAAAACATTACATCTTCTACTCTCATGATCATTGACGATGTAATCACATTTAGGAGCCTAGTCTTCATATAACTCCTAAAAAACTGGTGAGAGGTCAAGAACATTTATGTTATTGAGACTTCCTAGTAAACCGAAGAACAGAAGCAATATCCAAAGTTCCTATTATGAGACAGCTTTAAAGATGATAATGGGCACTTGATAAAGTCGTTTTTAAAAATGATGCCTTCCAAATCGTTAGCCAATTCCTCAACTCCCAGTGCATACAGTCGGTGCTTCCTAATATATCGGGAAATCACGGGGTTCAGCAATTTGCAACAACATCGGCTTGATTTGGTTTTCTCAAATACTCTTCCCCAGTTACCTTTATGACACCTAAGGCGAACTTCTTTGTGCATTGTACCGCAGTGCTTGCACTAATCTTCAAGTACCTATCCATGCAATTAGTCTCTAAACCATAGGCAAGTATTCGCATGGTTGAAATACACTTGGTTAATGGTGTAAACCCACTCTTTCCGGTCGCATCATACCTCATCTGAAGGTACTCAGAATGATTGCCAAGCGCCTCCACAATGCGGAGAAATAAGTCATTCAGCATGCTAAATCTACGACGAAAATGATGTTCATTGTCGATTGAATCTTCTATAAAATAGTCTTTGTATAAGCAATTATGGGCCTGTTCTGTCTCTCCTAATACATCATTTCTTTACTTGAGCCCTAGACGTTGAAGGGGTCAGCTCTGTTGTTGCTTGCCTATGTTGTAGAAAAAAATGCCATATGTTGCGCATCTTGTTGATCATTCAGTATTCTTCCTCAAGGGGTAAATTAATCTCATCATCTGAGTCATCGATTACGAAACTCAAACCAACTAATGAAGATGAGGATGATGAGGAGGATTCCTCCACCAGCGCATCTTATCAACATTGAAATTGGCTATCATAAACGACATGCGTAACATAATAATGATTATAAATTGATGTAATGAAGAGACCTCATTTGATTAAACAAGGGGCATAATAATTTTCATTTCATAAGAAAACATGATTACAACATTTAATGTTTAAGACAACACATGCAAAATAAAAATTACGCCATAAGATCTTCCAACCTATGATGTACTAAGTACTTCTTAGCATTTATCTCATCAAGGGGAGGGAAGACATATTACTCAGTTGATGATGAATGCCCCAATATCTTGCAATAGATTTTTGCTTTCCTCGACTCATAATAAGCAGCATCTTTCGGAGTCATCCTTAAGGTGTCATCATCATTATTTTGTCGTCATACATTGTCTGCTTCCATTCTTGCTTTCTCAACTTCAACTCAACCTTCATCTCCTTATATTGTTTCTCATCATCCTTTATGCGAATGGCATCCTTTGCTGTTGTCGCCTTCTCGCCAAGTATGGTGACCGAATCTTTGACAATTTGTGCTTTCTCAATATTATTTGTGCTAAACTTCTTGAAATGGCTAGTCACAATCCTAACAACAGTGTTATTAGCATTTTCTTTGCCCTTTTTCTTCACAGCTTTCCTCCCCATCGGGGTGGTCACGCCCACCCACACCTTCATCTCCTGGCTCTTCGCTCTTGGGGTTAGACCTTTTTAGGATCTTGACTTAGGTGGATTACAGATCTTCTTACATTTGGGTTGATCCTTGAGCATCTCATACTAATGCTCTAAATCAAATTTCTTCCTCGTACGATCCAAGTACAACTTGTGGGTCTGCTGCATAACTATAGCATCGCTACTCTTACTTTCATTATTACGCTCCATTTCCCACATAATACTCTCCCATTTATTGATGAGTAGGAAGCACACGAGCCACCAACTATTGATGGTCTTCGAAGTATGTGCCGAGGCTCCTTGTGCGCAATGCTCATTGAAACTCGCGGCTACCCTAGCCCAAAAGTTGGACTTCTTTTGATCGACCTCGACAATGGTGATTGTGCCTGTATTAATTCAAGCACTTAATAGCTATTGGTCCTCTTCAACTGTCCATTCCCCCCCCCCCCAAAAAAAACTACGCCCCCACTTCTTCCTCATCTACCACCTCATCAATATTGGACTCAATATCTGTCCTGTAGTGCCCTGGTTTGACCGTCGATGCAGTTGGTGTGGATCAGGGTATAGAGTTTCTTCCTTTGAAAAGTAATTTGGGTTAAGAGGTGTGGAGAGTAGTATGAGGGGTAATACAAGTCCTCAGTATTACGCATATGTTGTGATTCGTTACTTGGTGGGGGATAGTTATGTGAAGGATAGTTTCGGGGATTATGACTTGATCCACCACTTGGATTCCTCAAGTCAAGTAGTGGTGGGTAATATGTGTGGTACGGATGATGGTGGTAGTTTGGTGGACATAGGGGGTGGTGGATATGGAGGGTAAGATGTATGGAGATTAGCTGGGGAAGCGGGGATATTACTATTCCCTATAATTTAGGATGAATCATCTCTCTCAAGTAAGTTCATAAAGGATGGAGGGGTGTTAGGATCCGTGTCCGAGTTACAATTACGACCTACAAATTTATAATTAATTGTATTAATATATTAATGAGTCAATTAATCTTCTTTCTTGATTTAAAAGCCTCCAACTTAATCTATAAAAAAACCATACAAAAAATGTCATACAAATGCTAAAATAATTTCTATATTTAATTGAAATTACAAAATTAAAGTATCAAATTGAGACGAAATTAGAAATACTTACTAGATTTTACTTCCCTCTTCATAAGCCGACTCAAATAAACACAACCAAGTTTATAATGTTTTTGAAGAAGGAGAGATTGATTTTTGGTGTGGAAATTTGAATAATGGGGTAGATATTTATAGAGAAAACAAAACAAGAAAATTTAAAACCAAAAGCAAATTTTAGGCCAATTAGACTGTTGGGCAGCGACTTCATACAAAGCCTAATATCTCTCCTTTCCAGCCTTGCCCATTTGTTTTTCCTTTTTGTATGCATTGCAAAGGTAAAAAAAAATAAAAAATCTGGTTAGCAAAGCAAAACAACGTCGTTTTGCTCCACTAAAGGACAAAAAAAGATTAGTGAGCAGGTTGTCCATCCCCTGTAGAGGCTCGACGAGCTTAGAGGTGCGAGCCGTCCGCTACTGGGTGACGAGCAGCTTCCACACTTGTTTGGGCCATTTTTTCCCTCGCAAGGACAACGCTACACATGCTCTTAGGGACCGTGAGCTCATAATCGTGGGCATCCTTGAAGGGGTTGGTAACCACATTCCGCTTTGTTATTTATTAGGCATTTGTGGTTTCGTTGTATCACGAAGCGCACTTGAGAAGAATAGTCATTCTTGAAGAATCAATTGGTTGTGCACATCGACACTTCTCTTTTTTTTTCTGTAAATGACTGTCTCAAACCAGAATGCAATCAAGAATTTTGAAAACCATGATATGTACTTTAGTTAAAAAAGGGGCTTATTGGCAACTTGGCGTAGTACAAAGGAAGGCTGTTGGAATTGTTACAAAATTTCCCACGAGATAATTGCTTAGCCTCCCCCCTCCCCCCACCCCACCCCAACCTAATCTTGCTCGATCATTTTCGTATCCATGGGCTTTCTTCGATTTCTTAGGAGTATCTTATTGAGGATGAAATTTTAAGATTGTCTAAGGTGCCTAATCGAGAACAAGATTCAATGGGATTATCTCATGTTGCTAAATTAAATTCAACATCTTTTATTAATTGTGCGTTGCCTCTTCCTTAACCCTAATGCTATATGGCTTGAGTTGAAGTGACTTTTTTTATTAATGAACTTGAGGTAGAGCAGCCTAATAATACTGCAAAATCATGCGCTGCCATAACTAGCTGTTTAACACATGCATATGAGTTTAGAGTTGTTTCAATGAAGAGCGACCAGCAAAATATATAGCACTCAAACACGTGGACTGTAAATGAATTATAAATAAGCAAAATATATCGAATGAGAAGTTGTTCAGATGAAAAATGAGAACCATTAATCTCATCTCTTAAAAATTAAAGTGAGGGCAGGCATTTCTAGCCTGAGTTCCTCAGGCCTATCATATCAGTAGGAGTTTCATTTGCATTTCATTCATTTTCTCGTCAATGGAACTCATTCCAGGATAATTAAATTAAATATTGCCACGGAGCCCACCATTCAACATAATTTATTACTTATTTTTTTAATTTATGTTTGTATTTTAATTTTTGTAACTTGTATGAATTATAAACATAATTTTCAAATTTTAATTAATACATGTAAACAAATTATAAACATAAACTATTAACGTCTTTTTAATTTCAACTACTCACTAAAACATGTAAACAAATTAGATTATCTATTATTTATGAACCTGTAAGTCACAAATTTTCATTCTAAGAAATTCACATATTAAAACTAGCCAATTAAATTTTAACTAACTCAAATTTTCAAATTAAATATGTAAATTATCAATTAAGCATGTGCACAAATTAGATCATCTTCTACAATATATATATATATATATATATATATATATATATATATATATATATATATATATATATATATATATGTAACAAATTCATATTTTGAAACTATTCAATTAAATTAAAAAAAAAACTGCACGCGGGATGGAACGCCTCCATTCCATCCCCCGTTTTCTGGGTCTGCGCTGCGAATGGCCTTATGCCATCCTTCTCCTTACTTCCTTTGCGTCAATTTTCTTTTTGGTGAAAAACAATCTCGTCGAGAATTATTGTTATGAAGTTTGATTTTTATCCACACTGCTGAGGGTATATTATGTAGGACTTTATTCTTAAAAAATATGCATGAAACTAGGTTCCATAATTTATAAGATCTTTAAAATATAAAATGCATGATATTTATACGGGCGTAAATTATAACTGTTGCCACATAACTAGACGATACACAAAGTACTAGCGTAGAAATGACGTGCTATTATTACCACAATCAATTAATAATTCAATAGCCTTCAGCGTAACAATTGTATAACTGTTTTGTTTCATTTTAAATTTAAGCCATTTTTATGAATTTAAGCATAAATTTGACGAATTTAAAAAACTCTTATACAAAATTAGTTCAACGCTGCTATATCCTTATACAATGGCAGCACGTTTGTGACAACAAACTTTAAACAATCTTCTAATATAATAATTGAATTCGGTATAACTCAATACTAATTATTTTAAATAAGGCTTTGAATTTGAGTTCAATAATTGAAAAATTAAGAATACATATTTACTCCTTCTGAGGCAACAATTACCTTGATCTTTGTTAAATAGAAGATTTTTTTGGTGCGGTTGATAAATAGAAGATTAAGAGGATGTTTGGCAAATAATTGTTAACTATTTACAATTAGCTATTAGCTCTTTTCATTAGTTATTTCAAGAAAAAGCATTTCGTAAATTAGTTGTTTAGGATAAATTTATAAGACAAAAAACTAATTCTAAAATTTAATAGCTTGTTCTTTTTCAAATTAGCATTTTTGACCTAAAAAGTTCTTCCAAAAAAATATTTTGACAAACACTGAAATTAACTTTTCAACTAGATCAAATGGTTAATTTGGATCCAAAAATGTCCTTTTGGTAAAAAATAAAACTTTTAAAAAATTGTTTGTCACACAGCCCTTAAAATGACAACAGTATTCAAAATTAAAACTATGTTTATCACTAGCTCTTCATAATCTTCTTGAAAAAAGGTCAAAAATTGATCATAGTTTTCAAGATCATTATTGCTTCCTATAAATTAAAGGTAACAAAAAAGAAAAGATTCTGGCTTGTGGGTCTGGGCTTCTGCCTTGGGCTTGACATCCCCTCCTCTGGCCTATTAAGGTCTGATGGGTATCTTGTGATAGGGGCTTTGTGGGATGGCCTGCTTACCCTTGTAATTTTTATTTTTTTTTTAAAAACGAAAAAGAAAAGGTTCAAATGCGGCAATAGTCCCCCACTCAACCAATTAAGGAATAGTTTTAGGTTTAATCCACTTATGTGTCCATGTAATCATACATTTGTTTTTTTCTCGTCCTTTATTAGACGACATATCTTATTTCACTCAAAGGGGGTGTTAGAGTATGTATTTTATTATGAGCTCCTAATTATCAAGTTAAACTTTTGATTTAATTGGTTGCTAAATATAACATTAGGGCGGGTTATTGTTCGATTTGTCTCCATTTCCATTTGATTAATTGTGCTCATATATCAAACTTTGTTAGCAGTCCATACATGATGAGACGTGTTAGAATTATAAAAATAGATTTGTCCCACATTGACAATATAAGAAATATTTGAAATGTTTATAAGTATCTAATAAGCTATTGTGCTTATATCAATTAATTTTAATTTGAAACCTCACTTCATTTACATGAATTTGTCATTTATTGATAGAACCAATTTATATAATTTACAATATTGTAATATTTAATCTATTAAAAGCTTTTAAACTATTAATTTCAACTTTTGATTGAATTACAAAAAAATGCTCTTCAAAATCAATGATAAAGAAGAAAAGACAGGTGCTATCCAATACCATGTGGCATGTGCAATTCCAACGGTTGGAGGGATAGAAAGCAACCGAACATTGGTTTGTCTTTGTAGGATAAACTCTAGACGAATGTCCGGATAACAAGTATGACGTGGAGGAAGCTTCCAATTACCCACCAATATGTATATCATACTCCTGGGAGCATATACTCTCACGAGTCATGTCATCAAATGTATATTAAAAATTTAATATATGACAAATACACAAGTGAAAAATATATATACGTGGACAATAAGAGCATATACTCCCGGGAGCATATAAGAAATTGCCACTACCCACTCCCCCAAAATCAAGTGAACCAATGAGCTTCCATCATTTAACTTAGACAGGCCACCATGTGTCTTGCTCGTGATCCGCCAGCCAGGCCAATGTTGACTGTTGGTCGTCCGTGACTATTCTAGTCAATGAATAAAATGTAGACGACAAGGGAGGGGGAGTTGGGGAAGGTGGAGCGGTAATGTACCATAATCCATCTTCTTATTTCTCTTGTCAGGTCTACTTCTCTATGTTATGTTAGGAGTGACAACTTCACCCGTATTCAATGAATATCTATTCTATCTGATCAGAAAAAGTGGATGAAAATGCAAAATATATAGATAATTGATAGATAATGGATGATGGATGATGGTTTGACGGATTCCATTGGATCCAGGTGATGCCCCATCCGACCCGTCACCTGATTCTTCACCCGCTTAGTCATCCACTTGTTTATCTCCTATTTGCAATTAGTTTACTTTTTACTTTTGACATTTAAATTTTGCTCATTTTTTAGACAATTATATTGTTAATTTTATGGTTTTCGTCAAAACTAATGTGATGAATATGATATCTGTTTGTTCTTTATGCCTAAAATATCTTTTTTAACCTTTTAAAAAGACAAAACTTACTTTTTTATATAAATTTGCTAACATATTACATATAAATTTTCATGACCCGTTTACAATCTTCACCCGCGGATGGTGGATGGATGGATTTGATTATATTTTTACGGATGATGAGTGGGTTGGATGAAGCAGATCAAAGCGGGTGATGGATGTGGATAATGGTTCATACAACCCGATCCCGATCCCGATCCATTGCCATCCAGCTCTCTGTATGTGTAATAAGCTAATCAGAAATTTATTATATAATTTTTTAATTGCCTAATTTTACCCTTATTTTGAGTTTTTTCTTTCCTTTCAGTATTTGCCAAGAAAAAGTAAAAATAATTGACCAATAAAAGATCAATTGGTCAACTGAAAACAAACATCAAATTAACTTCTCTTGCTTTGATTTACAAACTTCTCTTGTATTCAGTCTTTAAACGCGTTAGAAATGGCAAGGAAATACTTAAAATAATAAAATAGAAATCTCACATTTCTACTTGATCTCTAACTTCACACTCCTCACCTAGCCGCCACTAACTCCCTCTCAAACAGGGGTCTCCATTTAATCTCTATTGACAAAGTAACTAGCAAATGAGGCCTTAAGTAGCCTAGTGGTTAGAATTGTGACTTCGAGTACATTATGTTTTAGGTTCAACTCAACAACAACAACAACAACAACAAACTCCCAAAGTGGGTCCCGCTTTCGCGGGGTCTGGGGAGATCCAGTTGTAGGCAACCTTACCTCTACCGGTATTCCTACCCATAGAGAGGTTGATTCCATAAGACCCACAAAACAGTTTTGAGAAAAAGGTTTGGAGAGGAAACGATTGCAAAACCATTTACCGAAGTAAGAGAAAGGGGAGGAGAAAAGGTTCCAGATAAGCGAATAAAGAGGGGGTGGAGACATACCTCAACAAATCGTGGGCGCTTGGTGTCGTGACAATCCGGAAAAGTATGACCTGCAAACAAGCAAACCAAAACCCACCCCACCCCACCCCACACCGCCTAGGCTACTACCTCTTACGTAGCCGGTCCCCTACAATCAGGGACCTTAATCTTGTCCCGCCACAACCTCCTATCCTGAGCCATGTCCTCCGTGAGACCGACAACTCTCAAGTCCTCTCCAACCACCTCTTCTAGGCTCTTCTTCGGCCTACCTCTCCCTCTCTTACCACCGGGTGGGTTGATACTCTCGCATCTTCGCACCGGGGTGGCCACACTTCTCCTCTTCACGTGGCCGAACCATCTAAGTCTCGATTCCCTCATCTTCTCCTCTATGGGGGCCACTCCAGCTAGGCCCCTAATAACCCCATTCGTAATCCTGTCTAATCTCGTAAAACCACACATCCACCTGACCATCCTCATCTCAGCTACCATCAACCTCTGGACCTGCGCCTTTTTTAGAGGCCAACACTCTGATCCATAGAGAACCGCCGGTCTAACTACCATCCGATAGACTTTGCCTTTCAAACCCATGGGCACTCTCTTGTCACACAATACCCCTGACGCTGACTTCCACTTTTGCCAGCCCACTCTAATCCGCTGGCTAATATCCTCGTCAACGTCCCCATTCTGCTGGATGATTGAGCCCAGATACTTGAATTTGGCGACCTTCGGTATTGCCCTCCCATCCAGAACGATTTCTCCCCCCTCTTCTATCCTTCCGCTGAAACAACAGTGAAGGTATTCCGTTTTCGATCTACTCAACCGGAAGCCCCTAGCCTCCAGTGTATGCCTCCAACTCTCCAGTTTGTCATTCACCCCCTGCCTGGTCACATCGATAAGGATGATGTCATCTGCAAAAAGCATGCACCAAGGCACATCGTCTTGGATACCTCTAGTGAGTTCGTCCAAAACTAAAGTGAAAAGAAACGGACTTAAAGCGGAGCCTTGATGCAGGCCCAAACTAACAGCAAAATCATTGGAGTTCCCTGCCGGAGTCCTAACCCTCGTCCGCCCTCCCTCGTACATATCCTTGATAACACGAATGTACGCGGGCGACACCCTTTTCTCTTCCAAACACCTCCACAGTACTCCCCTTGGGACTCTATCATACGCTTTCTCCAGGTCAATGAACACCATATGGAGATCCACCTTTCTATCCCTGAACACGCTCATGAGCCATCTGAGGAGGTAGATTGCCTCAATGGTTGCCTTGTCTGGCATGAAACCAAATTGGTTTTCTGAAATCTCTACTTCCTCTCGCGGCCTCCTCTCAATCACCCTCTCCCACAGCTTCATAGTATGGCTGAGCAGCTTGATGCCCCTAAAGTTATTACAGTCTTGGATATCCCCTTTGTTTTTGTACAGTGGGATGACTGTGCTGGCCCTCCACTCTCTGGGCATCTTGGCAGTCCTGAAAATAACATTGAAAAGCTCCGTAAGCCACTTTAATCCCACTTCCCCCATGTACTTCCAAACTTCCACTGGTATCTGGTCCGGGCCTACTGCTTTCCCCTTCGCCATCTTCTTCAAGGCCTCCCTAATCTCCTCCTTTGTTATCATGGCGCCCGCACGCTGATCACTACACTCTCCGCTCCTACTACAGTCGTCTCCCCCCCATCCCCATTTAGGAGTTTAGCAAAGAAACTCTGCCATCTCTCCCTAATATCAGCATCCTCAGTCAACACCTTACCCTCTTCGTCCTTGATACACCTCACCACACCCAAATCTCTAGTCTTCCTTTCCCTCGCCCTAGCCAGTTTAAGAACCTCCTTCTCCCCTTCTTTCGTCCCCAATTTATGGTACAGTCTATCAAACGCCTGACTCTTTGCTACTGCCACCGCCCTTTTGGCCACCTTCTTGGCCACCTTGTATCCAATCTTCTTATGAGCCCGCTCGTCTTCTGAACTGCTGCTCATGAACTCCGCGTAAGCCTCTTTTTTTGCCTTGACTTTCTCCTTTACCTCTTCGTTCCACCACCAGGCGCCCTCCATCCTGTTACCGCCTCCCCTAGAAAGACCTAAGGTTTCCTTAGCCGACCTACGTATGCAATCCACCACAGCATCCCACATCGAGTCAGCGTCTTCTGCCCTCCTCCAAACTCTCTCCTCAGCTATTCTCTCTGCTATTAACCCTGCCTTCTCCTTTGTGAGGGTCCACCACTTAATTCTGGGTTCTTCTGCTCTCTGCTTTGACCTCTTAGGATACTTGAACTCTGTATCCAAAATCAGCAACCTGTGTTGAGTTCCCAGCAACTCGCTAGGGATCACTTTGCAGTCCTTACACGATCTCCGAGTTTCCTTCCTCATTAGGAAGTAGTCAATCTGGGTCTTACAAGAGTTGTTCTTAAAGGTCACCAGGTGGTCCTCCTTCTTCTTGAAGAAGGAGTTGGCCACCACCAAATCAAAGGCCACCGCAAAGTCCAGCACAGTGACCCCTGCCGCATTTCTCTCTCCGAAACCGAGGCCCCCATGGACCCCATCGTATCCTGCTGCCTCCGCGCTGATATGGCCATTAAAGTCTCCTCCTATGAACAATTTCTCGCTTTGTGGTACCCCTTGGGTGACCTCATCTAGGTCCTCCGAGAAGAGCTTTTTAGTTTCTTCCGGCAGGCCTACCTGGGGCGCGTACGCACTCACCACGTTCACGAAAACTGAACTCACCAAAACCTTAATGGTCATAATCCGATCGCTCTTTCGCCATACTTCGACCACCTGGTCCGCCAAATCCTTTCCGACTAGGATGCCAACTCCATTCTTCGCCTTGGCTGACCCCGAGTACCACAGCTTGTACCCATCGATCTCTCTAGCTTTCGCCCCAACCCACTTCGTCTCCTGGACACACGCTATACTAAGCTTACGTCTATGCAGAGACTTAACTAGTTCTATAGACTTACCCGTGAGTGTCCCAATGTTCCAGGATGCTAGGCGAACCTTCCGCAACCCTATCCCCCTCCTAACCCCAAAACTCCCCGGAGGACAGGCTGAATCAGCTACATGGCCCGCCACAGACGCCGACGTCTACGAGGTCAACGACCACCCTAAAGGTCAACAAACTAAAGGACACCCGAGAAAGCTGGTCCACTACCCTCCCACCACAAAAGAAATAATTACAGCAGGACTAATTTGTAAACAAAAAAGAAGCTAATATAAAAGCAGGGCAATCCAACCAGACGAACAAAAAGAAAAATAATAATAATAATAATAATAATAATAATAATAATAATAATAATAATAATAATAATAATAATAAACGAATAAGATCACCACTCACTAGGTGGGCCCAACTAATAAAGAAACGCAAAGGAATGCTAGCTTGAAGGCCCAATAAAATTAGTTTCAAGATGCTAATGACTAGTCAGTAAGAATACAGAAATAACGCTAGCAACTAGTCAGAAATAATAATAGTAATAGTGTTTGATCGCTTGTCTATATTATTATAATAATAGTAATAAGATGTTTTAGGTTCAACTCCCATATATTATATTTTTCTACCTTCATCGCTTGTCTAAACAAACATAAAAGTAAGGCGACTGTGTTCTGTCATCCATTCTACTTCCCTGAACCACGTTTCACATTGCCCCCTCCCTCATTCAACCTATAAGTGCTTACACAGTCAACCAAACTCGGTCAAAATGAAAAATTAGATCCATTAGTTTTACAACATAGAAAACCACTAACTAATTGTTGAATTGCCTATCCAAAGGGTGAAGTTTTTAAAACTCATTTTGAGTTAGCCGTGGCCATGTTTGATAAAGAATTTTTTGGGTGCAAAAAGAGTTTTTTGGGGTATTAACTGTTTGACTCTGGTCAAAAAGTTCTTT
The DNA here is from genome assembly GCA_017589665.1 of Selenicereus undatus. Taxonomy (NCBI): domain Eukaryota; kingdom Viridiplantae; phylum Streptophyta; class Magnoliopsida; order Caryophyllales; family Cactaceae; genus Selenicereus; species Selenicereus undatus. Next base: position 19,322,318 of record JACYFF010031954.1, on the reverse strand, counting down.
GAAGTGTTTGGTTGATTAGCCTTTTAGATTAGCTTTTTATACCCAAAAAGCTCTTTTGGGATAACTTTTGCAAAGAGCTTTTTGATATATACTATTACAATAACCATACTAACCTTATAATTTTGACAAATACATATTAAATGTCATTCACAAATGATATTCCCAAATGTTGGATGATTATGCTTTAATTTTTTCAATTTATTTTTTTCTCTTTTGGGACAAGAGTTGTGGATAGTCATGATGTTGAAGATAATGCTTTTATAATTTATGTTAGTTAGTCTTACATGATATATAAATATTTTTTTATGTCACATAATTTCTATTGCTATTAAAAAAGAAAACATTTAACATTAAAAAGATATTTTGATAATAATTACTAAAATTAGAAAAAGTATAAATATAATTTTATATATCACATAAGTCTTAATTCATAATTCATATTGGAAAGAAAAATAAATATCCAATGAAAAATTGTTTTGTCAGAAAAATAATGAAATTGAGTAATGGGCATAAATAAAATTTTATCAAATAGCTTTATTAGAAACAGCTAATTTCACCAAATACTTTTTTCATAAACTGCTAATGCAATCAGTTAATACAATTAGCTAATAGTTAATAACTAATATAATCAGTTAACAGCTAACAGTTACCAGCTGATTACCAAACAAGGCTTAAGTAAACAGCAGCTCAATAAAGTGACGACCATTCGTTTATTTCTGTATGGGGTACAAATGAACTTGTTGGGCCCAGATATAGAAAGGACTTGTGGGACCTAGATTTAGATAGGACGTATTCTGCCTTCTCCCTTACTACTTACTAGCCTGATATATGGGCCTCCTAAATTCCTCCCTTGCAAATTGTTATGTTTGTTTATTATTGTAATGTTTTTGAGTTAGCCACGGATTTTGAGTACCCAAGACAAGTGATCACAAAACAGTAAAAATTAATAGGTATAGAAGACTTTTCTTATGCGAGTTGGCAATTTATGTTATGTTCGTTTCTTATATTAAACACGTGGGAGTACACAAAATACTATACTCCCAACAAGTAAACCGGCAATCAACCTGCATGTGCTGACGTTATGTGCACGCTACTTTGCATGTGATAATTAAATTAAAGATATAACTGATGTACACCCTGTATTTTGAGTGTTTGGTTTGTTTCTATTACTTCTTCAACTTCTTCATCTTCTTCTTCTACTACTACGATTACTACTACTGTTCAAATCCGACCCGAACCCGAATCCACCCGCTCAATCCGAATATTATATCCTTAAAATTTTTCCCCTTAACAATACTAGTTTTTAATTATAATGAATCGGTTAGAGATACGTTTTTATAACTATCGCATCTTTTCGCAAATTAGGCGATAGAACCTGCTCTTTCCTAAATGCATTCTCATAAAATAGTGTCATATAGAACTTATATATGGAACAACTTTAGAAATGGGCATGCAATATCTAGTCTTACGAAACCAAAGGTTGAGAAATTTAAATATCTAGGCTCGATCATTAAGCAGAACGGGGATATTGACGGAGATATTAACCAGCACATTAAAGCAGGTTGGATTAATGGAAGTACGCTTCAGGTGTGCTGTGTGATAAGTGGATGCCTGCAGGATTAAAAGGCAAAGTATATCGTATGCTAATTAGACCTGCTGTGATGTATGGTGTGTGTGTTGGCCTATAAAAAAGATACAGTTCTAAAAGTTAATGGTAGCAGAGATGAGGATGATTAGATGGATTTGTGGTTATATGAGAATGGATAAAATTAGTAATGAAGTTATTAGAGACTTAGTTAAAGTAGCTCCTATCGAAGTTAAGATGAGAGAAACAAAACTCAGATGGTTCGGTCATGTGAAAAGAAGGAGTGTGGACGCTCCAATGAGGAGATGTGAGAGGATTAACATCCCCGAAGGGAAAAGAGGGAGGGGGCGACCAAAGAAGAGTTTGGACGAGGTGACTAGAGAGGACTTGAAAGTTGTCGGACTGACTGAGGACATGGCTTATGATAGGAGTCTATGGCGGGATAGGATTAAGATCTTAGATCACAGAGAGGTGGCATCGTAGTTGTCTTTAGATTGTGGTAGGGTAGGTTTGGTTGTTGTTTTTCGGATGTTGTATTTGTATGTAGGTAGGATTTGTATCTAGGAAGAAATATTGTTTGCCTACGTCTGTTGGTTAAAGTATGGTACAGTCCCCTGCTTTGTTGTATTAATGTTTACATAGTTATTGCCTCTGATTTATTAGTACTCCTTAGTTCAATTCTGTGATGCTTATCCTAAATTTTGCTCCTTAAAACGTGTTCACAAAATCCTTCCTCTATAAAATGTTTCCTCAAAATCCTTCTCGTATAAAATGTTTTCACAAAATCTTGTTTTGTGGGTCTCTTGGAATCAACCTCTCAACGCGCAGTCATGTCGGTTGAGGTAAGGTTGCCTACATCTGAATCTCCCCAGACCCCGCGCAAGCGGGACCCACACTGGGAGGTGCTGTTGTTGTATGAAAATCAATTCAGAATAACACAAGTGTTAAAAACGTGCAAGTCATACAATTATATTCTTAATAAATTGAATACTTCTCATTGCATTCTAAATAATGTTACTCTATAATCAAAAATTTTGATGTTACAATTAATAAATAATTGTAATATCTTGTGTGTCTATAATATTCGTTCATTTGGTTTCCTTCTGATTGGTCTCGAATTTGATGTTAGTGTTGAGCAGTTGACCACTTTGTGTTCGTGTTAGGACCGACCAACTAATAAAACATACATGATTAGGTATGCT
>JACYFF010031954.1:19289337-19318240 GCA_017589665.1 Selenicereus undatus | reverse complement strand
ATATATATATATATATATATATATATATATATATATATATATATATGTATATAAAGTTGGATAGAATGTATGTATGATCGACACGTAGGATGACACATAGGATGCCATCTAAGGTGCCACTTGGGATAAAAATGGCAGGTAGGATAGAAACATAAAAGTCTTCTACCATGTAATTAAGATGAATATAGGTTATCAATGCAATTTTAATTCAATTTAATGTAAACCTTTCTTATATGTTATGACTAATTAGTAATTGAATTTTGCCTTAAAAAACTTAAATATAGAACAAAGAAATGATTTAGATGTTTGCCAAGAAAAAGATTAAGGTGTGTTGGACGTTATTTTTGAGGCAAGCATATATTGGACATCTAAGTCTAAATATATTTATCTTTATATATTTATTTTTGAGTGAATATATCATGAGTTGATACTTAAATGTTGATTGAGCCGCTCATTTCGCATCCTGTAAAACTTGACTGCTTAAGCATGTCACATAATTGGATTTAGAGAGTGGGGGTGTTTGGTTGCAAGAGCTTTTTGGAGAAAAAGAGCTTTTTGAGGGGAGGGGGGGGTAGCTGTTTTGACTAGTCAAAACAGCTAAAATGATGTTTGGCTGAAAAGTTGTTTGAAAGAGCTATTTGGACTCAAAAAGTTCTTTCTCAAAAGGCTATTTTCATTAGTCTTTTGGAAATCGTTGTCTGTAAAAATGACATAACTACCTAAGAGTCTGAAAAAATTACACCATATGCCATTAGCCTTTTATAATGATATTTGATGTTGTGTATTATTTAAATTTAATCTATCCAAGATTAAATCATTCGAGTACATAAATTTCCATTCATAATAATAAAATATGTAGTAAATAAAAAAATAATATTTTAACACATAATTATCATGTAAATAGATGTACACAAGTTGAAAAGAAAGAAAGGAATAATAAGAATATAAATTATATACAACTAGTAACAGATTAAGGTTTTATCAATAAAGTTAATTTATACGTATGATATCATTTTAATTCTTTTTGGAAAGAAAATAAGATAACTAGTAAATGAAAAAATTATTTTTAATTAAAAAGTAATTTAGAGATAAGAGCACAAATAAAATTTTACCAAAATCTTTTTAAAAACAACTAATTTTACCAAACACTTCTTTTATAAACAGCTAATTCAAACAGCGAACAGCTAATAGCTAATACAAATAGCTAATAGTTGCTTGCCAAACAGGGCCAGCATGAAATACAGTAGGACCTTAATGTGATTGTGGGTTTTGCTTTAGCTTCTTTTCACATTTGTAACTTATGTTTATGATATTAAAAAAATATTTCAGTAATTTATTCAATTTTTGCATATTTGAATTTATATTTAATAGATAAATTAATATACAAAAGTAGTTTGTATATATTCCTACAATAGACCATAATTAGTAGTACTCCCCCTCCCCCAAAAAAAGAACATTAAAAGGTTCTCCAAAAATCAAATTGTACTAAAATTTTTATAAATAATTATACACAAAAGAGATAAGATTAAGGTCAAAGATTTATCTGTCTTTTTGTTACTACTGTCAACAATTTTTGGATGCTTTGTTGATCATGAGAATAATTAATCAAATTTTATTTTCATTCAAATCATGGGTCAAATAGTAGGAAGGACCATCATCACTATTAAATAATATTAAAGGTGCCGTTAAACTATTGAAATATTCTGCAATGAACATGTGAAGTGAGTGCATACATAATGAATACAATTAAACCAATAGGAATCTCCGGGGGAAAAAAAATGCACCTTTTGTGATGATTGTTAGTTTTAACAAGCATAAATGACCCTAAGGATTTGACATTTGGTCTCACATGTGCTAACTGATCTTTTGCTAATTTGTTCTCATGGTGAATTACCTTATTATTCATCTGAATGCCCATCTTTAAATATTATATAACCTTTGCTAAATTACCTCATTATTCCATTTTAATGCTTGCCTTTAATTATTATATTAGGTATTATTTTTGAAACTAATTACTTCATTATCCCCACAACTACTCGTTTTACTCTAGAGTTTATCTTAATTTGCAATTCCTATAATTAGGGACTTAATTTTGTAGTATCTCATCTAAGTTTGTGTCGCCATATGATCAAAAAGAAAATTTGTGTCCCATATATTTGTGTCGTCGTTTGATAAAAAAAGATGCCAAACAACCAATATATATATATATATATATATATATATATATATATATATATATATATTCCATCTACTTCCTTCACACAATTAGTCTCTCACTCTTTCCAATCACCAGCCATATACACAAATTGTCCTTGAGCATAGTGAAAATTGTACAGTAGAATGTGGTTAAGATGGAGAAGATTGATGACTACCGATGGTGCACTAGACTTAGTGATATGAGATTATTGATGGATTGATGAAGAATTAGAGTTCCAGTTAGTGAAAATAGCTTTTCTGATAAATTATGATTGATTGTTCTTTATTTTGTGTTTTGTTCAATGTATTGGATTTAATTTTAGTTCTTTCCCCTAAATTTTTTCGAGATATGTTATTCTATTCTTTTGGGTAATATATTATGGATTTTGATTCTTATACTAAAGAAGATGTAATTGCTACTATGATTGTCTCCTCCAACCCTTTTCTTATTATATTATCTTCTTCAAAATTTTTGCAAATTAGTTTTATTCTTTATTTCTCTACCCTATGTTCATATCATATTTTAAATGAGTTTCAATATCCTTCTACAAGGTACGATATTTTCAATCAAGTGTTTATTGTGTTCATAACACTATTATTAGTAGAATAAGCATGATCCTTAGGATCCATTCATTCTTCTAATTATTTAACGAGTTGTTCTTTACTTTTAATTGCAAGACTCCATTTTTTTGGTTGTATTCACAAGTTTTTTCACGTAGTTTTGTTCATCCTTTTCATACAACTTGCAATCTTTTAATGAAACAAACTAAGGGATAAGATATTGATCTTTTAAAAACATGAGAAGATGTGACTATGAGATTGGGGGGATATTATAGCTGCATGGCAATTGGAAAAGGATGTGAAGACTACCTAACGTTTTTTTTGTTGAAAGACTACATAATTTGTATATTCAAATTATGCAGCGAAGACTATTCAATTTGTATATACAACAGTGAAAATAATCGGATGAGACACCTAAAGTGAAAGCACTAGAGGGGAAAAAAGGTTATCAACTCAATTTTCACAGATATTATGATTTTGTGTTTCTAAAATTAATATATACTTTTTTCTTATAGTTCTCAACTCAATTTAGTAAAAGCACTTTTTTGGTGTAATTTAGAGTTTCACATCTAATACTCAAAATAACCACACTATTTGGATTATGGATCTTATAAAGTTGAGTTAGTAAGTCTTCTACATGACTATTAAGGCATAATTCATGCATGTTTCTAATAACTAATTTGATTATATTATATATTATTTTGTCTAATTTACTTTATTTATATATTTTTTAGGTTAAGCATTGATAAAGAAAGAGGAGAAGAGAAGATGTCGAAGTTCGAGTTTTATTTACTGAAGGATTATACAAGCGAATAGAGTTCATCAAGTCGGTCTAAAAAAAATAATGATTTATGAAAAAATATTATTTTCATAATGATTTATTTGGGTTAGGGTTACAAGATTACTACTCCTAATTAAAGAGGAATTAGAAGACTTTAAGAAGAAGACATCCTACAAGAAAAGGAAACCCTAGCAATGTTATGCTATAAAAACCCACCTCACGTCCAAATGCCCTTGTCTAATCTCCTCACCGTCTTCAACCCATGCCACAATGACCTCACGTCCAAACTCGTTCGTCTAATCTCCTTACCTCATCTTTACCTCTCCAGGTCACCAACACGCCTCATCATCTTGCTAAACATCATCATCATACACCTCACGCCACCCTCCTTCAATCACCTAACCATACTCCATCATCATAATCAAGTATCAATTCATGGGCGAAGCTACATTGGGGCAAGGGGGTCAATTGACCCCCCAACTTTTTGGGAAAAAAAAAATTAAATAGGAGATATTTTTGTGGATAAAAAAAGAAAATATATATTAATTAGTTTACATACATTTTACAAATGCGTGTTTAGCATGATGGTCAACTGCTCTTTACTTGTTTCAAGGGGTCACAGGTTCGACTCTCATCACTCTCCTTCTGCAGTGCTTTGTATTTTTTTTTTTTAGGTTTGCCTATTAATTTTCCCTAAGTTCTGCCTCTCAACTGTCTAGTCTTGATTTGCTTTCATCCTCATACGCACTCTCTTTCTCTACCCAGCCCATTGCCCACACACTCTCTGCAGCCTGCCCAGCCCAGTCGCCGACCGGCCGTTAGGCCCGCCACTTGTGCTGGTAGCTGCCTCCACTCCTCTTCAGCTCTCTTCCTAACTCTTAGGTCCCAAATCTCAATTTGAGATAACTCCTAAAAATTCTTACCCCCCTTGCTTTGAATCCTGACTTCGCCCCTAAGTATCATCATCACTTGTTGATTATCAAGCCAAGTAATATTGTTCTTTTGTTATTTTTTTTTAGTTTAGTTTAGCGTTAAAGATGAATTCTTTGGATGATTTGCGTAATTTAATTTCTAATATGAGTGAATAATTTTCTTATACTTAGTATAATATATTTGAAACCATGCTAAATTAATTATTTTGAAACAAGTTTTATGTTTTATTGTCTAATTAATTTTTATTTCATGATTCAATGTAGTTTGTATTTATTGTTTATGATATTCGTGTTAGATTAATTAGAATGCATGCTAATTAGAGATGCCGGTAGAGGTAAGACTGCCTATATCTGGATCTTCTCAGACCCCGCGAAAGCGGAACCCACACTGGGACGTGTTGTTATTGTTGTATTGTAGATCTTTATCAAATCAATTTGCTAGTAAATTGGTTACAAGGCGTTAGATGATATTTTTCTAATACTTAATGCTCTAGTTTGATTAAATTCTTACGCTGGTGCTGGGGTTATCAAAACTAACAGTGTTTATATTCGGGCTAGACCTAAATAAACTATAATATAAGGAAAAATGGAAAAGATCCGCTGGTGGGTGCCTGTTACAGTTTAATTCATGGATAAATCGATATGTGTGTTGATGATAAATATTAATTTTCATGATGGATATAGACTATGTAAGTATTTTTCATAAATTTGGTATCTTTAATAATTATTTGTTGCTTTTTTAGTTAATTTCTTTAGTTTGTGAATTTTAATTCTTAAATTTATAGATTTTAATATTAATTTCATTTACCCCTCCCAAAAGAGTAATCTTTTAGGAGTATCTTAGTAATTTTAGATCAGTTATATTTTGATTTTTAGTGTGGTTAAATTCTCATATTTATTTTCTATTCTATTTTGCCATTATTTATGAGTTTGTTAGAAATTAAGCTAAAAATAGCTCCTTTTATGTTTAGTTAGTATCCTAATCTACTGTGAGTTAATTTTGGAATTTTTGGAAATTATTTTATAATTTTTCAGAATTATTTCGTGAATTGAATACGTGAAGGCTTTTACTTTAATAAATCTAAAAATTACATTTTTAATTTTTATTTTATATTTTTAGGGTTTTATTAAGTCTCTAAAATTATATTTTACAACCTGGGTATTGTGATTATTTAATTTCATATTTATTTAGGTGCATTCTATTATTTTTCTAATTTCAGATTTTATTTTCTGCAATTATGTTCGGTTTTATTTTTCTAAAATTAATTACATATAATTATGGGAATATAAATTTATGAATTTGTGTGATATTAACTGAGATTATTTTCTGTAATTTTTGATATTAATTTTCTGCTTGTTATTTCCTGTTTTAATTTTCAGTTTTTTATTGTACGATTATTTCTATTTTTGTTTTTCCAGAATATTTAGGTAAGGTATTTACTATTTTTATTTCCAGAATTTGGCTTAGAATGTTTAGGGGTATTAGTAAGAGATTTTCCATATTTTTACTTGTTTAATTCAATTTGTTTTAGCAATTTAAAGAAAAAAAGTAAAATATATTAGTGTAGTGAATTTGATTAGATTTAAAATAGCTTACTATCATAATCTTTCCACGTGGGATCAATCCCTACTTTCCTATGCTATAGATCTTGTTTATAAATGAAAGTAGTGGTTTAATTTGTAACTCTACGACAAGCTTTACAAATTTTGGCGTCGTTTCCGGGTAAAGAAAATAAAATCGTTAGTTTGCTTCTCGTTAATTTTACTGCTTTTATTGTTTTGTTTTAACTCTAGTATTTTTTTTTGTTTTAGTTTATGATATTAAGGAGTGGTCGCATGATCGAAGAGAAAAAGGAGCATTCGTTTGAGGTGTTTGAAAGTAAAGTAAGTGATTTTGAATCTGTAAACTTCGAATCGGTAAGTTGTGAAGATATTAAAGTTGAGAAGGCTACTTTACGTGAACTTGCAGCATCTGATTTGGAAACTCAACCTTTGTCTATTACTTATTCTGTATTAGACCGGCCACTTAAGCTTAACTCTGGATTTTTAAATTTACTGCCTAAGTTTCATGAATTGCCTGGTGAGGATCCATATCGTCATATTAATGAGTTCAGTACTACATGTTCGACCATGTAATCTGAGGGCATCACCCAAGATCAAATTAGATTGAGAGCCTTTCCTTTTTTACTCCAAGATAAAGCCAAAGACTGGTTATATTACTTACCCCCTGCAACGTTCGCTACATGGACCCAAGTTCATAAAACATTTTTAGAAAAAAAAATTTCCCGCGTCTAGAATTGGATCCATTAGAAAAGAAATATGTGGAATTAAACAAATGAACGCTGAAACTTTCCATGAGTATTGGGAACTTTTTAATAAATTGTGTGCTAGTTGTCCCCAACATCAATTTCTGAACAATTATTGATTCAATATTTCTATGAAGGTTTATTACCTATAAATAGAAATATGGTGGATGCTGCTAGTGGGGGGCTTTGGTTAATAAGACTCTAGCTTAGGCTAGGGAATCATTTAATATCATGGCACAAAGCACTCACCAATTTGGAACTAGGGAACCCCAATTTAGGAAGGTCAATGAGCTTAGTTTAGATCCATTTGTAGAGGCCCAGTTGTCTCAAATCACTCCTATGCTGAACAAACTCGTCACTGGCGGAGTTCAAAAAGCAGTGTTGTGTGTTATTTGCTATTTAGAGGGACATGCTACTGATACATGCCTTACACTTCAAGGGGCTGATGCGAATGCAATGTTTTCTAACCGAGGCCAAAGGAAGTATAACCCCTACTCCTACACTTATAATAAAGGATGGAGAGACCACCCTAACCTTAGGTATGAACCTATGAACAACCCACTAGGTATTGACCAACCATCACGTCAACGATCTACTCAAGATAGAACAAATTTTCTTTTAGAGCAAGTCATAAAAAAGATTGATGACCAGAAAAAGTAGATTGACACTACGTTTCAGAATATAGAGATGACTCTTAAATAGGTATAGGAGAGACAGACTGCTACTGATACCATAGTTAGCAACCTCCATGCCCAAACACAACGTAGGTTGTCATCTCAACCATTCCAGAACCCAAAGAAAAATGTGAGCGTCATGACATTTAGGAGTGGGAAAGAGTTGAAGGAACCTAGGAAGAATAAAGAGGTAGAGCATGAAATAGAGTTCAACAAACCTGAACCTAACTAAGATGAAGATACTACCTCAAATGTTAAAGAAGTAGGTGAGGATAAGAAGGAACCTTACAAGTCATTACTACCTTTTCCTAGTAAACTAAAAGGAAAAACCCCTAAGGTTGATGAGGCAAACTAAGAAATCTTAGAAACATTAGGAAGGTAGAGATTAGCATTCCTCTCCTAGATGCCATAAAGCAAGTGCCTCGTTATGCCAAGTTCCTTAAATAGCTTTGTACTGCAAAATGTAAACTGAAAGGGAATGAAAACATAAGTATGGGGGAAAACGTGTCTGCTATTTTCCAAAAGAAGCTTCCCCATAAATGTAAGGACTCAAGTGTATTCTCTATTCCTTGTAAAATTGGAAACCTCTCCTTTGATAAAGCTATACTTGATTTAGGAACTTCCATTAATGTGATGCTTAGGCCCATTTATGATAGACTACACTTAGAAGAGTTAAAGAAAACTGATTTAATTATTCAGTTAGCTGATAGGAGTAATGCATATCTAGATGAAGTTTTGGAAGATGTCTTAGTCTAAGTCAATGAGCTTGTTTTTCTTGCTGAATTTTATGTATTGGATGTGGGTGATACATGTCATGATGTTCCCATATTGTTCGGTAGGCCATTTCTTAAAACATCTAGGACAAAAATAGATGTGCATGTAGGAACACTGACTATGGAATTTGATGGTGAAATTATTAAGTTCAATATTTTTTATGCTATGAGATTTTCTACTGATGTGAACTATCTGTGTGCACTTGATGTGATTGATGAATTGTCCCAAGTTGGTTATGAATTGTCATGAGGATGAATTGTTAACTGTACTTACTCAAGGTTTGGATCAGTTTGTGTTTCAAAATGTGTCTTATCATATTAATAATGGGTTACTGGGCAGCATAGAGCCTTTGTTGCAATTACATGTAGTTGATAGACCTAGGAAACTAGAATTGCCTGAAAGTCACATAAAGATACTACCCTCTCACATTTCACCCCCTCAGCTAGAACTAAAACCATTGCCTGAAAATCTTAAATATGCTTAATTAGGGGATGATGAGACCTTATGTGTTATAATCTCTAATGCACTTACATATGAACAAGAGGATAAACTTATTAGGGTGCTTAGAGAACATAGTGCAGTGTTAGGGTGGACTTTAGCAGACCTTAAAGGACTTAGCCCCACATTATATTTACATGAAATCCCATTAGAATTAGAAGCTAAGCCTAAGAGAGACCCTCAACGAATACTAAATCCACCTATGATAGAGGTAGTTCAAAAAGAAATTCTTAAGTGGTTAGATGCTGGAGTGATATATCCCATAGCTGATTCTAAGTGGGTTAGTCCTATCCATTTGGTTCCTAAAAAGTGGGGAACAATAGTAGCACAGAACAAGAAATGTGAGTTAATTACCTACTAAAGTCCAGAGTGGTTGGAGAGTGTGCATTGACTATAGAAAGCTTAACGAGGCCACAAAGAATGGCAATTTTTCATTGCCCTTTATGGACCGTAGTTTAGAGAGATTAGCTGGGAGGTCACACTATTGCTTTCTTGCTAGATATTTAAGTTATATTTAGGTCCCTATAAGTCCTGAGGATCAGGAAAATATCACTTTTATTTATCCTTTTGGCACCTATGCTTTTAAAAGGATGCCGTTTGGTCCATGTAATGCTCCTGCTACATTTCAAAGATGTATGATGAGTATTTTTTCTGATTTTATCACCAAAATTATGGAAGTTTTCATGGATGATTTTACTATCCATGGTGATTCATTTGATGAGTGCTTGCATCATCTTATTTTAGTACTTAAGTATTGCATTGAGATTAATTTGGAGATAAACTTTGAAAAGTGTCATTTTATGGTGGAACATGGAGTAGTACTAGGTACTATGACTTGCAGTGTCATCCAAGGGATTAGAGGTTGATAAGACTAAAGTAGACATCATTCAATCTTTGCCCTATTCCAAGTGCGCCAAGGAGGTGAGGTCATTTTTAGGTTATGCTGGGTTTTATAGGAGATTTATCAAGGATTTTTCTAAGATTGCCTCCCCTTTATGTGCTTTACTTGTAAAAGATACTTTATTTAATTTTAATGAGGACTGTAGGAGAGCTTTTGACCAATTGAAGTTGAAATTGATCACCACTCCTATAGTGCTACCCCATAACTGGGCTCTACCTTTTGAACTGATGTGTGATGCTAGTAATAAGGCAGTAGGGGCAGTCTTAGGTTAAAGAGTGGGGAAGGTATCTCATGTGATCTATTATACTTCTAGAACTTTAGACCCAGCACAATGTAACTACACTACTATAGAAAAGAAAATTTATGCTGTTGTTTTTCCTCTAGAAAAGTTTTGTCTTTATTTGTTGGGTGCTAAAGCTACTATTTATACTGATCATTTTGCTATTAAACATCTGTTGAGTAAGAATGACTCAAAACCAAGATTGATTAGATGGATCTTGCTACTACAAGAATTTCAATTGGAAATTAGAGACAAGTTAGGAGCTGAAAACTTAGTAGTTGACCATCTAAGTAGGCTAGACAATGGGAAGAGTGGTAATCTATTGAGCGATTATTTCCCTGATGAGACTTTTTATGCTATCATTGATAGGCTGCCTTGGTATGCTGATATAGTTAATTATATAGTAACCAAAACCTTTCTTAAAGACTTGTCTAGAGTCGAAAAGGAGAAGATAAGAGCTCAATCTAAATATTATGTTTGGGATGAGTTATATTTGTGAAAATTTTGTGAAGATCAGATAATAAGGCGTTGTGTAGATGATAGTGAATTTTATTAAATTTTAACTTTCTATAACTCTTTTAAAAGTGGGGGACATTTTGAACCTAAAAGAACGACACATAAAGTTCTTAAATGTGGATTTTATTGGCCTACTATTTTAGGGATGCCTATGAATTTTGCAAAAGATGTGAAGCATGCCAGAAGACAGGTCATTTATCTAGAAGGAATCAAATGCCTCTGCATAATGTATAGGTTTGTGAGATTTTTGATGTATGGGGTGTTGATTTTATTGGACCTTTTTCCCCTTCTTTTTGTTGTACTTACATTCTTATACTTGTTAACTATGTATCTAAGTGGATTGAAGCTGTGACTACTAGAGCTGATGCTAAAACTGTGGTGAAACATGTTAAATCTCTCATTTTGCATAGATATGGAGTTCCTAAAGCAATCATTAGTGATAGGGGAAAACATTTTTGTAATAGAACCTTAGGTGCCTTGTTAGCCAAATATCATGTAACTCATAAGGTGTCCACTGGTTATCATCCCCAAACAAATGACCAAACTGAAACCTCCAATAAAGAGATTAAGGGCATATTAGAAAGCTTGTTAGACCAAGTAAGAAAGATTGGAGTCTTAGGTTAGATGAAGCTCTCCGGGCCTATAGGACTACATATACGACACCTCTAGGTATGTCACCTTATAGGTTAGTTTTTGATAAAGCATGCCATCTCCCTATGGAACTAGAGCATAAATCATATTGGGCTGTAAAGCAGTGTAGTCTAGATTATGACCTAGCAGGGAAGGAGCGTAGGTTGCAATTGCAGGAATTAGAAGAGATTCGCCTAGAAGCCTATGACAATTCAGTGATCTACAAAGGTAAAACCAAAGCTTTTCATGATGCTAAGCTTAGTAGGAAAGAATTTCATGTGGGTGAAAAAGTTTTGTTATTCAATTCAAAATTGAGACTCTTTCCTGGTAAGTTGAACTCTAGATGATGGCTAGGACCTTTTATGGTAATAGAGACTTATCCATATGGTGTTGTTGAGATCAAATCCTTTGCTACTAACAAAATTTTCAAGGTAAATGGTCACATGCTAAAGCACTTCTATGAAGGGGATCCGGTATGCTTAGTAGAGGAGATCCGACTAGATGATCCATGAGCTCATTTGCGTCAAGTCAACGACAGTAAACAAATGCGTTGGTTGGGAGGCAACCCAAAGTTTTCAATGAAGTATACATTTAATTTTACTTTTATCTTCATTATTTCTATCTTTTTGCATGCATTAGGGACAATGCATCAATTAGGTATGGGGTACATCCTGCATTTAGTTTCTGCGGTATTCATTCTTGAAAAAAAAAAACAAAAACAAAAAAAATTGTGATTTTCTTACAAATAATGCATGAATATGAGTTTATGCTAGGCTTTCTTGCTTAAAATTTTCTGCTTAGCTATTTTTAGTTTATTCTTCTACGAGTGAGGACTTTTGAGCATGCTAACTATCATTCAGAGAAGTTTGAGTTCGTTCTTATATATCTCTTTAATGAGTAACTGTCATGATTATCCATCTTATTTGATCATGTTATACAATTGCTTCAGAGGCAATAAAAGCACCTAATCTGTTTTTCTAGACTATATATTGAATCCGTAGAATAACTCATTAAAATTATGAATTTTCTTATCTTGTTAAAAAAAAAATTGTTAGATCACGAACATGGGTAGAAGTAGGTGGTTCGACACCTTTTTCTCTTAAGTTTAGGTCTCAAGTTGAGCCTTATGTATGGAATAACCCATGATTGGGAGAGCCACGCCCCATTTTGGGCCGATCAATGACTCATACCACACTAACAGTCAATAAATAAATAAATAAAATAATGATGAGAACAAATTGTTAACTTCGGCACCTCTATTTGGTGAGTGTGAGACAGGGAGTGTTTAATTTCAAAGACCCTATATGGGCCTCGAATATATGTGCAATTGGAGTTTAAAAAAAAAGAAAAAAGGAAAAAAATGCAAGGCAAGTTTAGAATCAATTTCAATGAGTTATTCCTTGTAGTTCAATTATCTATATAGTCATACCGCACTTCAATTTTTCTATCTCAAGCTATTTAGGCCTCATAATCGATGTATGCATGCTTAAAAGTGATGGATAGTTATTATTCTTGTTACTTTGTTAAAGAGATGTTGTGAGGTTGATGAAGAAACTCTTTGATGGTAGATGGACGTTTAATAGTTATTTACTTATTAGAAAAAAAGATTAACTAATTTTGAATAAAATTGTTTTTAAAGCAAGCCAATGCTTAGTGTAAGTATCATACTTATGCATGACTTTATAAGAAATAGGGGGTCCTTTTTAGGTCGAGTCCTAGATTTCTTTGCACGAGGACGTCCAAAGTTCAAGTTTGGGAGAATTTGTTAAGGCATAATTCATGCATGTCTTTAATAATTAATATGATTGTATTAGATACATTATTTTGTAATTTGCTTTATTTTATATATTGTTTAGGTTAAGCATTAATAAAGAAAGAGGAGAAGAGAATATATCAAAGTTCAGGTTTTATTTACTGAAGGACTTTACAAGAGAATTCATCAAGTTGGTCCAAAAAGTAATGATTTATCGAAAAATATTATTTTATAATGATTTATTTGGGTTAGGGTTACAAGATTACTGCTCCTAATTAAATAAGAATTAAAAGACTTGGAGAAGAAGACATCCTACAAGAAAAGGAAACCCTAGTAATGTTATGCTATAAAAAGCCACCTCATGTCCAAACTCTCTCATCTAATCTCCTCACCATCTTCAACCCACGCCATAACAACCTCACGTCCAAACTCCCTCGTCTAATCTCCTCACCTCATCTTCACCCCTCCATACCACCAACATGCTTCATCATCTCGCCAAACATCATCACCATAGATCTCATGCCACCCCCCTTCAATCACCTAACCGTCCTCCATCATCATAATCAAATATCATCATCACGTGTTGATTATCAAGCCAAGTAATATTGTTCATTTATTATTTTTTATTTTGTTTAGTTTAGTTTAGTGTTAAAGATGAATTCTTTGGATGATTTGTATCATTTAATTTCTAATATGAGTGAGTAATTTTCTTATACTTAGTATATTCTGTTTGAAACCATGCTAAATTAATTATTTTGAAACAAGTTTTATGCTTTATTGTCTAATTAATTTTTATTCCATGATTTTATATGATTTGTGTTTATTGTTTTTGATATTCGTGTTAGATTAATTAGAATGCATGCTAATTAGTTTAATACGAATTCATATGATAGTTTAAAAGGCTTTAGTACATAAAAGTTATAGTCTTTTAGGCACAAATATCACCCTAATTGATCATAGATGACTCAAACTCATATCTTTTAATTAGGCAATCATTGTAGATCTTTGTTAAATTAATTTGCTGGTAAATTGATTACAAGGCATTTGACATTCTAATACTTAATGCTCTAGTCTGATTCAATTCTTGCGCTGGTGCTAGGGTTATTAAAATTAGTAGCGTTTATATTAAGGCTTGACCTAAATAAAATATAATCTAAGAAAAATTGGGGAAGATTCGCTAGTGGGTGTCTTCTATAGTTTATCTCATGGATAAATCAATATGTGAGTTGATGATAAATATTAATTTGCATGGTGGATATACATTATGCTAAATGTTTTTCATAAATTTGGTATCCTTAATAATTATTTGTTGCTTTTTTAGTTAATTTCTTTAGTTTGTGAACTCTAATTCTTAAATTTATAGATTTTAATATTAATTTCATTTACCCCTCCCAAAAGAGTAGTCTTTTAGGAGTGTCTTAGTAATTTTAGATCAGTTATATTTTGACTTTTAGTGTGGTTAAATTCTCAGATTTATTTTCTATTCTATTTAGCCATTACTTACGGGTTTATTAGAAATTAGGCTAAAAATAGCTCCTTTGGTGTTTTTTCATGTTTTATTCAATTTCAGAGTTTAGTTAGCATCCTGATCTACTTCTATTTACTTTTGGAATTTTTGGAAATTATTTTTTAATTTTTCAAAATTATTTCGTGAATTGATTACGTGCAGGTTTTTACTTTAATAAATCTGAAAATTACATTTTTATTTTTTATTTTTTAGGGTTTTATGAAGTCTAGAAAATTATATTCTACAATATGGGTAATTTTATTGTTTATGTTTGTATTTATTTAGGTGCAATCTATTATTTTTCCAATTTTAGATTTTATTTTTTGTTTTAATTTTCTGCAATAATCTTCTGTTTTATTTTTCTGAAATTAATTACATATAATTCTAGGAATATAAATTTATGAATTTGTATAATATTTATTGAGATTATTTTCTGTGATTTTTGATATTAATTTTCTTCTTGTGATTTCCTGTTTTAATTTTCAATTTAATATTGTGCGATTATTTCTGTTTTTATTTTTTCAGAATATTTAGGTAAGATATTTTACTCTTTTTATTTCCATAATTTGGCTTAAAATATTTAAGGGGTGTTAGTAAGAAATTTTTCAGATTTTTACTTGTTTAATTTGATTTATTTTAGCAATTTAAAGGAAAAAATATATAATATATTAGTGTAGTAAATTTGATTAGATTTAAACTAACTTACTATCATAATTTTTTCTGGTGGGATCAATCCCTACTTTCCTATGCTATAAATCTTATTTATAAATCAAAGTAGTGGTTTAATTTGTAACTCTACGACAAGCTTTACAGAGACCATCTCGTATAAGTCATATCATGAATGCATTTATGATGGCTATTAACAATTAATTGGGGTGACCAATAGTTCATTTGGGTATGAGTGTTATTACCGTTATACCTAAATAAACTATTAGTCACCTCTAAATTTAAAAGTTACTCCAAAACATATTGTTAGTAATCACAAAAATTCAAAAAAAAGTCATCTCTAAAAGATTTTGTCTCTCAATAACTCTTATGTGAAATGGTCTCATCCAAGAATTGTGAAGTTCGAATTGTACAAAATTTGGCAAATAAGTCCATGTATAATTTTTCTTTATTAGAAGTTAAAGACAACTTTATCAAAAGCTTGTTCTGCTGATACATATGAACAATAACATTATATCAATGTAATGACAAACAAAATAAAAAATTCTTGGAATAACAATTTAAGAAATTATTTTTTTAAAAAAGGCTTTCATTTTATTTTTTGATGCTACATATGAAACTTCAAAATTGAACAAAAATAGCCCTAAGTGAAAAAAAAAAACAAGAATTTTACCAAAATTTGTAATTACAAATATATCTACTCCATTACAGATGTAAGAATATATGAACAAAATTATTTAAACAAACCACAATAGCAAGCTATTACTCTCTTCTAAATATCAAAACACCATCTTGAATATTAGGTCAAAATAAGCTCATAAGTAAATGGGAATATATAAATAAAATTTCCATATCAAGACATCGTAGCATAAGGTAAGAATGGAAAAATATTTTCAAAGCAAAATCACATACAAAATCTCACAAATTCTTACCGCCAAGTCAAGAAATTAATCATAAAAAATTATTTTCTTTGTAATGCTCCGTTCCAATCCTTCTTTCTCATTTGTATATCTACTTTTTTGAAGTTGGTCATTCTTTAATAGTTGATGAAGTATGAGCGGACAGTCCAGCAATGCCAGGAGATTTGGGAGACGGTGTGCCTAATCCAGTTGAAAACTCCATCCAGGGTGGCATGATCCATCTCACATAATCATCATGCCTCCTTATTTTATCACCCTACAACACGACCAACACGGAAATTTTGTAGTAACTTATTATCGTCCTAATTCCTTGAAGGATGGACATGCACAAACTAAAGTGTTTGGCCGTGACTAAAGTAAATGGTTCTAAAATGTCAAGAGACTCACCTTGACTTCAACAATAGTAGAATTGGACCGTACGATGTCCAATATCAACTGAATGTTATTTGTCAATTGCATAACCTCACATCAACATTGAAAATAACATTAATTTGTATTAGAAATATTGTGACAATCAATAGGGTGGATTTCTTTATTCAATATTGTGTTCAATTGATGAAGCCTTCATCAATTGAACCGTCACATGAACTCCATCTAATGCATGTTCATGAAAGTTTATAAAATATATTGTATAATACATAATATATTACTTTAAATATTGTGTTGGCGCGAGTAGTGTATTTGTTTATTGAGGTTAATTTGTTCAATAGAGCTACTTATGTAATTGTCATGTGGAGATTTTTTCATTGGTTAATCAACTTTTAGTGCAACTATGATTTGTATTAATATAAATGTTGATCAATTTTTCTTGAAGTTTCATTTAAAACAAAATTATTAGAATAGAATATATTAAAAAAAAGATTAAAAACTAAGTACATTGTAAGCTCATTCTAATTGGTTGTACACTCATTCACAAAAAACAGTAATTAAAATGATTATCTTAACAAAATTTACAAAAAAAAAAAACACCCTTAAAAGTTGAAGGGATTGACGCCCAAAATGATATAGTTTGTTATATACTCTTTCTATAAAAAAGGCAATAATTAAAATGCTAAGCTTAACAAAATTTTTCCAAAAAAAAACCACTTAAAAGTTGAGGAGATTGATGCCCAAAATGAGATATGTGTTATCATCCTCTCTAAATATGTCACTCATGTCATCAAACATAATGTTAGCACATGTCATCAAAACATAATATTAGCACTCACTAAATATGGTTCAATTGTTCACCATATATTCCCTCTATTCGTCTTTCTTTCATGGATGTCCCAAAATAAGTCACTCTTTATTATTATTAGTACTAAAATTTTTTCATCTCTTTTAAAAATGAATTTCTAGTTGATTTTTCTTTAACCTAGAGATTTTAGCCCCTTGGATTTAGGAAAATATCACCTAACCTTTTTATTTAAATGTCAGGATAACAATTGTAAATTGAATTTAGTTAACCAAAATATATTCAAAAAAGTGGTTAAAAAAACTAAGTGAATTGAGCTGATTCTTATTTTCTAAACACTCAGTCATTAAAAAGAAATATAATCAAAGAGTTTGGCTTTATAAAAATTACAAAAAATCCTTAAAAATGTAATACTATTGCTTACTAAACCTAATTCGATTACTTAAGATATATAATTTTAACACTCCCTAAATATAGTATGAATGCTCATTAAATTATGCTGGGTATTCCTTTGAAATAAAATTTAATTGAATAGAATATATTCAAAAAGATCTGAGAAAAATCAATCAAATTATACTCATTCTTAGTTTTCATATATACAATTATTCATAAACAAGAAACAATTAAAAACATCAATACAATAAATTGCAGGATTAAATATACATATCATAGAGTCTGTCTACATTATTGAAGAAGATTCATTTTCCCCAATAAGGCTTTTTTTTGAATAAAATTCTTAGTCTATTAATTAGTAAGTTTTCAAATTGAGTTTGTAGTATTTTTGGTATTTTTGAGTGTTGGTATCACCCACAGCTCAACAGAGTTATTAGCACTCAAATGTCGATTAGCTAAGCTAAGGTTCCTACCTCCCTTATGATGTGTTTCTTATGTTTTTATGGTGTTTTGAGCATTTCCTTTTATTATCTTTTGTTTATCCAATTTACAGCTTTATTATAATCATGTTTTTGTGTAGGTTATTTGGAATCAACGTCTCTAAGAGTAGAGATGCCCAAAGAGGTAAAATTGTCTATATCTTGATCATTTCAGATCCCACGAAAGCGGGATCTAAACTGAGAGTTGTTGTTGTCGTAGCAATATGTTCAACAATAAAAATTGATGTCTAAAGAGGATGAACGCACACAAAAAATGAGGCTATAATAAAGGTGTGAAAGTTATAAATATCTAAAGTAATATACTAAATTAGTTATGCAATAAAATAGGAGGAGGCAACAAAGAAAAAACAAGATAAAGCCCAAACATTTTAAAAATTTTAAAAAAGAAACTTTGAAAATGCTAAATGTTGGTGACAAAAGGACATAGATGGTTTAAAAAGGGTTTTTAGATGCCAATAATCTAAACTATGAGGGGTTTAGATGTAAATAATCTGGCCTGGATAAATAGTTGCAAAAAAATGACTTTTTTGTGGTATTTATTTTCAATAGTATATCGGTGGTTTTATGTTATATTTTTTTAGTTAATTTCTAGTGATATTTCCCTTAAAAGAACGCAAATATATCAAACATAAGTCGTATACATTCATTTAAAAATTCAAATTACTTGAAAACTACAATTTAAAATTATTTATGTGCTATTAAAAATAAATATCTGAAAAGTTCAGAATATTCAAAACTATTTCTCCATATCAAATTTTAAATTCTCATTAGTTTAGATTATCGACGCTCAAAATCCTAAATAAAGGATCGTGCTGCATGAAAATGGGACTCAAACCCCTAGCAACATGTCACATATTTCAATTACCCCGATTGCTCTCACCTTTCCTCTTTTCTTCAGAAAAATTGCCATGAATTATTATTTACAGTTTGAAAAAACTAGAGAGTACACAACGTGGGGCATTAATGCTTTGTTGATAATTAAGTTCATATGTTTAAAAGTGGACACGATTAATCCCCCTTTATTCTTTATTTATATAGTTATATATGGAATTAAGTCATAGCACACAAGCTTGACATCTGTCATAATAGAAGTGGTTATTCCTTTAATTTCTCCAAAATTAACTATTTATATTTTTTATATAAAATTTATAGTACTCTTGCTGATCTTTTAAACACACTATACAACATAAAATTTTTAACATGGAGAATAATCCAAAGTAATTGAATTTGTATACTCTTTGATATGTTTCAAAATGACACCAATATGGATATTGTGTTTCAAAATGACACCAATATGGATATATGCCAATGAAATTGCCTTTGAAACTTTACTATCAATATACTTTATAGTCCTAATCTTTTCGATAAAATAACGAACTATCATAAAACATGTTATAAAATACCGTCGCTCTATAAGGAGGTACAAAGTTGGAATAGAAACAATCAAAATGAGTATGATTTGGACATGTGTGATATCACAACCTTTGTATGAGAGAAATTTTCTCTATCTATTAGATTATTCAATTTGCTTCTAAGAGTTAGTAAAATGATGACTATTTTAATATTAGTAATCAACATTCCATGTACATATTATATTATTATTGATTAACTTTAGTATGAGATTCAGAATAAAATTATATGATGATATTTCATCTTTTTTATTTTATTAAGAGTACATGAGATATAAACATGAGTTCTATTCATTTAGTGTTCAACTCCTTGTTTTCATGTATATTGTCAAGAGAGCAAACAGAAGGAGAATTGTCTACAGTTACTCATTCATATCACATGGCTACACATGGTTAAATACAAGGGAAATATCAAAGACTCCTAATCCTAGTCGTGCCTTGGATAGAAAGTTACCAAAAATCAAGAAGAAACTATTACAAAAATATATCAACAAAATATATCATATATCTACAATATATGCTATCCTTATCACTCCCCCTCAGGTTGGAGCATGGGGGTTGACTATGCCTAACTTGGATCGTAGGTATAGAAACTGTTGCTTGCTCAGTGCTTTGGCAAATGTGACAGCAATCTATTTCTTGGATGATAAATAACTTGTGATTAACTCCCTAGAGATGATGCGCTCCCGAACAAAGTGACAATCAATTTCGATATGTGTTGTCTGCACATGGAAAATGGGGTTCTTAGTGATGTGTAATGTTGCCTGAGTGTCATAAAATAACTTCATAGAAAGTTGACTGAACGCACATACGGAGGCCAGGAAGGAACGAATCCAAATAAGCTCACTGGTCATTGCTGCCATTGCACGATATTGGTTTCTGCTGAGGATCTAAAAATTGTGGTATGTTTCTTTGTTTTCTAGGAGATAGGGGATCCACCATGGGTTACAAAATATCCAGTCAATGACCGTCAGGTGATAGGGCATGCTCCCTAATTTGAAACACAATATGCTTCAATTTGCTAGTCTGAAGCACTTTTCAGAAGCAACCCCTATCCAAGATTGCCTTTCAAATATCGTAGAACTCATCTAACTGCGATCATATGCTCCTCCTTGGGATTCTGCATAAACTGGGACAGAATGCGCAGAGAATAGCTTAATTCAAGACGAGTAAGACTCAAATATATAAGACGTCCCATTAATCTCCTGTATTGAGTAGCATCATCCACACACTTGCTCGTAGCAAGGGCCAACTTGTGATTCGCTTCCATGTGAAACACAATGGGTTTAGCACCCAATTATCCACATTCTTCAACTATTTCTAGAGCATACTCGCATTTATACAAGAATAGTCTGTCAGAATTGAGAGCCACCTCAATACCAAAAAAATATTTCAGTGGGCCTAAATCTTTAATGTAGAAACAATTATGCAAATATGCTTTGAAAGCAGAGCAGACATTACTATCATTCCCTGTGAGGAGAAGATCATCCACATAAGCTAGTAGGTCCATAAATGTCCCATTCTTGCGGTAAGTGAATAGAGAATAATCAGCATATGATAGAACAAAGTCATACTCAATTACCTTAGAAGATAATTTAGCAAACCATTTTTGGGCGCCTGTTTTAGTCCATAAAGAGATTTCTACAGTTTGTACACCTTGTTAAGTTGTGAAGTCCTGAAACCGAGAGGCAAGTTCATGTACACTTCCTCCTCAAGATGACCATGTAGGAACACATTATGAACGTCCATTTGGTGAAGCTCCCATCCACGGGTGGCAACAACTGATAGAAAACACTGAACACTTTTCATCTTGGCCACTGGTGTAAACGTTTCAGTAAAATCAAATTCTTTCATCTGCTTGTTTCCTTGAATCACTGGGCGAGCCTTGTATTGCTCTAAACTTCCATAAGCATGATACTTCACCTTGTAAACTCATTTGCAATTAATGGGCTCACGTTTTGCGGGCAGGTCTAAGATGGTCCAAGTATTATTCAATTGCACGGCTTCAATCTCCTTGGCCATAACTTCTATCCAATGGGCATCCTTAATTGCTTCATGATAGAACTTAGGCTCTACAATTTTTGTTACAGCAGGTAAGAAACATTTGTGTACTTTGGAAAATTATTGCAGGTAACATAATTAGCAAAGTGATATGATTTACCTGAAGATATCTTTTGAAGTGTGGGAGCATGAGTTGGGGGGTCTTTAGTCGAGGTATGATAACAAATATCATTTTGCAAATGACTCGGGGCTCTTTGAGTTCCTTTATTGTTGGATGGCCTAGCTGTGATAATGGGTCATGGTCCTTCTGCTGAGTGCACTGGCCTAATGTTGTTACTGCTAGAATTCCCTGGGCCTTATGTACGAGTTGGGCGCAGATCAACGCCTGGCTCAGGGTTAGCGTTCCTTAGATCAAAGGGCCCCAAAGCATACGACCCATCGTTAACAAACCCAGCATCAGTCTCCGGACCCGGCTCTATGGCTGGTGGCCCACCTCCTGGTGATTTGTCTAGGGAATGCTTGGCCTTTTCGAGCAACGGTTGGGCTCAGACATGAGGCTCATGTCGAAAGTGTTTATCATGCAACCTGAATACATTATCATAATTTGTGGGTGCGGATCATGAGACTGTTCTGCAGCTCTTTCATTCCTTTTTATGTCATAGAATGGGAAGACATTTTCAGAAAAAATAATGTCTCAACTCATAAAAATATTCTTGGTCTCCAAATCATAACTCGTCATCCCTTTTTTCATGAGGGCACCTAATGAACATACACCTCTTATTATGCTCCCCAAATTTGTCCTTAAGGCTTTGGTTATTATGTACATAACATAGACACCTAAACACCCTAACACATTCATATGAAGGTTTAGCTTTGAACAATACTTCATAGGGAGTTTTTCCACCCAAAATCGAGGAAGGTGTTCTATTGATTAAGTATGTAGCAGTCAAAGCACATCCCCCCAAAATTCAAGAGGTAAGTGAGCTTGGAGTCTAAGTGCCCTAGCAATGTTTAGAACATGCCGATGTTTTCTTTCTACCCTTCCGTTTTGTTGGGATGTATCCACACACCTCGTTTCATGTACGATTCTATGTTCCCCATAAAACTTTTTCATAGGCCCTAAGGTGAATTCACTCCCATTATCACTTCTAATGACCTTAGCGCCAAATTGAGTGTTTACCATTGCACAAAAGTGTTTAAC
Source organism: Selenicereus undatus (assembly GCA_017589665.1). Classification (NCBI taxonomy): domain Eukaryota; kingdom Viridiplantae; phylum Streptophyta; class Magnoliopsida; order Caryophyllales; family Cactaceae; genus Selenicereus; species Selenicereus undatus. Next base: position 19,295,667 of record JACYFF010031954.1, on the reverse strand, counting down.
TAATTGTGATGCTTCACTTTTATCATGCATAAGATATGTCCATACTCCTCTACTTGCATCATGAAGTATGGTAAGGAAATAACTAGCACCACAAAGAGATTTGGCATGATAACCACTCCATATATCACAATATATAAGATCAAAACACTTTGAGACTTTATTTTCACTAATAGGAAAAGGAATGCGGGTTTGTTTTGCACATGGACACACATCACAGAGTTCTTCTTTATGCTTACTGCTACAGTTTAACTGAATCTGACTAGATACTTTTGAGAGAGCCTATCTTGAAGGATGCCCCATCTTGCGATGTCATACTTCATGTGAGACGACTTTGTTGACTTGAGCACTTGCTTTTGGACCTTCCTTGTAGACAAAGACCCTTTCCTAGGCCCAATCATTCCAATCAAGTTCTTTGTAATAAGGTCTTGTATCACACAAAACTTCTTAGTAATTGTTACCATACAACACAATTCATCCAAAAGTTGAGCCATAGAAATCAAGTTACAATTCAAGCTTGGGACATATAATACATCAAGCAAGATTAGCTTGGGATTCAACTAATAGATCCCCTCTTAACTGCATAAGTCACGGATCCATTTGTCGGGCTAACAGGAATCAGGTCAATGTCAATAACATTATTTAATAAGTGAATTTCTCCTGTCATGTGGGATGATGTTCCACTGTTAAATAACCATGCCTTCTTACCTGACAATTTTTCAAATCCCAGCTTTGGAGTCTCAATAAGACTCAATAGCCACTGCACTTGTTCCGAGGTAAACCCGTGCATGGTAGTGTGAGGATCTCCATTCTCAGTTGAAGCTATCGCGGCTGGGGACTCCCCCTAAATTTGTGTTGCATACGAATCCTTTCGGCTGAATGATGCAGCTCTACGTCCTCGGCCAACGTTGGTCCGTCCTCCCCCTCGGCCTGCTCTTCCTCTATCGCAGTTATTTCGGCCTCCACGAACATTCCAATTGGGTGGATACTCGATCAGCTCATGGCATGCTGCTTCCACATGCCCTATCTTCCTGCAGTGACCACATATAGGTCTGTCCCCTTGTAACTGAAACGCGACTTTGTTGGGTTCAGTCACAGCGAAGGCAGTCCTCCCAACATATTTGTGGTCTCTAGTATTCATCATCCTGTTATGGTTCTCCTTTTGTTGAACCGTATTAAATATCTTATCAAGCGAAGGCAGCGGGTCTACAGCCAAGATTGGGCTCCGAATTGTAGAAAACGAGTCATCATCGAGGCCCATCAAGAATTGGTGTAGTTTTTCTTCCTTCATCAACTTGGCAATTTCTGCATTGCACCTCACATACAAGTCAACATCTTTGCATAATTATCGAGCTTGTTCCAAAGGCTCATAAGTCAAGAGAAGAAATCCACTATCCCCTTCCCATCTTGTTTACATGAGGTGATGTCGGCTTTTAATTTATGAATTCTGGGAACATTTAGAACAGAATACCTCTTTCGAATGTTGTCCCACATCTTTTGTGCAGATTCAACATATGCCACTCTGGCATGCAATTGAAATCTATCATGTTCATGATCCGTGACGTAATCATAGAGTTGACCATATCCCACACATTGATCTCCACAGATTCGTCGCCATTCTTGTTCTCAGGTTTCGGTATTGTGCCCTCAATGAATACTAATTTGCTATTAGCTTTGGGTGCGGTTCATATCGCTTACTCCCATAAGTCATAATTTTTTCCCATTGAATTTAACTGTGGTGATTATTGCTCCAGGTGAATATGAAGGATGAAGGACATAAGGAGATTGGCTATCAATAATGAAGGGTTTAATTTTTGGTTCAACATCTTTGGGTTCATCATCTTTCCCCATGGCTTTCCACCTTCAAGAGCAAATGTGTGCTAGGGCTTTTTTTTCAGCTTGTTGGCTCTAATACCATGTCAAGGGAGCAAATAGAAGGAGAATTGTCTACACTTTCTTATTCATATCACACGGCTACACATGGTTAAATAGAAGGGAAATATCAAAGACTCCTAACCCTAGTCGTGCCTTGGATGGCAAGTTACCAAAAATCAAGGAGAAAATATTACAAAAATATATCATAAATCTACAATATATGCTATCCTTATCACAAAGATATGCTATCCTCATCATATATGTTGAACAAATACGATTTAAATTCAATTATTTATGATGCTTATTTACTTATTTGTTTTCTAGCATTTCCCCCCCCCCCCCCTTTTTCTAATGCTATTAATTTGAGTTAATTCTTTGTAATTGACAATTTAATAGGTTGGTCAAAGCTATTCATTACGCTTCTAACTATTGTTTTAAATTCTTTAAAACTAATGATTTTGAAATTAGTGACTTTGCCTATGTTTAGTATGCAATTATGCATTAGTTTGGAATTGCTTTGATTTCGCTATAAAGCGATGAGGTTGCGGGTTTGCAAGGCATCTCGTAATAGAGAAGATATAAAGTTCTTAGAACATATATTTTAGGAAACTGCTTTTGTGGGGAGAAATATTTTTGTTTTGGAGTGACTTATTCTCACCAAAATATACATTGTTTGATGTATGAAAAAATTAGATGATTTATCTTGCATAAATTGTACTTCATTTTGTGGGGTATTGTAAATTTATATTTTGATCATAGGGCAAGAGGTAGGTTTTGGGTCCTCCTTGCTGCATGTGAAGGGAACTAACAAATTGTAGAATCTTAGAGAAGACACACATTGATCAAGATATATTTATCAGTGCAATAGGGGTATTTTTCTCTCAAAAAAAATCTATACTCTCTCAAAAATTATAGGTTATTTATGTATATTTATTGTATTACGATTGTAATATCATACTGCATAAGGAATTTTGATGCATTTTTATGTTAATATTGATCCTGTTGTTTGATGTATTGTAATCCCAAATTAATAAAGAAGTTATCCACTAATTTTTTGAATTTTTTTTACAAATATTTCCAACACTACGTTATCCTTTCCCTTATAGACTTTAGATCTAATGTATATAGAATATTAATATGATCTAATCAATATTTGCATTTTCACAATGTTTTCCACTTAGGTGAGAGATATAAAATATCTTCTTATCGATCTAAATACAATTTGTTCATAAACAAAAGAAGTATCAAACAAATGTGCAAAGCACTGGCATAACACTAGTTGTTATTATTTTTTGGTGGTTTGGTGGCTTAGCCTTAGCCTCACCGAAGATGCATATGACTAAGAAAAATTTTAGCATCCGTTTTGTTTAAGGTTTTTTGAATTTAGGTATAGGAATGCTATTACATATTTCCATACCTTGTATTTAATTGGGTTATTCTTTCTCTAGAATGTATGAAATTACAAACCCACAAGGTGTGGGCTTTACCAAATCTCTCCCAACCCCTGGATATCATTTTTAACTTATTGAATTCATTAATAAATTGAACCAAATAACTAGGTACAAGAATAAAAAACCATTCTCATACATTTAGAAATCATTCCCCATTCTATTCTATTCTAACAAAATTGAACTAAACAACCATTAAAGAGTGTCATATAGTGCTAATGATGTATTTGTTTTAATTTGTTTATTTATTTTCAATTAAGGTAGTGTTTAATTGGTTGGGGAAAATGATTTTTTCAGAAAATAGTTTTTCAGTTTTCCGTTGTTTGGCACAATAAAGGATGAAAAACTATTTTCCAAGGAAAATGATTTTTCCCCCAATGGAGGAAAATGATTTCCTTTTTGGGAAGATAGGAAGTTGATTTTCTTCCTTCAACTCTTTGATAATATGGTTAGCTGAAATTTAGATGCAAAATTCGATTTTAACAGTTTGGATTGAAATTTAATTATTCGATGGGAAAGATTGAAATACACTCAAACCTAAATTTTCAACTCAAATTTCTTTCATTTGATCGATATTTTTCTGGACTACGATAGTTTAATTGATATTTTTTGTCACTAAAATAATTTAGTCGACTCGCCACTAAAACAATTTCAACGGTTTGGTTGAAAGTTGATCATCAGATAAAAAATATTAAAATAGGCTCAAATTTAGATCTTGAGCTTGATATTCTTTCATTTAGTCAATATTTTTTCACAACGACAATTCAATTGATATTTTTTGCCCCTTAAACAGGACAATCAATATTTTTCACAACTAGAACAATTTCAATAGTTTGGAGTGAAACTTTATCATCCGATAGAAAACATTAAAATAGGCTCAATCCAGATTTTGAGCACAACATTGCTTCATTTGGTCAACATTTTTCTCCACCACAATAATTCAGTCGACATTTTCGCTACTTAAAGAACTCAATTGATGTTTCTCATCATTAAAATAATTTCAACGGTTTAGATTGCAACTTGATTATTCGAGAGGAAGTATTGGAAAAAACTCAAATATGAATTTTACGCTTAAAATTCCTTCATTTGGTCAACACTTATCTCAATTACGACCATTCAATCGATATTTTTCGCCATTTAAATAATTCAATTGGCGTTTTCCTCTTTTCTATGAAAAATGATTTATCTTGCACTAAACAATGGAAAGTGTGACATGAAAATTAATTTTCCTTGGAAAAACATTTTTCACATCAAACGATTTTTTGGGAAAATCATTTTCCTTCCAACCAAACACTACGTAACAATAATTAACGATTGTCATTTTGTTCCTTTTTTGGGTTGGGGTGTTAGGCTAAACATTTCATCCACTAGACCTTTGTGTGAGCTGAGTGAACTTGATGGGTTGCCAACTAGTAGGGGATATGCCCAAACTAAATTTGATCCAATGAAAATTGAGCGTGTAAGATAATTAAATTTACAAGAATTTATTAGTTATACACAAGTTTCTCAAAAAAATAGGAATTTTTGGATTATAAAATATCTTAAATCCATCATAATAAGACGGAAATTTTAGAAATATTAAAGGCACTTTGATCGTTTATTATTGTTACTTGTATAGTTGTACCATAATATTTTTTTTGGAGGAAACAAGAAAGCAATTTTGTCTTCTAGCATGAAAGACAAAGTAGGGTAGAAGTATGATATTGGCTCATACGTGAAGGTGGCGTTTGCGTACAAACCTATTCTTGGACCTTCAATTATCGGCTTAACTTTTGGTTGAGTTGGTTCTTGAATATGGTATTAGAGTCTTTTTCACCGAGAGGTCTTGAGTTTGAATCTCAATAACACTCTCATATTGATTTATTGTGTAAGTTAGAGAAAGTCTTTGCTGCATCCATGCTTCAAGCCCACAAGTGGTTCACGTAAGAGGGCGTATTTGAGTATAAATTTATTCTTGAGCTTTCAACCATCAGTTTAAGTATTTAGTTAAGGTGGCTATTGAACAAGTGGATGTGTAAGTTAAAGATCATCATTTGAGTATTGTTGTGTCATTTTTTCAGTTAAAGATCATTTGAGTGTTCTTGTGTGTAACATCCGGAATTTTATTCCCTTCGTTAAGCCGATTCATATCGTTATAAATTGAACTAATATTGATGAAGTCTGCCCTAGTGCTGATTTTATTGAAAGGAATACTAGTACTCGCATTATTATTAGTGTTATTGGTATTAAGGATTATTATCGGACACTACATTGAGCAGATTTCTGAATACGACTAGAATGTCGAACAGTGAAAACCATCCTGCAATTTATTGAATCGAACTTTAATATAATCAAAAGACGAATAATCGGCCGATGATTATATTAATGGTTACAGTTTAAGATTTTGGAGGTCGGAAGATTGGATTTATGGTACAGTTGGTTGGTGTTAGTATCAATAGACCAAAAAAAACAAAAAAAAAGAATTTAAAAGGGGCCGAAGCCCCTTCTTTTCGGCAGAAGGGTCGCGAAGAGAGGAGGGGGGGTTCCCAGCCACGACACACGACCAGCCGACGCGCGCTCAGCCGTCCCCCTCCCCGGTCGACGCCCAATTCGAGCAGAAAGAGAGGCGGGTGCGAGAGAAGGGAGCCGTGGTCAAGGTTTCGGGACCCCGACCCCGAGCAACCGCCACTAGCATGGCCACCCTCGCCGGACGACGGTGACACAGTGGCGAGCAGCGTGCGCAGCGAAAGAGAGAGGCAATGGCAGAGCAAAGGAATGGACCAAACCCACACCGAGCCAACCCGAATCGAACCCTAAAATGGGTTCCTTAGCTTGGATTCGAGGTGGGTTTCCTCTTTCTCCTATTTATGGTTAAATTGTTAATTTCGATAAAGCTTATTGATTATTGATTATAGTTCGTTCAGGTTGAATTCGAATCAATTATCAGTGCTTTGAGGAAATTGTAGCGTAAATTGAACGATACCATATATATATATATATATATATATATATGTTAGTCGTACTGAACTAA
>JACYFF010031954.1:19261419-19288937 GCA_017589665.1 Selenicereus undatus | reverse complement strand
TATAGTTTATCGATTATATGTCGTTTGTCGATTATGTGAAGTTATCGAATTTATATACAGTTTATCGATTATATAGTTCATTGATATCAAATTTATTGAGTATGTCAAGTTTATCGATTACATAGTTCATCGATTATATGAAATTTATTGAGTATGTCAAGTTTACCGATTATATACAGTTATCGATTATATGAAATTTATACATAAGTTTATCGAATATATATATGGATAAATTATCGATGCTAAGAAATTTATTGATTATATGAGGGATTCGGTTTTATAACGTTTAACGATTATATATAGATACGTTATGGATCAAGTTCATCGAATATATAATGTTCATCGATTATACATGCTTACTGTTTCTATAAAGCTTATTGATTATATAACGCTCATTGATTATGCATGTTTATCGATTATATAAAGTTTATCGAGTATACGATGTTTATTGTTTGTATAGTGATTATCGATTTTATGAAATTCTTGATTATACATAGTTCTTGATTATATTAAGTCTATTGCCTTTATATGTTTATCGATTGTATGCAGCGTATCGATTATATAGTTTATCGATTACATAGTTCATCGTTTATCAATATATTGGTAATCCATGGATTATATGAAGTGTATTGAGTATATTTATATCGTATGTTGATTATATGAAGTTTGTCAATTGTATATAGTTTATTGATTATAGTCAAGGTTCATAAATGCTTAACTACATGATTGCTAAGTGTTCCTAATTGTTTTATCGGTCGCCTGTTTCCATCGACAAGTCATTGACAACGAAATAACCTTAAACCATCGAATTGATCAACCAAGTGAGTCAGGTGACCAGTAAATAGGTAAAGGGATAAGGGATCTTTAAAGGTTATTTGTATTTTTAGCTTAACCAACCCAGTACCTCCCTAGAAGTTTACATGTAATTTCAACTTATATGTTTCAAAGTTCATTATTTGGCAGAGAATACAAAACTCGGCATTTCATTTCTCTGCCAGTAGGTAGGGAATTCAAAGTTCAGTATTTCATTTCTCTGCCAGTAGGCAGAGAATACAAAACTCAGTATTTCATTTCTCTGCTAGAAGGCAAAGAATTCAAAACTCAGTATTTCATTTCTCTGCCAGTAGGTAGGGAATTCAAAGCTCAATATTTCATTTCTCTGCCTGTAAGGAGAGGATTCAAAGTTCAATGTTTCATAATTTTGCCAGTAGGCATAAGTTGAAGTTACATGTTTCATAACTCTGTTAATATGCAATAGAGTCATGCGTTATAAAGCCCCGCAGACGGGTAGAGAAATGTGGTCAAAGGAGACTCCCAATTCCTGTGATGGTTTACGAAACGTTATACTTTTAATAAACAAGCATGTGAAATTCAAAGGTCATTTTGCCACATTATTAGTAAATAGTTTACTAATCACATGACGTAGTTATATGCCTCATTTTATGGTTATCGTTCTATGTTTTCTCACAGAAATCTATTCTTGCATATGACCAGCTACTATGTGGTATAGTAAGGATTGTATCGCATTGAACATGATGGTTGTTTTAGAGGCATTGTTAAATTCATATAGCTTACTACCTGGCAGCATCTTTAACGACATCTTAACGAGTATGTACGATTTACATTACATGAACTAAAACCAGTTTCACTAATGTATTGAGCATTACGTAAAAGGTTTTAGCAATGGAGGAGCCTGTTGTAACAGAGATTTCAGCGAGAGTGTTCCTGGGTTCAACCCAATTGTTTTATTAAGTTTATGAGTTCATATGAGTGATTTATGGAAAGTTCATCGAGTATAGTTATTATTAAGTTTAAGCTGTTGGCGCAAATGTTCATTTCTCTCGCATTGTGTGGGAGAAACATACTGTACGATAGGTGAGCCTTTTAAAATGGGAGAAATTACGAACGACGGTCATAAGTTATTATTGTATTGAAAATATTGTTTTAGGGGAGGGGGTTATCCACTGTATGATTATCGCTCATTCTATCTGTCATTGTTGACCTCCAGGTTTTTGAAGTAAGCTGAAAGGAAGTCATTGCTACCCTAGAAGTAAAGTAATGTGCTTGTACGTGAGCTGCAAAGTGTTTTATAATGTAACGATTGTAAATTAAGTTCTTGCGTGCTTGGTTTGCATATCATTTAGAGTCGCTCTGTATGGCCGTATGAGCCACCATCTAAGTTGTCAGGGCTGTACTCTTCATTATCCATTTGTTTAAACACTGAACTACATTGATTCTGGTGCTCCGGGTGGGCAGCCCGTAGAGCTGTGAACTCTGACGGGTGGCCGTTGAGTTAGTTTTTACTGTTATTTTCCATGCAAGGAATTAATTATAAGGCTTTAAAGCCTGGAAAAATGGTCAATTTTTAGGGAAAACTCTGTCTGTTTTGTCTCAGGATTTAAAGAAAATGATAACACTCCTAGCTTTTGGATTGGAGGCGTTACATTGTGCCATTTTTTGGTTCTATTTCAAGAAGGACACCAAGTCAGCATCAGAGCAAAGGGTCATTTAGGTTTTAGGTGGTATGTAAGTACCTTTGTAGTTCTGAGCATAAATGCCTCAGCCTTGGCCTGATCCTTAGCCTCGAAGATACGTTTGAATGTCTCCCTTTTTAGGTTTCTTTTTTTTTTAAAAAAAAAATTGACGGTAAAAATAATTGAAAACGGCACGTTTAAGAGAATAAATCTAGAGTCAGAGATGACTTTTTTTTAAAAATTTTTATTTTGAGTCTTTACCCTTCATTGTGAATTTATAATTGAAGTCAAGTTATTGTGGACTTTAACAAAACTCTCTCTTATTATAGGCTATTCCCATATTTTAGATTCAAATTTGAAACTTCATTTAGAATATGTTCATTTTTACTTATCCTAAATTTTATCATTGTATTCAACAGTGCTCAAAATGAGTGTCATTACTATGTCATGAAAGAGACAATCAATAAAGAGGTGAGGACGAAAGATATTGTACGTATTTTGTATAGATAGCAGTGACAGATATAGACAGTCGTATTAGAGGTGTTTATCTACTAACATTCATCCCCATATATAGTAAAAAATAAAATTAAAATAATACACAAAATATAATAGTCTACTATTACAATTATTGTTTATATTTTTTTTCATATTTGAAATCAATGCATCATAAAGTCATTAGAAAATGTGTCAAATTTAAATCTTTCACAATATAACAAATTATCGATGAGTCTAACCCCTTAATTTGGTTAATTTGATATGCTTTTAGCATATGACTTTCAAAATTCAATTGAAAAGAGAACTAGGATTAGAAAGATGACTAAAGGAGAGAGATTTAGAGAGTCATAGGGTGAGAGTATGGGATGGAAGATAGGTTGAGTTGTCTAGGGCTTGTTCTATTTCGCGTTTTAGATAGATAGATAGATATAACGAGATGTAAGGAGCTGTAAGAAGCAGTAAGGAGCTGTACGAAGCTGTAAGGAGATGTAAGGAGTTGTAGGAAGATGTAAGAAGCTGTAAGGAGCTGTAAGAAGCTGTAAAGAGCTGTCAAGATAGATACAAGGAGTTGTTGAATTGTAGAAGAGTTATATAATATAATTTGTTTTCCAATGAATGTTTTGGATGAAAAATAATAATATTAAAATAATATACTTATTGAAAATAAATAATTAGTTAAGTTAATTACACAACAATAAAATATATTAATCCCCATAAATTTGGTGAATAAAATTTCGTCCACTTGAGGTAATTTTTTATATGAACATTAGTTTGATCGAATAAGCAAAGTGCAAAAAAAAAAATAACAAAATTGAATACAACTCTTCAAATAAATGCCTATTTTAAGTAAATAATGTTTAATATAAATAAATGTATGGTCATCTATAATAATATATATTTTATGTTGAAACTCAAATATAATTTACGTCGTTATATTATGTTTTTATGTTTATGTAAATGCTGTGTTCATAAGATATTTATAAATTTTGTATATTGGTAGTATCATTAAAAAATATACATATTTTTGTAACTAAAATAAATGAATGTTATAAAAAATCTATGAGATGTAAGAAGATGTAAGAAGATGTAAGAAGATGTAAGGAGCTGTAAGGAGATATAAGGAGATGTAAGAAGATGTAAGGAGTTGTAAGGAGATGTAAGGAGCTGTAAGAAGATGTAAGAAGCTGTAAGAAGCTGTAAGGATAGATATAAGGAGTTGTTGAATTGTAAAAGAGTTGTACAGTATAATTTATTTTAGATGAAAAATAATAATATTAAAATAATATACTTAAGAAGCTGTATTTTGTATTTTTATTTTATTATTATTATTATTATTTTCATTTTTTATTTTTATTTTTTATTTTTTTTATTTCTTGTATTTTTTGTAATTTTGTAATTTTTGTTATTTTATTGTTTTATTTTTTTTATTTCTTTTATTTTTTTAATTATTATTTTTTATTTTTTATTTTTTTAAAATTTTAATTTTAATTTTAATTTTAATTTTTTTGTTCTTTTTAATTTTCTATTTTATAGTTTTGTAATTTTTAATTTTAATTTTTATTTCTTATTTCTTATTTTTTTTATTTTTAATTCATAAGTTTTTAATTTTTAATTTTTTAATTTTTAATATTAAATTTAAATTTAAATTTTTTAATAAAAAATAAAAAATAAAAAAATAAAAATAAAAAATAAAAAATAAAAAGTAAAACTAAAAATTTTGAAAATTTTAAAATTTAAAATAAACATAAAAATTAAAAATTAAAAATAAAAATTCAAAAATTCAAAAATAAAAAATAAAAAACTAAAAACAAAAAATAAAAAATAAAAAAAATGAAAAATAAATGCTTAAAAATAAAAGAATAAACAAAAAAATTAAAAATTACAAAATTACAAAATTACAAAATAAAAATTTGAAAATTTAAAAAAATAAAAAAAATTAAAAAATTAAAAAATTAAAAAATTAAAAAATTTAAAATGAAAAATGAAAAATAAAAAATTAAAAAAATAAAAAAAAATAAAAAAAATAAAAAAAAATAAAAAAAAATAAAAACTAAAAAATAAAGAACAAAAAAATTAAAAATTAAAAATTAAAAATTAACAATTAAAAAATTAAAAATTAAAAAATACAAAATAAAGACAAAATAAATAAAATGAAGATGTAAAGAGATGTAAGAAGATGTAAGGAGATGTAAGAAGATGTAAGGAGATGTAAGGAGATGTAAGAAGATGTAAGGAGATTTAAGAGGATGTAAGGAGATGTAAGCTCTTAGCTAAATCCTAAAAAACGCGAAATAGAACAGGGTCGTAAAAAGCTGTAAGGAGATGTAAGCTCTTAGCTAAATCCTAAAAAACGTGAAATAGAACAGGGCCTCAATCTATTGTCTTAATCTTAACCATTAAAGTAAATTATTGAATTAATAGTGTCATCCTTTAGATAATATTTCAAAATTGCAGTTGTTGCACTTGCTTTTAGTTGCACTAAAGAATTCCTAGGTGATTTTACTTTAACACAGACGCTTTAGCACATTTGGCTTTAGAAAAATGTCACACAGTATTTCTATTCAAGTGCCAGGGTATCACTACAAACTTTTGGCACTGATGAATAAATTATTAAGAGTATAGGAATGCATTTTCAACTAAAGGATGCCAAACAGAGGATACACTAATGTTATAGGCATCATAATTCATTAGTTCCATAATAATATGATTGTTGCACTTACTTCGAATGTCATTTATATTGATTTTTGCATTTTTGGGGGCAAAAAAAAAAAATTATACATTTTCTTATACGCTAATATGGTATATAACAGATAATGCGGACATCTGCCACCTAAGAAATACTATGGGCGCCCCATAGCCATGACTTTCCCTTGTGATAGTTGATAAAATACAATCAGTGAAAAAGACTTAATCAACATTTATAGATTAATATAATGAAAAGGAAAACTAAGAAAATTAAAACTTATCCGTCACTTTCGTAAATCTCATTTCTTTCCAATTGGTAATGTTCATATGGAGGAAAAAGGATTACAAATTTAAACTTTTGTCCCACCTGGGTCCCATGCTTAACAATCACAGACGGCACTTATGAATGAACATACGTGACATAATTTGATTTGCTCACTACTTCATAATTAATTAATGGGACCATATGTACGTATCTCTTACACCACTAATAACTTCTCCAAGCTTCGGGCTAATCCAACGTTAATTGTAATCTCATTCCTTTTTGCTAATTAAATTATAATAATATCTAAATCAATACAGATTTGTTCAAGTTATTTTAGTACTTATTCCTATTAAGTAAAGTCTCGGGTTCGAATCTTATGAATGCAAAAAATCTGTAATGAAAGAACTCTACCCTTAACTGGACTAACAGTAGCTCGAGTCCAATGAAATGAAGGATCGAAAATCAAAAAAATAAATTATAATAACGTCTAAGCCCAAAAAAATTAAATTATAATAATGACTAATATATATTTAATCATACAAATATATATCAAGTCAACCCACCCGGGAGAATGATGTGAGCTCAGGTGTACAAATCGAAGTTCAAATTTAAATAATAGTCTAAGTTGACGTCCTAATTCGCTAATTCCCACACGGCATGCTTTTCGCCTATGATTAAGCATCTAAATAACTTTTTTTTTTTAAATATAAATGACCAGCTCTCTAGTTCCGTGATTTCCATGTGTTTGGTTTTTTGGTCCGTAAGGATTTTCATGCCTTCGAACCTTCAAATATATATATATATATATATATATATATACCCTGTTTGATAAAGAGTTTTATAAAAAGTTTTTTGGTTAAAAAGAACTTTGGGTGTTTGGTGAAAGAATTTTTTAAAAGAGTTTTTTGGGTCCAAAAAGCTAATTTGAAAAAGCTAATTCCATAAGCTTTTTGGAAGAACATTTTGAAGAATTAGCTTTTTGTCTCACAACTTTGTCAGAAACAACTACTTTTATCAAATAGCTTTTCAAAAAACAGCTAATTCAAACAGTTAATGTAAACAATTAACTTAAACAGCTAATAGCTAATACAAACAGCTAACAGCTGTTTGCCAAACATGATCATATTTTAAAGTAAACAATAATCATAAGACCCCAATTCTCTGTATAATGCTCCCGATAATGGTTTACCATATTAAATAAAATGAAATAAGATGAATGTTGAGCGCCAAAATAAAAAAGTATTCAGAATATGTTAGTACTAAGAATTCGCGTGGTGCAAAAAAAACGAAACTAAAGCATCGGTTAGTTGGAGAACCCTTTTTAAAAATCAATTGAACCGGATTTTTTATAAAAGAATTTGCTCAGCTTTGGTTGGACGGTTCGAAAAATTTTAGTAACCGACGGTTAATCAATATTAAAGTCTTTCTGAAACAAAAAAAATAATTCAAAAAAATTAAAAGTTGATATAAAATGTAAAATTTTAAATTATTTGTGAATAGTCAAAAGGCAACCAAACCGAAAACTAGTTAATCGATTTTTTCAATTTGATTATGGTTTAGATTTTAGCCAAACCGAAAATTTTAGTCAACTGAAAATTAGTTAATTGAATTTTTCGGTTCAGAATTTTTTTTTGGCAAGGCGGTTCATAATTTTTTGAACCAAAAATTTAGTTAACTAGTGTTAAGTTAACCGAAACTCTAATGAGTGACTTTGCCACCCCTAATATTTGTGTACCAATTATCAGAAAAAATAAAAAAAGAAAACAAAAAGAAGAAGATTCATCCTGTGACCCAGGACACCCATTTTCATCGGACTTGTAATTATTAAGCTCGTGACCCTAACTACGACTAGAATTTGGTTGGAAAAATTTGATCGTAAATAGTTTAGTTTATATCCATCTCAATCGATACATAGTTTGATAACACATCGGTAGGGTAATAACTTGATTGGATCAGCTCTAATATGATCCAAGTCAAAATAATTTTGCGTTACAATTTAAAAAATAATTTAAGATGAATCTAATTTTTTTTGTCTTAACCTAAATTTAACCAATTACCATCATATTTACCTCCAAAATGCATGCAATAACTAATATTAAACTCCCAATAACTATCTTTGAAATATAGTACTATCGTTGAAAAAGATTTTTATTTTGCAAAAAAGGTCGGCTTGTTATTTCATTCATTTTTTTTTTTTGGGTAATTGAAAATTGATCAGACTAATCACATTATAATATTAAAAAAAAAACCCCTTGAGTTGGATAAGGGGGAAAAACAATTGAGTATCCAATTGCGCCTTTATGTGGGGAGGCATAGTCATGGAACTGCTAATTGTGGTACTAACCAAAATAGTACAACTGGCGGCTGGCCAGTGGGCAGTGAGACAATTAGTCTTTTCAGTTCTCTCTCTCTCTCTCTTTGAGTTTGCCAACTCACATGAAGCATACGGCAAGGAGTGAGGACCATGATGACAACTAAGCATCGCATTCAGACACGCTGGATGGTCACTCCGTTGACCTTATGATTCTATTTGTATCTGTGTGCCGGGTCATTTCATACTTATTTGGCAAGAAATCTTTCAAATCTGGGTCGATTTCGGTTCAATTTATTTCTTGCCGGCATTTATGCAATTCTGGGTCTGATTCTTGGCAACCCTAGGTCCCAAATTTGACCAAATTCTGCTATTTGGGTTCAATCTCCAAGTGGGCATTGATTATTTTTGGGTGTAATGCTCAGAGCTTGAAATGGGTTCCAAAGGAATTGATGATTTGGAAGAGAAAGAGTGTGGGGGAAGAAGTTCAGATGCAAAATGTCATGAAGTCAATACTGTCAAGCAGTTTTCATCTAAAGGTATGCATTTTCAATTTTAAGAACGAGGTTATTGCTTATGTTCATTGTTGGGTTTATGGTGTAAAGTGTAAACTGTACAGAAAGGAGGGCATCCTTGCAGTTTTCCATTTTTCTTTTCTCAATTTTGATGGTGTGGGAAACCCCGAGCTTATGGTCACTAGTCCTGGTTTCAATTTTAAGACCAAGGTTTGTCTTAGATGGTTCTTTTTGGTGTTTTTGCCTCTCTCAATTGGAGTAGAGCTAATTGTCAGCCCATAAGGATTTAGCTCTCTAGTATAGACTTTCTCCCTTCACGAGAATCAAGCCCGATACCTGGTTTAAGGTGAAAAACAAGTGTCTAACTACTTGAACCAACCTGCACTGATTGGGTTGTCTTGCACGTTACAAGGAAAAGTGGGTCAAAATGTCAAAAGTTGTCATGTGGCTTGCCTTACATGTTACAAGAGGGGTGTAAATCTTTGACCCTGTTATTCTTTGATTGAAAATTTGAAAATGCAGACTCCGGTTTACTGTTATCTAAGATTATTTCTCCAGCTCTAAGTTTCTGAAGTGATGTACCCTGTTTCATGATCTCGGTGTGTACCACTCTCATTTTTGTAAGGGAAGGAGTTGAAATGTACGATGGGCACCCTCGTTCGGAACTCTTAATTTTAGCCCAAGTACCTAAGTTGGAAACTGACCCTCCAACATGGTACTTTAGAGTATATTAATGTAAACACTCAAAAGCTCAAAGAGTAGTTTGATACTTGAAGACATGCTCGCATTGGACACTTGTAGCTAGTCCTGACTCTTGAGTGACATAGACAATAGATCATGTGTAACAAGGAAACTAAGTCACTGTGAATCTGTTAAGAGTGACTGATTTAAAAAGCATTGGACCTCATTGATGCTTAAAATAGTATCTTTTTCTTTGTAAAGTTTCTGCTGGAACTGTGGAGCTGAATGTAACTGGAAGTGATCCTGCATCTTCAGAGACCCCAGACCTCCATGCCGCTGAAAACAGTCCAATTCATATTGATGGCATTGTTCCAAGTTCTAGGAAAGCTATTCCAAGGTTAGAAATTGCTATGATTGTTGTTGGCACAAGGGGAGATGTTCAGCCTTTTCTAGCTGTGGCAAGGAGACTTCAGGCATGTCTGAACGCTTTGTTTTACTTTATTAGATATATTTGCTTGGAGTAGTTCTTATCCCTGTTCTGTGAGTTTCAAATCCTTTGATTAAATTAATTCGTGAACTGTGGTATGGTGTATGGACAACTAAGAACAATTTTTTGATGAGTGATGTTGGGTGTTGACCGCAGTCCTGCAAATGTAAATTCATTCACAAAAGCTAAATTTAATACATTACGCAACACTCAGTTTAACACTTTGACAAACAAAGATGTGTAAGGATCTTCTATGTCACAATCCTCTCCACATAAGCAAGGATTTAAGGCAAGTCTAGAATTCATTATAAACAGAAGTATGCAAGAAGTTAGGACGCATTTGGTATTCTTGTTTAACAATAAATTGCCCCCTGCCATACCAAAACTTGTTCAGAGTTTGTGCTCGTGTCTCTTCTTTTGGTGCCACTCTGTGAGCCTTAGACTCTTTGTACTGAAGTTGAGGTGGGAGTTCTTCTCAGTAACACCAAAGTCCCCACAAATATGAAGATTTTCTTCTTTTTGGGTCTAGGAATGCATATGCTACTACCAAATATATTTTGGCAGCCCCAAACCTCATCTAATAGTGTTTTCGTGAGCTCTATGACCATGGAAACCAAAAATTCCAATCCCATGGCACACATATGCGATGGAACACATTGCATGTCTACTTTCTTTTCCAATGAGTTCTAGCTGTTTTCCTTCAGCAAGTATGATGCAGGCTATAAATGTTTTTTTTAATAAATTTTTGTGTCACTACGTTTTTTTTGTGGGGGTTTTGTACCTATATCAATTCAAGATTTTTTCTTTTTATCTGTACAATATTTTGTAATTATTATTCTTGCTATTATCTTTCTTTCCACCATTTTTCTTTACAATTATTTTTTCTTTTGATTTTATTTTATATAAAAGTAAAGATCATAGATAATAATTGTTAACGGAATACAAAATATTTTTTTGATAATAATTGAATACAAAATATTAAATATATGGAGAAATAAATAATATGATAAAAAAATGCAAATACATTTAACTTTTGATGCGATATCATTTGGACAAATTCTTGAAAGTGAGATTCACTTGCCAAAGTTAAATCTACATAGCTGTCATGCAAGGCCTATCGGTTGTGGGTGTAACTCTTCTTGTTAGTGCCTGATATACTCAACTTCTAATTGGTATGGTAGAATTGGAACTTTACAAAATAACATTTTGTTGATGATTTGCCTGGGAAATGACAATAAATCACAAGGAAGAACAGAGTAATCTTGCTGCCTCCATGAAATATAGTGCTATTCTTAGAGCATGGCACTTCCTGCACAGTAATAATTGCCTAGAGCATTTAATTTACCATTGGGAAACAAAATGCTAACATCACGGAGTTATGACTCATTAGAGAATGAGGGCTGCCAGAATTTCTCATTGTGAGATATTTTTGGGAATAAGTTCATATTGTCCCACGTTATTCTCCAAGTTATGACTTGAGCTTTCAGTTCACAGTCAGTTACCAAGGCCTTGAGATCCTTGGTGTATCATATCACAATGATCTTGTAACATTGGACATGTATTCTTTAGTCCTTTTCTTTCGCATTATTGAATTACGGATTCTAATTTGTTCTGGGATACAATTTCCGATTGCTATTACTTAAGAGAGTGTGTAACCACATATCTTTGCATTGTACATGCTCTCTTCTATGAGTCGTCTTCTCCTTGCTCTTCTCTTGTGGAAAGAACTTTTGATGCTTTCTTAATATGATCTGGCCTCATCGTCCTTGCTATGTGTCAACATTACTGCATCCTAGACTTAACCTTCTGTATGTATTGGGCATCAGTTAAATAGCTAATCTATACTGCAGAGGGGGGAGGATAACAGGAAAAGGAACACATTTTCTTTCTTCTGTATTATATACAGTACAAATCAAATTTGCTAATGGAAAGTAACATGGCTGCAGGAATTTGGTCATCATGTTCGGCTAGCAACTCATGTTCTCTTCAGTGACTTTGTCAAGTCAGCTGGTGTGGAATTCTATCCTTTAGGTGGTGATCCAAAGGTTCTAGCAGCATGTAAGAACTTTTTCTAGCAGTTTCTAGCAGTGTTGTTAACCTTTAGTGAACTTTCACTGATTTGTATTTATTTTCTTATTGGAGGAAAGTTTGGTGAATAACATGTTGGAATGTTTGATCTACTATTTTGAGCTAGTTTCTAGATGTTGATGGCCCTCTTTGCTGGGTATGAATGGGTAAGAGGCACTAACAGAAGTTTTGCTTACATTTAAAATACCCGAGGAGGCATAGTCTCCCTCGTTGAGAAACAAAAGAAACCAGTGTGGTAGAATATTGAGCGGAGTCTATTGAGAGGACTTAGGAGGTGATATTTTTGGATTGCATGCAAGTTTTCCTCTGATTTCGTACTGATCTTTCAGAAAATGCCTATTATTTTCATTTCTGGACTGAGAGAGATACTTGATAGTGTGAGGCAAATTAGATGGATAATTCAGTTTACTGCTTAGGTTTAAATTCAGCTAGTATCTTCCTCTGTCTCATTGAGTAACTTCCACTAATTGTGACATGCTAGCTTAAGTAGCAGTGGAGATAAAGGCAATTTATCTAACTTCTTAGGACTTAGGATTGAATTAAAATGGGCAACAAAAATTACATTGTATGCGATTTTCAAGCTTTTGCTTCCAGAAGGTTTGCATGCATTTAGTGCACATCTTGAAGAAATTTTTCCTGCAATGTCTGAGGCACTATGCATTATGACAAAACCATTAATAGTGAGCATTTTTGTGTTTTTTTCACCATATGCAAGTTCAGGACATTGGTCAAACTGTGTTATACTACATGCTTGAGGAGTACATGTACCCAAATGTCCTTTTGTTTTCAGCACATTTTCCAAAATACAACATTATTCTGAGCTCCTGAAGAAAAATTAATCCCCTCCTTTCCTGAAAATCAGATATGGCAAGAAATAAAGGGCTGCCCTTGGCACCGGGAGAGTTTATTCTTCAGAGGAAGCAATTTAAGGCTATTATGGAATCAATTCTACCTGCTTGCACCGAACCAGATGTACAGACTGGTGCACCGTTCAGAGCTCAAGCAATTATTGCTAACCCTCCTGCTTATGGTATGTTCCTGATGTTGAAGAGCAACATGTGTTGACATTACGTGTTTTTAGACCTTTGGTTAAGTTTGTATGACACTTCTCGTATTATGATTTATTTTCCCCCCTTGTTCGTGTACCTTTTTACTGGTGTTCAGGGGGGGTGTTGTATTTTTTAATTTGGGGAGATCCACAGCAGGATCAATGCAGTGGTAATTTGCTAACAGTAGTTACGGCTACTAATTACGAACTTATGGGCCTTATTTTGTAAATTCCATTGCTGTTACATGTATTATTGCAATGTGCTAATCATTTATCACAATTGATTACATTGTAATCAGTAAACGACAAATGATGATGCTTCGGACTCATGACAAAATTTTAACAAAACTGTTTGTAAGATTGGATGCATTTATCCAGTCTCCACAACTCCATATTAGCTGTCAATCTTAATTTTCTTTTCTTTTCCTTTCTTCTTTCATGTTTTGTGTGGTTTTCTTGGAGAGGATGGCATACAATCAGATTCTGTCTCTTATCCCCCCCCCCCCACCCCCAAAGGGTATCCCAATGAGTCATTCTCATTAGATGCAACCCGATAACTTGCAGGACAAACACATGTCGCTGAAGCTCTTGGTGTGCCTCTACACGTACTCTTCACAGTGCCCTGGACGTACGTGATTCCCTAGCTACGCCTTAAAAATACATGTCAGATTAGATGATTTTTCCTTGGATCCTGAACAATCAATGCTGTTCATGTCTCTTTCTGTTATAATTTTGTGAAACTGTTTCTTAAAGTATGTCCATTTATTAAGCACAACAATTTATGCTGGATGCTAAACGGCTGCTTATAATTAGATTAATATGATTGTTTGGGTGGGTTACTGGTACAACGATGAGTATGGCATTAAGAATGTTGCATGTGGAACAGAATAATGTGGTTATTACTTGGCCTGATGACCAAGATCGTAAGGAGGGAACTGGTTTGGTAGTTTGCCTCTTGGAGAGGTGCTAAAAGCTATCGTTTGAGGTCAGCAGGCTTTGGAAGTGTGGTCTGCCTGATAAGGGAATGACTTAGAGAACTTGGGGAATCCTCTCTTCGAATGCAGAAGGAGAATAAGCCCAACCAAAGAAGAGATTGGGAGTTACTCATTCTGTTCTTTGACATGGGAGACTAGACCTGACAAATGGATCATTCGGTTCTTGTATGGCTTGGGTTAAGTTTGGGTCGGGTCATATTTTGGGTTAAGCGACATTTTGGGTCGGTTCGATTTGGGTTGGGTGAACTTTGGTTCGGATCAACCAATTTTTGGTCCAATACATGTGTCATGCAAAAAGAAGCAATTTTGTAGAAAATTTCGGTTCGGGTTAATTAAGGTTTCAGTTTATTTTCGAGTGAGCATATTTCGGATGTTGGGTCAGGTATGAGTTTGGGTTGTTTAATTTGGATTTCAGGTCTCGGGTTAGGTTTGCTAGGTCTATGGGACACTACTTTATCATTCCTATCAAAGAATGTCTTTCACTGTTGCAGTGCAGTTTTTGTTTCAGTTTGCTTATCCTTCTCAAGTCTTAACTCTTTTTCTATATTTTCTTTCCATTTTTCCTTACAATTTTCGGTATTTTCAGCAAGTGGGTCACCTACCTCTATTTCTAAAGGATCTTTGAAATATATATATATATATATATATATATATATATATATATATATATATAAAGGAGGAAGGGAATCTTAAATGCATCGGCCTCACAGTAATATATGTTGCTTAGTGTTGTTGATTTGGCTTTGTGTAATGTCATATTTGAGAATTTTTCCTGACGCTTGCTCCAAAAATGTAGGCCAACGAATGAATTTCCTCCCCCAATAGCTCATCTACCAAAAAGTCCTGGAAATAGGGTATGTCTGCCAACCCCTTCTGCCCACCAGGCCCCAGTGCCTAAATTTTTAATCCACTGTTGCCCTTTGTGGAATTTGGTGCAGGTGTCATATGTGCTGGTTGATTTATTGATTTGGTGGATCTTAAGGGATTTAATCAATGACCTTAGGACAAGCAAGTTGAAGCTTCCTCCTATTCCATACTTAAGCATATACTGTGGATCACTCTATCATTTGCCAACTGGATATATGTGGAGCCGGCATGTATTACCAAAACCAAAAGGTAGAATTATAAAAATTCTTTTAACTCTATTATAGCACACATATGTAGTTGGACTCAACTATCTAAAGAAGCTATGTGAAGTGAAATCCTTGGTCAATTGGACTCTGCATTGCACCTTATGTACAGTGTTAAACGCTTGAGTCTTGATGCTTGACCCTCTGACATGTACATGACGCTTCTTAGCCCGATCAGTTGATCACTGATGCTACACGTACCAATGTTGCATACTTATGTGTGAGCAAATGTCGAGAAGATCTTTCCTGGGTTCAGATGCATTTGTTTGACTAATGTGACACTTGACAAATAATTTATGCTGTTGTCAGTGAATTTATGGTGCACTGGTATGGCTGTATGTTTACACCACCGTAATGTTTCATGTAGGAATGATACTTACGCTATGTAACAATAAGTTTGTTTATCCAAATATGACGGTAGAAATAAAGAGGTAGTAGGGTGGAGCTTAACTTTGAGATGCAGACTTTAATGGTCGTGTTTGTAATGGCTTAAAGTTTTCCTTTTTTTATTAATATCTTTTTGATGGAATTAATGTCTTAAAATTCTCACAAAAACTGAATGCTTGCAGATTGGGGTCCTTTAGTTGATGTTGTTGGTTATTGTTTCCTAAATGATGGCTCAAAATATCAACCACCGGAAGCGCTTGTTAATTGGATGAAGAAAGGGGCGAAACCAATATATATAGGGTTTGGAAGCATGGTAAGACTACTAAGACTTTCTTTTTATTTATTTATTGGAGCCATATACACTTCACAGTAATGTGGAAGACTCCGTTGGAAGCAGAAAATATACATTTCAACATTGTCATGCTATTGTCATGATAAGAAGCATGGAAACCATTTACTAGCTAAAAACCGTGCCATTAATTTGAATATTTTAGCCTTTGATAGAGTGAATTTTAATAGAGAATTCTTTCCCTTCTTCGATGCATCTACCCCTCTGAAAACGGACAAGGTAGAATCATAGTGACAGTTGATAGAAT
Source organism: Selenicereus undatus (assembly GCA_017589665.1). Lineage (NCBI taxonomy): Eukaryota > Viridiplantae > Streptophyta > Magnoliopsida > Caryophyllales > Cactaceae > Selenicereus > Selenicereus undatus. The sequence goes on along the minus strand of JACYFF010031954.1, from coordinate 19,272,780 downwards.
CAGGTTATTAACATAACACTATGCCTATTCCCTGCACTGCCTCATCTGTAAATTCGCTTGGTTAACTATGACGAAAGAGTAATTCTCTTCCTTTGTTCAGCTTCTTGATGATCCCAAGAAAACTACGGAAATCATTCTTGAAGCACTGAAAAGTACAGGACAGCGTGGAATACTCAGCCGTGGTTGGGGAGACCTTGGTGTTTGTGAGTACTTTCAGCTTGGTTTGCTTTCCGTTAGTTTCTGATCTCTTGCAATTTGGCTTTTCCATTTGTCACTATATCTGATAGACAAAGGACTCAAGCCCTGGGGAGATCAGCGTTTTGCTGTCGACAAAATTGACTGACCGCAATTTCTAGGGAATACAGAGTGTTATGGTGTTAGTATTGATAAGCAAAGATTTATCAGCCTCTTTATAGGTAAAGATATCTGTAGAGGTAATGTTACCTACATCTAGATCTCTCCAGACCTGTCAAAGCGGGATCCACATTAGGAAGTGTCGTGGTTATTGAAAGATTTATAGACAGAGATAGTTTTTTTCGTTTTTGTCTTGCATAAAGTTGTGAATGGTTTCAATTTTTTTAGCATACATGGTAGTGCATGGTAGATAACAATATGCTTTTCTTGTAGCAGATTGTTTTCTTGTTTGGAAGAAATAAATTTCTTTCACACTTAAAATATGATCTTTCATTATCGGATCTTTGAGGTTCAAGTACAACCTAGTCCATGGTTGCTCCTCCTTTTCCCCCCACCCCCAAAGAAAGCCAACCCCAAATGGTCCGATTTCTTATATGACCTTGTTTGTGTCTTGCAGTATCAGAAGTTGCAGATTATGTCTTCCTTCTAGAAGATTGCCCCCATGACTGGCTTTTCCCCCAGTGTTCTGCAGTGGTGAGTTGATAGTCCACCCTGCTTTTTTTGATTTTTATTTTTTTAAGGTTTAGGTCCTGTTCATGAACTTAGGCCATGTTCTTTTCATGGGTGAATGCTCATCTTTAATTACTTCCCACTCTTTGCCATTCCTTTCCACTCCTTATAATAAATATCACTCATTCCTATTCCTACTCACTCCCACCCATTTTTATTGTGATTTTTATTATTACTGTTTCAAAAATGTTTTCTAATAGTTGATAATATTACAAATGACTTTATTTTGGATACACCTTTTTTAACCCAGATTTATCCTTTTAAAGTCAATGAATCCGTAGTTCATACAAAAATTATGGGAAAACAAATTTCTTTTAACTTCTTTACCACTGCTCAACAAAGAGAAGTGATTAATTTACAAACGTCATCTATTTACCGACATATTAATGTCTTACAAACAAAGCAAAATCAAATATTTCATCTTCAGGAGGAAATTTCTTATCCTCGAATAGAAGAACAGTTGCAAAATCCCACTATGCAACAAAAGATTTTAGACTTTAGCAAGTAATCAAGAGAAAAGTCTGCTGTGATCTCCCTAATGGTTTTTGGGAAAGAAAAAGGCATCCTAAGAAAAGGATTTTGATGAAAGAAACATACCTAAAAAAGCCTGACCTACTCAAAAGGAATTTTGAGCTTTTTGAGCATTGCAAAAGAAAATTCAATATCTTTTAGATAAAAGGCTTATACGACCTTCTTAGTCTCCCTGTAGTTGCGTTGCATTTTATGTTAATAACGCTGCTGAAAAAGAACGAGGAGTTTCAAGGCTAATTATTAACTACAAGTCTCTTAATGAAGTACTCCAATGGATTAGATGTCTTATACCAAACAAGAGAGATCTATTAAATAGATTATACAACGCCAACAGATTATACAATGCCAAGATCTTCGCAAAGTTTGATATGAAATTAGGGTTTTGGCAAATTGAAATTGCTGAGCCTAACAGATATAAAATTGTATTTACGGTTCCATTTGGTCATTATGAATGTAATGTAATGCCATGTGGTTTAAAAAATGCTCCTTCAGAATTTCAAAACATTACAAATGATCTTCAATCCTTATACGTAATTTATTATTGTTTACATAGACGATGTATTAGTCTTTTCCAATACTATTGATCAGCATTTTAAACATTTGCAAACGTTTGTACATGTTGTAGAGAAAAATGGTGTAGCCGTTTTAGCATTAAAAATGGTTTTATTCCAAATTAAAATCAGATTTCTGGGGTATGATATTTACCAAAGCACTATTGAGCCCATCATGAGATCATTAACATTTGCTGATAAATTTTCTGATGAGATTAAGAATAACAAACAATTATAAAGGTTTCTTAGGTGCCTCAATTACGTTTCAGATTTTTTTTCCCCTGCATTTGCGACAGTTGTGTGCACCCCCATATAGGATGCTTAGAAAGAATCCAGTCTCTTGGACTCAGGTGCACACCAAAGTAGTCAGACAAATCAAAGAAAGAGTTAAGTCTCTTCCATATTTAGGGATACCTAATCCCTCTGCATTTATGATTGTTGAAACAGGTGCATCTGATCTGGGTTATGGTGCCATTTAAAATAAAAATTAGAAAGCCTGACCAATGAACAATTAGTTAGGTTTCGTTTAGGCCTTTGGCTTGGACTATAACAAAATTACTATACCATTAAAAGGAAACACTATCTGTAGTAGTTTGTATTTCAAAATTTCAAGATGATCTATTTTATAAAATTTTTTTTGTTCGAATAGATTGCAAACCAGTAAAAGAGATTTTCCAAAAAGATGTCAAAAATCTTATACTATCCTGGGGCCTTCATATTTTATCTGTGAGGAATCCCTCCCCCTTCTTATAAGAGATATGAGACCTTGAGTATGTGGAGAATCACTTCCCCTATCCCTTGGAGGTGTGAGATCCTGAACGTGTGGACTAACTACATGCTCAGGAGTAGGAGATTGAGGATCAGCCTCATTCTTAGGTTGACTCTCCTTAGGAATTGGAGATTGAGGATGGACATTATTCTTCTGAGCAGACAAGTCTCCCTCGTTCCTTTTGGGTAGGGGAGGTGTGCCATCTTGGGTGACTTGGTTAAAATTCAAATTCTCCATCTTACTGAAAGATGGTTGAATGTGTTGTTGTAACTTATATAGTTCGACATCGTTCTTTATTTCACCAACAGTAGAAAACTCATCGTCAAGAAAATCGACATTACAAGAATCTATTTGTCATGCCACTATTAGGGCGTTCCCTGTACATCACAAATCTTTTAGAGTGTACGGGATATCTAATGAGCACCATCTTGATGACTCTTGGACTAAGTTTTTCGTGTTTATAGGATGGGTTATGCACATAGCCGAACAAGTCCCATAGATGTAAGTTGTCTGAGGATGACTTTTTATCAAATCATAAGTTATATGGTGTGGTAGATATATTCTTACTTTGCACACTATTAAGAATATAGGCTGCTGTAAGCAGCGCATCCCTCAGAAACTGATTGGGAGGTTAACATGTGCCATCATTGGCCTGCTTATGTCAAACAATGTACGATTCCTACGTTTTGCAGCACCATTATGTTTGCAGAGTGTGTGAAATCGGTAGCTGTCTTTCTATACCATTCTCTTCACAAAAACCCTTTGAACATATTAGAGATATATTCACGACCTCGATCAGCAGAAAGAGTTTTAATTTTTTTTAATTCCAATTGAGTCTCTATTTCTGCCACGAAGCATTTGAACACATCAAGCACCTCATAGCAGTGAGATAGTAGGTACATATACCTTTATCGTGAATAATAATCTATGAGAGTAATTAAATGGATAACCCAGTTATGTGCTTTAAGGTTCATGGGTCCACAAATGTCATATTAGACTAATTCTAAGGGATTTGATGCTCTCGAAGCCTTAATGAAAGGCTTTATGGTTGCTTTGCCTTCTAGCCATGACTTACACCTAGGTGACTTAACCCTAATGAATCAATCTAAAAGACCTTTTTTAGCTAACTTATTCTGTCTTTAGCCCACATGGCCAAGTCTAGCATGCCATTTAATAGATTTAGAATTAGAGTCAAAATATGAGACAAAAGTAGAAGATATATTATAAGAATCATTCAAATCCAAAACAATGAAGTTTTCTTTCAATGTTGCTTAGCCAAACGAATGGCCATTATAGAAAAAATCCAAACCATTAGGACAAAATCCAAAAGTAAAACCTAATATTATTAAAGAAACATAAGAAAATAAGGAGCATTGCACCTCGAGTGCATAGAGAACCTCTTGAAGAAGCAGCTTGTTTCATCCACAGAGTTTGAGATGTTGTGTTCCTACTCTAAGAACATATTCCTCGCTGTCGTTCCCTAGTGTGATAGTTCGTGAATACATTGGGTAGTGATGGAACTCCATGAATCCAGCTTTGTTCTAAATTATGTGTTTTGTTACCACTATCTCTACAATCCATTGAGGACAAGAGTTAACAATGAATGCATGGGAACAAACATATAATTTAGGAGTTTTAGTGGAAAGAAGTATCTTGGCAGGCTCAACAAGACAATCTTGAGCAAAATGCCATTTATTTCCACAATTATAGCACTTCATACGTATCATATACTTAGCTCTAGTGCCCTTAGCCTTATGCTTCTTGGCGAAGCCACCTTTAAGGCTAGAGTTCTAAGAGGGCGAGGATCCTTCTAGGGCTTCTTGTCGGGGCAACAAGCAAAATGCCCTTCTTTTTACAATTATAGCACTTCATACGTATCATATACTTAGCTCCAGTGCCCTTAGCCTTATGCTTCTTGGCGAAGCCACCTTTAAAGCGAGAGTTCTGAGAGGGTGAGGATCCTTCTAGGGCTTCTTGCCGGGGTAAGGCCTGTTGCCCCTGGGCTCACTCTTTTTGGCAACGAATGCCACATTGGAAGGTGCATATGCTTTCATAAGCTTTTCCTTAATCTCGAGATGTTTCGAAATTGTCTTGAAGGTTTGAATGTTCTCATTATGTGCCATAATGATTTTAAGGCCCTATTTGGCAACCAGCTTTTTGAAAAGCTTTCTTGCCAAGAAGAGCTTTTTTGACCAAGATTGGCTATTTGACCAATTAAAAAAAAACTAATTTGGGTGTTTGGTGACAAAGTTTTTTAGAAGAGTTTTTTGGATCCAAAAAGCTAATTACATGAGCTTTTTGAAAGAGTTTTTTTAAGAATTAGCTTTTTGTCTCACAACTTTATTAGAAACAACTAATTTTATACCAAACAGTTTTTCAAAAATTAGCTAATTCAAACAGCTAATACAAACAACTAACTCAAACAGTCAGCATCTAATATAAACAGCTAATAGTTGTTTGTCAAATAGGGCCTAAAACTCCTCTAATGTTCATTCTTATAAGGAAGAAGCCTAATCACATTCAGTACTTGTTCCTTCTCAGAAACATCTTGCTTAGCAGCTTTACAATCTCGAAATATGACACTCGTGATTGAAAGGTGTTCAGAGATACTATGACCAGAGTCAGTAGCATATTGCATCTATTTTAACTGCAAGGTACGTAACCTTGTAGCGGATGTTTGGCCGAACCTAATCTTAAGCTGGGCCTACATGTTCTAAGCAGTGGGGAAAAGCTCAAACTCACCAAAGAGATCGTCATGCATGCAAGACAACAATATGTAGCATGGAGAATGATCCATTTTGAACCAGGTGTGGTATGCCTTTATGTTTTCCTTATACTGCTCACTAGCAGTAATATCTTTTCCTTGTTCATCTGTGTCTACCAAAGAAGGTATAGAAGTCGTCAAGAGATCCAGCATATTACTCTTATTTAGAGTGAAAGAAACTTTTAGATGCCAAACATTGTAATTGAAGCCATCCAACTTTTCGTTAGAAGTTATACCACCTATCAAATTCTTAACTGCCATATCTGAAAGTTTATACAAATTGTTAGGCATATCATTTAATAAATAAATTATTAAGAAAACTCCATCATTCACATCATACATTCAAAATTTTTGCTAAACTCATAATCATCACATATGGATATGAATTAGAAGTTTCTTTAATTTAATTATACAATTCATAAAATTTTGTCAAACTAATTAAAATGTTGATTAGTGACTATAACAAAGATATTCACTTTTAACCATGTAAAACATATTTACACAAGGTTTGTCTTATATGAATCTAATTCATATAATATGTGCTATTATTAAAAATAAACTTTTATTTTATTAATATATAACACAAAGTTACTTCAAAGGTTCATGTTATTTATAAAACTTATTTATACGATAACATGAAGCTTTATTAAAAAATTGATAAAACAATATGAAATGTATTCATATAATTGCCATGTATTTTCTAAAACATATTCATCCCAACATTAACAACTATACAATTTATATATATTGGACCAAAGTAAATATGGGCAATTAATCCAACAAATGTGTTTTGGCCCAAAGTCATGACCTACCCAAAGTAAAACCAAAAACATACTAAAACCGGCCCGAAAGCAAATTTTCGGTCCAAAAATTGCCTAGACCGACCCCCTGTATAAATAAGTGGTTTCACTCATTTCTAACCTCAATTCTAACTCCACTCAACCCTAGCTCTTTGCCTCTCTGCCTCGAAATGGAAAGCTCACTGTTTCCCCATTCTCTCTCTTACACTATGTTTGGATTAGGATTAGAGGAGGGGAAGGGAGGTTAATTAACTCTTCTTTTCGTTGTTTGGGAAAAAAAATAATGGGGAAAAAGAGGGGAAACACTTCACCTCCATTAACCCCCATAATTCAATTTTTTGTTCCCCTCAAATTAGGGGTGAATGGAAGGGAGGGGAAGTGACATAAAAATTTGAATTATAATAATAGTAATTTTCCCTTTCCCCTTCCCTCCCCTCCTCTTTTTCTTTTCTAATCCAAACATAACATATATAGTTAACCTCCCTTCCCCTTAGCTTCAAATCCAAATAAGGTAAATATATTTTCCCTCCTTTCCCTTCCCTTCCCCTCCCCTCACCTCCCCTTCCCCTCTAATATCCAAACACACTGTTAGATCGAGAACCACGAGGCTTTAGCCCTCCGTCGCCTCTACCCATGACTTCCTTTCGCCTTTTAGAGCTGAGGAAAGTGGAGCATCGAGGCTCCTTCTTCATGAAGCCTATGTCGTCGCCATTAACCTTGTCAAGGGTGGCACATCCCGGCTACAATAACCCAGATGTGGAGCACCACACCCATTGCCCAAAAAAAAACCCACCAATGTGTAGATCGGTTGCAACCAAGCCGAAAAACAGTAGCTGTGCACCGAACCGCCTCTGACATGGTGGCACGTGACTCATACATGCCTCCCATCTGGTGGATTTCACGGTTTCTTCGCGGGATTTGAGTAGGTCGGTAGTCAAGGTGGTGGTTGGAGGAAGAAGAGTGAACGTCTACTTCGTCGATGGTGCGTGACTTGTACATGCTATCTCTCTGCGGTCTGATGGGTATGGCCCTGAGCTGAGTCTCTTATATCCTTTTCCCCCTTTTTATTGCGTTTGGGTCGTGATGGTGCCTGCTAGATCTATGACCACCTCCGCAAATGAATGGATGGTGACTGAGATTTTGGGGTAGTGGTTGGGAGTTTAACACTTCGGTGAGCCACTAAGGCTTCACCGTCGCTATAAGTTAGCGGCAGCCATGGCGTTCCCCCCAACCACTAAGGCCGTGGGTTATGATCTTGGGTTTCTTGGGTTGGGCAGAGATTTAGGGTTAGGTTTTACAGTCTACACTTGTACAGCTGGGATTTTTGGGTGTTCTGTTAGGGAATCAATTTTAGGGTTTTGAGCTTATGAGAAAGGAAAAATTAGCTTTCAAGTACCCCTAATATGAATTATGGACTACAATCATGACAACGTGCTCAGCAAAAAAAAAAGGATTGCATGAGTTGGTAAAACAATCTGGGTTGAGTCTTTTGATTCTGGTGCACACAGTCGTGTGGAAAGGCAGACTTTCATAAATTAATAGTAAAAATCAATTTGGAAAGTCGCATGAATCACAATCACAATCAGTAATTTAAAGAATCAAGCTTTTGGGTTAATAACCTGACAAATTTAAACCAATGATCTTAGTTGAGCTTTGGGCATCGATTTTGGATTGAGCATTATTGCATCCGTAGTTAAGAAATCTAGAGGCTTTCATTGACTAAAAAAAAGGGAAATCAATCTTTTAGTCAATTCTGGGTAGGCAAATATCATAATCACAGAAGCATACTTATAGAATAATAAAGTTACATAATTATTAAATTTAAGCAATTAATCGTATGCTCGAGCATGCTTAGAATAAACCAGATTATGAATAGATTAATCAGGACTAATTTGAACAGTTTAGACTCTGATGTTACTGTAGGAAAATAAAAGGACTAATGTTGATGTGGAATTAAATGTCGGGAATAGCCCACGTAATCCAAATGCTGCTAGACAGCAACTAGAGTTATCTTTGGAATTTACACCTTGAACCTGAATCCCATTAGATGGTAGGGAGGTCTTGAGAGAGAGGGAGAGGAGAATTGAAGATCTTTGTGTTATTGTGTCTTTAGTCGACCCCCTAAGCTTCGTTATATTATATACGTTGGGGTCGACTAGGGTTACTGCCCTTAGCGGCTTAAGTGGGCGTTAGTCCTAATCACATTAGGGCCCGCCAAGACGTACCATTAAGAACTAGACATAAGGGGATTTGATTTTTGCGTAAATTTTGCAGATTCACCATGGTGGTGCTGGAACTACAGCAAGTGGACTGAAAGCTGGGGTATGCTCTGAAGATGCTCAATTTTAATTTCAGGATATTGGCAAAATACTTTTGCTTCACCATGTCACACCATATGACAAATGTTTTTGTTTGATTGGCTATATGATTCAATGCAGTGTCCAACAACTGTAATACCGTTTTTCGGAGATCAGTTCTTCTGGGGTGATAAAATTCATCAGAAAGGACTTGGTCCAGAACCCATACCAATTACTCATCTTAGCGCTCAAGTTCTCTCTGATGCGATCAGATTCATGCTTCAACCAGAGGTAGTCCCATTTTTTACTCTTAACTCATCAACTAATATGATCAAAATTATGTTTGCGTATCATATTAATGCATAATGACCAACGCTTTTCCTGTTTTATATGTCAGGTGAAATCACAGGCAATGGAAATGGCTGAACTGATAGAGAATGAAGACGGCGTTGCAACTGCAGTTGATGCATTTCATCAATATTTAACTCATGAACTACCAATGCCACCATCTTCTATGTTAGAGGAAGATGATGGTCCTAATACTGTTAAGTGGTTCTTTGTTCAGATTGGAAAAATCTGTTGCCGTGCTTGTTCATAGGCTCTTGCAGATAGTGTAATGGGTGTTTGTATATGTTGCCTCCTAATCACCGTTCCAATTTTAAGTGGCATTTCATTAATTTTATTCATTTCATTGCAAGAATAGGTGTCTATATCATTTGCATGTATATCGTTACTTATTAGAGGGTGTTCTAAATCATTATTGTCATTTTTGTGATGATTTTCTTCCCTTGATTTTTGCTCTCCATTTTTTGGGTGGGGGGGGGGGGGGTTAAGGGAAGAGTAATGCCCTCAGTCCCATATGCAAAAGAAAAGAAACTTCAAATTAAAAAATATGTATTTGAATAGTTCTTGGTTATTAGATCAATATCTTATTGATTTAGCAATGATAACAGGTCTTGCATTGAATCCAACTTTAAGTTAGTAGCAGTAAACAATGAAGGGGTCTAAATTCCCCTAAATCACAAATTCATATAAATATATGATAGGTAGTAAATCTGATTGTAAGATCAGATTAAAGAGAGTGAGGGGGGAGGTGGACAGGTTAATGAACCAAAAGTATGGGAGTATTAAATGCAGTAGAGTATTTAAAGATGACCACCATCCCTTTTTTATTTTGGAGGCAATGTTAAGAGGACCCACGGGTGATCGAATTGACTATTTAGACTTAAATTAAACCGATTGACTCGATTTACCATCAAACCGGATTGAACCGTCATGAAGCTGTCGAACCTGAATTTTTTTTTGTATTTTTTTACCTCAAAAGTTAGGATGCTATTGTGCATTTTTCTCTTCTTTTTTTTTTAACATGTGTATTTTTTTATATGTAGAATAATGATCCAAATGAGATGCTCCAATGTTACTACTTGGGCAGATATGGACCATTCAATTAAAATTAGCGGCTGAGATTATAAGATATCAACATCCCTTGGCCATCCATGTGAATTTCCTACCACCAATCATGGAGTCCCACATGTCACGGAACCCACACCCCTCGGCCCTCACCCAACCCTCTTTCTTTAATGCTTTCACTGTGAAAACTCAGAATGATAGAGATAGATGTGAAAGGCGTACCGACAATGCTGATGTTGCGTAACCAGCCGCCATATGTTTCCGATCAACCGCCCAATGGTTTGATGGTCGGCTTAACCGTCAAAGCAAGCCAGCAAGCAAATAAGGTTCAGTACTCAAACTCAAAGCAAGGCAGAAGCAAAGAGAAATCCGGAACCAAAGCAAAAATGAAGTACCTTGACACAGCTGGTTGTCAGCGAGAACAGTCGGCGCCGGAATCAACAATCGACAAGGCGACAGCAGAGAATACGGTGTCAAGGAGGGAGGGTGCCGAGGAGGGAGACTTGCTAGGGCTTCGAGCGAGCGAGTGGCAAGATTTGGGCAGCCAAAAAATAAAAAACACAAGCTCCTTTATTCAAACTGGAAAAGTCCGGTCCAACCGCGGGTTAGCCGGTTTGACCGAGTCAGCTGGATCAATCGGATTTGACTGGTTTTTCCCGATTTGATTGTGAGAACAATTCTACTGATTATTCGGCCGGCTGCTGTGACCGGTTCCCGGTCCGACCGACTGGTCCGAGCCGGTTCTCGTCACCATGTTTGGAAGGAGGGAAGTAATGCCCTTAATTCCAAAAGCTGTATTGGCAAAATGAAGAAAGTCCTAATTGCAAAATAATATATCTGAATACGTTCTAGGAGTTAAACCAGGATCCCCTTATTTTACCAACAATAATAAATCTTATTACACTAAATCCAACTTCGGCCCTGATCATTTTGTGGCCAGACAATCCTTTCTCATTTCTCACTTTTTTTGCACTTCTTTCCACGCCTTAAAATAAATACCACTGTTTAATCAAAAAATCACATAAATTTTACACTACTCAACATACGATTTAGGTTCAAAATAAGTGTTAATTTTGAATTTTTATTTGGGCTTTATTTTTTTTCTGCCAAAAAATCAAAACAATGAAGTGGTAAAAAACGAAGAGATTGGGTAAAATATTGAAACTCAAGCAAGGACAAAGTTCAGCAGTCCAAATAAACTTGATCTAGTTCTTCTATTGCCTAACAAGAAAAAATAAATAAAATAAATAAAAAAAAAAAAAAAAATAAAAAAAAAAAAAAAAATATATATATATATATATCTGTGTGTGTGTAT
>JACYFF010031954.1:19195175-19236419 GCA_017589665.1 Selenicereus undatus | reverse complement strand
ATAAATATACGTGCCCGACACCCCTTTTTTCTCTAAACACTCCCATAACACTTCACGTGGTACTCTATCATATGCTTTCTCTAGATCTATGAACACCATGTGGAGATCCTTTTTCCAATCCCTATTTACTTCCATGAGCCTTCTTAAGAGATGAATTGCTTCAGTAGTTAATCTACCTTGTATAAAACCAAATTGGTTTTTAGAAATGGAAATATAATTCCTTAACCTTCCCTCAATGACCCTTTCCTATAACTTCATAGTGTGACTAAGCAATTTAATACATCTATAATTATTACAATCTTGTATATCACCCTTATTCTTATAAAGCGGGATGATTGTACTAAATCTCCATTCACAGGATATCTTCGCAGTCCTAAAAATGACATTAAAAAGCTTTGTTACCTACTCTATCCCCTCTTCACTCAAACACTTTCATATTTCCACAGGGATATGTTTTGGGCCCACAGCCTTCCCAGTCTTCATCTTTCCTAGTGCGTCTCTAACCCCTTCTTTACTAATACGACTGTAAAACCTATAGTTTTGTTGCTCCTCCTAAGCTCCTCTCTCATTTCTTTATATAAACTCACTCAACTCGCCATTAAAAAGCTTAGAAAAGTAACTTCGCCATCTCTCCCTTATTTTCGTATCCTCTACTAAAACCTTACTGTCAAGACTCCTTTTATATACCTTACATATCATGTGACCCCCAATCCATTGAAATTTATCTCTTATCACCACCGCACAGATCATCATCGTCATCAAATTAATCGCCACCATCAGATTATCACCATGATAGGATTTCTACCTATATTTAGCATAACCACGAATCTTTTCTGATTCCATTAGCATCATCATCATCATCTATAATCAACAACCATAACAACCCAAATTTTGTGGAGCACATATCTCCTCTTTCCAATACCCAGTCAATTAGGTTGTTAATGGCTGCTCAAGTGAAAGATTGAGAAGTTGGATATGTTAGATTCACTATCCTGATTTTATGGGAGTAGAAAGTTAGATAAGGCTGGAGTAATAGGGGTTGAAGGGAGGTAATGAGCATCAAATTCAGTAGCTAGCAATTAAGAGCTTATTTCTCTTGATCTGCTGTTTTTTATTTCTCTGCTTCAGATCTTAGTAGTTTCTGGGTTCCATTCTATTGTTGGTTCAAGTGCTTGGAAACCATTATTGAAAAATTTGAACAGTCGGTGAATGCTCTATCTTTATTCCATTTTCATGCTTCATTTCTCAGTTGTTTCCGTGCTTTGTTTTTTTTCGTTTCTTTTAGCTACTATTGCTCAGCTTCTAGTTTTGCTTTTTATTTAACTATCCCATTTAATTTTATTTTTTTTCTTTTTGTTTCGTTGACAACACCTCTATTCTCTTTTCTTTGTCAGGCCCCTTTTCGCTGATTTTTGTTTGGTATGAGGAGTCCTTGACTCCTATTTCACTTCACACCAATAGGTTAGTAGCAGTAGCAATAAATTTTATATTCTTTTATTATTATTATTATTATTATTATTATTATTATTATTATTATTATTATTATTGTTGTTGTTGTTGTTGTTATTATTATTATTATTATCATCATCATCATCATCATCATCATCATCATCATCATCATCATTAAACTTTTCCAAGCCTAAAGGAGCAAACGGTAGGTGGAGTTGTCTGGTATTTGTCTCCATGTGGCACATGTTTAATCCTAATATTGTTATTATTGTTTTATTTGTTTATTTTGGTTACTTAATGTCTACTCTTGTTAGGTTAATTCATTAGTTTAATCATTAATTTAGACATTTATAGGGAACCTAAAGTGGTTAATTTAATACTTTCATATTTGTAGGAACGACCTCGTATTCGTTGAATTATTATACAAGTTGACACCGTGCACTTGCGGCTGCTTTTTACATCAACAAGTTTTTGGCGTTGTTGGCGCGGATGGTACGTATTCAACTGGCTGCTTTTTGCTTCTGCGTCTTTGTTTATGTTTGAGTTTTTTTTATTCGTTTCATTTTTATTTGCGTAAATTTATTTAGATAGTTTTTAGTAGCTAGTTTTATTTCTTGTAAAAAAAAGAGAGATCAAAAATACGATTGCAGGTGTAGGACTTACATGATTGTTTGGGACAGGGAGTGTAAAAGAAAAAGACTCACTAAGATCGAACCTGGCCCTGAACGTGAACTTGAACTTCAACTTCAAAAAATGGCTACACAAGATAGGAATGACAGGGCTTTGAATGATATCTTTTACCCTCCACGTTCAACCCTACCTTCATGTTTTAATTTGTTTTCCCTAGGCACTAATGTGAACCTCAGACTAGAACCACATTACATTCAGATGCTTCCTAAATTCATTGGACTTGAAGGAGCTTATTTATTTGTAAGTGAATTTGAAGAAGTGTGTAATATGATACATATTCATAATATGCAAATTGATGTGGTCAAACTGATATTCGTTTCTTTCGCTTTAAAAGATAATACCAAGAGATGGATATATAGTTTGCCTGCTAACTCTATTTCTAACTAGAATGATTTCTTTAAAGTCTTTTCCTAATGGGAAAACTGTTAAATTCAGAAAAAAATTAATCAGTTTATTATGTTTGATAAGGAACCTTTTTGGGGGCACATGGAAAGATTTAAAAACTTGTTGGCTCAATGTCGCCACCATGGTCTTGATTAGTGGTGTCTTTGTCAAATTGTGTATAAGGGTTTGGGCCAATATACTAGGACTATGCTAGAGTCTATGTGTCAAGGTGGATTCTTATCCAAGAATCCTACCGCAGCTTGGGAACTCTTAGAAGACTTAGCTGAAAAGACAATGCAGTAGGAGACCACTAGAGATGATAGCCTAAGTTCTAGAATTGCTAGTGCCAAGGGGGGTATGCATTAAATGTCAAATTTGAGCCATACAGAGTCTTGGTTTGTAGCTTTAGAGAACCATTTAGAGAACCTCAGGTCTTTCAAAGCACCTTCATTACATGTTCTCACTATCAATTCCTATACCATACCTTGACTGCTTGCCCCTTCTATGCTCACTAGTTATCAACTAGAACTAATCAATCGAACATGGCCTACCAAAGGCCAAGAAATGACCCTTTTGCACCAAGTTGCAATCTAGGGTGGCGGAATCACCCAAACGTTTCTTGCGGTCAAGGTTTGAACTTAGGAGGTCCTAGCACTCATACCATCCTGTTCTCTAGAAACACCTCTATCCAACCCTACCAAGTGCCTAGCCTACCTCTTCCCCCTGTTGCCTATACACAATCACCTCCTAGCTATAATGAGATTGGTAAAAGATTTAACAATATAGAGAGATCACAGAATAGCCTAGAGAAAGTAATAAGGATAATGGCAAAACAGTTGTCTCAGTTGGTCTCTGCTAATAGGGAGAAGGGAACGCTTCCTAGTCAGATAAATCCTAACTCAAATGGAGGTTCATCCTCAATTCACCCACTAGCCTAGGATAATGTGAAATGGGTTAACGCAATAACTTCACTTAGATAAGGTTGTTTAGTTGATCATAACTTAGAAGACCTTGTGGATGTTCCTATTTAGCTTTCTCCATCTTTGTCTCCACGATCTCTCCATGAGAATGATTCCACTTCGCGGGATACTATTGATGACACCTCAATTGACTCTTCCTCTTTCTGACTAAATGACTTAGTTGACCCTAAGGAGAATAAGCAAGATGAGTCCAAGAAGGGAGATGATACATTTCAACCTTTGATTGTTAAGTGGGTTCATAAACTCATTGCACCCTTTTCGAATAGGGTATGGAACAAGAAGGACTAGACCTGTGTTGATAAGATTAGATAGAATTTCTCTCAAGTCAAAATCAACATTCCCTTCTAGACGCTATCTAGAAATGCCTCCACATGCCAAGTTCTTGAAATAGTTGTGCACTACTCAGAGAACAACCAATATCCCAAAGAAGGCCTTCTTCGCCTCTAACATGAGCTCTATTATCTCACGACAGATCCCAACTAAGTATAAAGACCCTGGTTGCCCTACTATTTTTATAATCATAGGGGACCAGACCATCTATAGAGCATTACTGGATTTAGGGGGCCAATGTCAATTTGCTTGCATACTCGGTGTACAAGAGGTTGAGATTGGGAGAATTAAAACCTACTAAGACGATCGTCCAATTAGTCGACCGTTCCACTAGAACTCCTAGGGTGTAGTTGAGGACGTTTTGATTAAAGTAGGTGAGTTCATCTTTTCTGTGGATTTCCTTGTTCTGGAAGCTGAGTCTGTTGCTAATCATGAGGCCCAAATACCTATCATTCTTGGTCGACCATTCCTAGCTACTTCAGATACTTTGATCAATTGTAGTAATGGTATGATGAAGTTGTGTTTTGGAAACATAACTGTTGATTTGAATATTTTTAATATGCAAAGACAACCTGTTAGTTTTGATGAGATTGACAATGTTAATTGGCTAGATGTGTATGTTTATGATGACTCATGTGCTGATGCATTGATTGAAAATGATATGTGTGATGAGATTGATTCCCTCTTTACCCGATTCCCTTAAGTATGCCTTTTTAGGTCCTAACAAGATTTTTCTTGTGATTATCGTATCAGGCCTGAATGGGGACCAAGAGGATAAATTGTTAAATGTACTTAGGGAACACAAAAAGGCTACAGGGTGGACTTTAGGTGACATAAAGGTACTAGCCCTTCAGCATTCATTTGGAGGATAATGCTTAACCTCATAGAGATCACCAAAGACTTCTAAACCCTACCCTACAAGAAGTCATCAAAAAATAGGTCACTAAGTGGTTAGATAATGGGATAATCTACCCCATTTCCGATAGCGGGTCAGCCCAGTTCAAGTTGTTCCTAAGACGATCAGTATTACCGTGATTAGAAATGACAAGAATGAGTTAGGTCCCACTAGAGTCTAGTCTGGGTGGCGTTTTTGTATTGATTATAGAAAACTGAATGTGGCTACTGGGAAAGACGACTTTTCTTTACCTTTTATGGATCAACTGCTTAAGAGGTTAGCTGGACATAGTTACTACTGCACTTTGGATGGATAATCTAGCTACGCCCAAATATCCATAGCACTTGAGGACCAAGATAAGACCACTTTTATATGCCCCTCTGGTACTTTTATGTTTAGGAGAATGTCATTAGGTCTTTGTAATGCCCTTGCCACTTTTTAGCGTTGCGTGATTTCTATATTTTCTGACATGATTGAGCAGTGCATTGAGGTGTTTATGGATGATTTTTCTGTATGTGGTTCCTTATTTGATGACTGTTTGGCCAATTTGACTAAAGTTTTGTGATGATGCAGGGAAAAGAATTTGACTCTAAACTAAGAAAAATATAATTTTATGGTAAAGAATGACATTGTTTTAGGGCTTGTAATTTCACATGATGGGATTGAAGTTGATAAAGCAAAAATTTATTTGATTGCTAATCTCCCCCCTCCCACTTGTGTGAAAGACATAAGGTCATTTTTAGGGCATGTAAGATTCTAAAGACGATTTATTCAAAATTTCAATAAAATTACTAAGCCCTTGACCAACCTTTTAGCCAAAGATACGCCTTTTCACTTCTCTGAGGAGTGTTTAAAGACATTTAATAGGTTGAAGGAAGCCCTGGCTTCTGCCCCTATACTACACTCTTCTATCTAGGGAGAGTCGTTTGAGCTGATTTGTGATGCTTCTGACTATGCTGTAGGGGTTGTCTTGAGACAATGCGTAGATAGGAAACCTCATGTCATATATTATGCGCGTCAAACTTTGAATGAGGCCCAATTGAACTACACTGTAACTGAAAAGAGTTTTTGGGCACTTGTGTTTGGTTTTGAAAAATTTTGATCCTACTTGATTGACTCTCAAGTGATTTTCCATACTGATCATGCTGCATTAAAGCGTCTCTTTTCCAAGAAAGATGCAAAACCTAGATTGCTTAGGTGGATTTTCCTCTTGTAGGAGTTTGATTGTGAGATTAGGGATAGAAAAGGTTTTGAGAAAAGGTTTTGAGACGAGCAGTTACTAATGGCTCAATCTGAGCCATGGTATGCCGACATTGTCAACTACCTCGTAACTGGTGAGACACCCCTAGGTTGGAGTAAGCATGATAAGGACTGATTCTTTAATTTAGTGAGATTTTTTTTATTGGGATGACCCTTATTTGTTCAAATATTGTTCAGATAAGATTTTAAGGAGGTGTATCCATGACAATGAGATTAAAAACGTTTTTTCTTTCTGTCATGACCAAGCTTGTTGGGAACATTTTAATGGGAAGAAAAAAACTGCCAAAGTCCTTCAGTGTGGTTTGTATTGGCCTACCTTACTTAAAGATACCCATTTGTATTGTACTTGCCTTAGGTGTCAACAATTTTGGAAAATCAATATGAGAGATATGACGCCCCTTAACCTGATCATTATTATTGAGATTTCGATGTTTGGGGGATTGATTTTATGACACCATTTCCATCTTCTTTTGGGAATGAGTGTATTCTCCTTGTTGGAGACTATGTATCTAAGTGGATAGAGGTTGTGCCAACTAGGACAATTGATACTAGAGTCGTTATCAATTCCTTGGGGAAAACATTTGCTCCAGGTATGACAATCTTAGGGCTATCATCAATGACTGGTGTACTTATTTTGACAATCGTTCTTTGGATACGTAGTTGAAAAATTTCTCCATCATTCACTGTTTAGCCACTACCTATCATCCCCAAACTGGTGGTCAGGTGGAGGTTTCTAATAGACAGATCAAACATATTCTAGAGAAAACTATGAGTAGAAACCATGAGGATTGGACAGATAGGCTCGTTGGTGCTCTCTGGGCTTATGGGACAACTTTTAAGACCCCTTTAAGCATGTCTCCTTTTGGGGTAGTCTTTGGAAAGTCTTGTCATCTTCCTGTAGAACTTGAGCATCGACCTATGTAGGCTATAAAGACTTTTAACCTCAACCTAGAGGCAGTTAGGCTAGAGAGGAAGTTGCACTTGAGTGAGTTAGAAGAAATTAGAGTCGAGGCTTATGAAAACTCTAGGATGCATAAGGAGAGAGCAAAGTTGTTCCATAACAGGCATATTCATAGGAAAGAGTTCTTCCCAGGTCAAAAGGCATTGCTTTATGAGTCCAGACTACACTTTTTTTTAGGTAAGTTGAGATAATGTTGGACTTGTCCTTTTATTGTTCCTCATGTTTTTCTAGATGGTGTTGTAGAGATACAGGAACTCATGAGATGTGTGTATTTCAAGGTGAGTGGACAAAGATTGAAACTATTTTGGAGCTACCTGTAGAGGAGAGAAAAGTAGAGTGTTTGATGTTTTACAAACCACAGTATAGAGATTGAAGATGTGAAGATGAGCTTGGATGCATCTAGATTCAACCTGGTACTGTTATTCCTTTGTATTGTATATATATGTTTTCTTTTCTTTGTTTTTGATTTTTTGCTTTTCATTCTTGTACTTCTACATGCAATAGAGACATTGCATTGTTTAAGTGTAGGGGTGAGGGCCTTCACAATTTTTTAAAAAATAAATCAAAAAAAAATTTATTTTCTTTTTCTTTCGCGTCTTTTGGTTTATTTGATTTTGGGGAATGTATACTATTTTGACTTGTTTGGCCCCTTATAGCTTAATATTAGCTTATATATAGGTAGGATGTACATAATAAAATTTTAATCCTAAGTGTGACACTCTGTACCCCAGCTCTAACCTCATTATTCCGTTATAACTGTGAATCTAATCCCTACTTTCGAAATCATTATTATCTTAGGGTCTTACGCTTCCGCAGTTACCTCTCCCACTTGTCTGTGTACAATTATTTTTTGGTTTTTTTGCTTTCAATTTGCATTCAAAAGAAAAAAAAAAGAAAAAAAAGATAAATTAGAAAAAAAAAGAGTAATAATGTTGGGAATGAAAAGTATTCCTTTGAGACATGCGTTGCTGGGTATTACACTACTATCCTTTGACGCAATACTACTATTGGGAGAGCTTGCTTCTCATGTCAATTAGTCAATAAAGTAGTTTATGTCTTGTTAGGTGGGAATGAATCAAATTCTGATTAGCCTAGTCCCTGGGGCAATGGTACACTTTCACATCGTGCACTATGATGAACATGTTATTATGTTGATTTGTGGGGTGAAAAGTTAGAGTGTACATGTCATCCATAAGGACCTAGAGTTTTGGAGTGTACACTTTGTTCACATACAGCTAATATCTTGGATTGAGCCTAGCCTTAAAATGATTCATCTTCAGCTTCTCATCAGCTACAAAACCTGGGGCAAAACGGGAGAATTCCATGAATTTGGAGGCATACTCCAATACGGTCATCCCCCTTTGTTGCAATTGCATGAATTCGTTCTCCTTGGCCTTTTGAAGGACATGGGGTAGAAGTGGTTCTTGATCTACTCCTTGAACCTTTTTCAGTTGAACCCAGGCTCATATTGTCTTTCTCGCATGGTCGCCTACCAGAGTTCGGCTTTGTCCTTAAGGTAGAACACCGCAAATCCCACCCTCCACTCCTTAGGGAATTTGAGGGCATCAAACAGCTTCTCCATACCCCAAATCTAATCCTCAAACGTCATGGAGTCGGGAACGCCATCGTAGACCGGTGGGTTGTGACTAGCGAGTCTCTTAAACATATGGGAGTTGTCATTCTCAATCTTTTTCTCTTTGGCCTCCATCATTTTTTATAAGTGTTCGTTCTGCCGTTGCAATTGTTCCTCTTGTTTCTGCAGTAGCTCCAACAGCAAGAGATTGGTAAGGTTTGCTCCCATAGGCAGATTGGTTTCATCCACCTAACTGTAGGACCCATTCTGATTCTCGAAGCGGAGGGCTTCTAATCGTTCCCTTAGACTGGCTATGGGGATGTCCAGGTTCACATGGGGTCTTGGAGGGGGGTGGGGACCGGTCTGAGATTCACCATTGTTCCCCGACATCCTGCTTGGGAAACAAGCCAAGTTTAGTCCCTTCCCTAATAGTTCGCGACACACATGCTACTATAGTTTAGTAAGGCATCTAATGTCTCATTATTACACAACAGACATATAGTATTGTTCACAGGTACAGTCACTTTCCACGCTCACATGGCCCAGTCTTATCTTCACATGTCCCATACATATCTCATGGACAATAACGACATTCATATATAAATATAATAAGTTGACAATTTTCAACCAATCATAGCGAACAGTTGTATCCATATAACTCAATAAAATCTCCAATGCATAGGTTTGAAATATCAACTGTTCCAGACACCAGTATTATCATTAAATAAGCACTTTAACAAAACTTCCTAGTTCATACTGGCTAGCAAAAAGGAAAGATAAAAATAGTACAGTCTTTAAAAGCAAAACTTCCAGCAAACTTCTAGCATCTACTGCTTAGGGGCGTCCATTGGGCAGGTGCCACGACACATCCTACCACACCTTCCCGCTTCTAGCGAGTAACCTCAAGCTTGGGTTCTTTCTCAGTTGAGTCCTCTTCCAGGTCTTCCTCTAGTAGATGTTGTCCTGCTCTTATAAGGGCTCTTCCTCAGGTTCCTCTTCAAAGTCTTCCTTTTCCATAAGGTCCGCCTCAGAATCATCCTTATCTAATGATCCTTTCTCAGGGTCCTCTTTTGGGTCTTCCTCTTCCATAGGATCTTCATCGGGATCATCCTCATCTAAGGGTTCCTCTCCAGGGTCTCCCTCCTCAAAAGGTTCCTCTCTCAGTTCCTCCTCCCCATCCACAAGCTCGTTTCTCCATACAGACTCTTTCTCTTCAGTATCTTCTCTCGCCGGGGGTGATGGGGTCTCATCCTCAGTATCGAGGGTAGGAGGTTGATTATAGGGGCCCACATCTATTAGATGGTCCAATAGTACAGCTAGGTTGATTCTCATGGATTCCCAGTCACACAATCAACACCTATTATAGAAACTGGACAATCTAGTCTTAGGGTGAAGCTCATTAATTCTGTAATGCCACATTGGGTCACCCAAGAGGGTCAGGAGAAAGAAAAGGGCATGATTGCTCCCAAAGCTCAAGCAACCATTTTGTATCTCTTCTAGTCTCCCATGTATTAAGGCCTCAATTCGTTCTAAGTGGCCAGCGAGACTACCCTCAGGTCTATTTCCCATCCTCTCACAGTGGTAATGACGGCCCATGCAATCACAATAATGGGCCCCATTCATCCTATATATTAACAAGTCCAAATCAGACGCAGGTTCACCAGTAAGTAAGCACATGCAGGCATGCCCCTCTTCCCGTCCTAGACTCATGCTCCGTGCAGTCCTTAGGTCTATAGGTTCTTAATTTTATTCCTATCTACAATATTTTATATGAGCCTTCAGGTCAGTCAACCTGTGCTTTGATATCACTTTGTAACACCTTGATTTTCTAATCCCTTTTTATTTACTAATATTAAACTACGTGGCAGTGGAAAACCTAAGTGGGGCGTTACCGCCGTATTTCCTTCTTAGAAATACCTGGCTAAGTATCAACTAAAAAATTAATGCACAGTTTAATCTCAAATTAAGGCATAAGTTTGAGTCCTGGCGACAAATACAACAATGTCCAAATTAAATAGCAATCTTTAAAAAAAACTTAATCCAAAACTAATTCATTTCAACTAAATATTAGGTAACAAGGCCTTGCTCTAATTCGAGTTCCCATCCCCATGCTCATGCACTTCACCTGAAAACAAAACATTTGGAAAAGTGAGATAAACTCAACAACAACCACCCTTAACAGTCACACCATGCACACAAATTCATTTCAAACCATTTTAGGGATGGGGGGACAAACACAAACAGTTCAAAGTACTTACGCATTCTCAACATGAACATGTAGGAATCCTAGTCCCACTTATTCAGTTTCAAGATGAAAGGGGCGAGCGACCTCACTGGGTCTCATAGCTTGCATTTGGGTTTAATGTAGCCGCTTAACCATAGACTCGCTTACCGTCAATTTGGATGGTTACCGCTAACCTCGTTTACGTCCATCTATAAGGTGGCACATGGCCGCTCATATGTATGCACTTTTACCCAGGGAAGGCTAATGAGCTTCAACAACACAGGAGTATAACTCCTCAGTCTCACCTATTTATTAAATTACTTATACATTCACAATTAAAATTGATGTTTAACCAGAATATAGCCCAACTCGACCTATTTTGATCTAGAAGCATTTCATTATTATTTTCACAACGACCATTCAAGATAAACTCATGCAATTACTAGTTGAACAATCGCTTCGGTAAAAATAATGGTAGAACTTCATCACACATTTACCCGGGAAAGATCCCCCGAACATTAGTTCAAAACACATTTAGACACCTTTTAAGCAGACTCACAGGACATGTTTCCAAGGGATATTCGGGGGAGTTAGGGCATGATTATTACTTTCTAGAATACGCCGTCTAAGCGTGAGCTCGGAATGCTAGTTTGACCTAAAACAGTCACCCACAACAGTGTTCTGTTAGTTCCAACTCTTATCCCAACTCTGTATGAGTCCACCTGACCACTGTCGTAAGTGCACAGGTAGTCGTAGTATAGAAAAAAAGATCTCTCCTCATGGACCAATGTAATCCATCGAGTTTTGTCTACCAAAATATGCTAAGTCAAATTCTAATTCAAGAGGGTTCGATTTAACAACTTCTAATTCACTAATTTTTAAATCAATTAAGGAAACATACCTAGGAATTCATGTAGTTGTGAAAGTTGATTGGATCAAAATGGTAAGCATGTGCTTTTCTCTATCCAGTTAATTTCGAGGATTTGCAATCTATCCAAAAATTTAGTCTATTCTTTCGAACTCAACCAAATTTGCCTAAACTAAGCAAAAATCGTTCTTTCAAACTAATTTATCTTAATCCAAGTTAAAAATCTTCGATTACACTATATGTCCTCCTAACATGCAAATCTCTCTTTCGAGACGATGTTATATCAGGTTTTATCAAGTAGTCAAACAATCAAAGGTCACATTTCAGTTTTTCACTCTATTGTTTCAAGTGTGCACGCAAATTTTGGCCAAAAATCCACTCACAACATGATAATCACTTAATAGAATGAAATCAAACCAATCATGAAAATAAGCACAATTCTTTAGATTAAAACATGATCCAACTATACTTTCATGAACTACTAATTCCCTAGACAAAAGAAAAAACTACTTGCTCATGATTAAGGATTAAATAACTAACCAATGTTTTACGAAATCTAAGTGGAAGGGCTTGAATGAGAATAGCCTTCACCCAAGGGCTTCAAAGCACCTCAAGATCAAACACTCACGCTCAAGATTTCTCACCAATACAAATACCAAACTAAAAATCTAAACTAAAAAAGAACAAAAATTTGAGAAAGAGGATAAACTATACTACTCTTGCTTGCTTTCTATCTATATCTCAATGCATATGCCCTTCTCTTCTGCTACCGAATGAATCCCTTTTATAGGAGAGCTCGAACGTTTTCATCCATACAGCCAAAGGAAGACGAAGAGGCAATAGTTTCTTAGCTCACCACGAATCGTGGCAGACACCACGGTCTGACCGTGGTCTGGGCTAGAACCGATTTTCTACTCTTTTCTTGCTCAACGAGCATAGCATCACATGTGTATCCGTAGGGGAGGTCAAAATACATTCATTGAGGGTCAAATGTTGGGTAAAAAGGCCTAAAATCGTGCAAAATATATCAAGCAACCATACCCAAGCATAAATCGAGAATATGAGTATGAATAATAACATTAAGCAAATAATTCTCCTACAAATGAAGCAAAGTAGCCATAAAATGATGTATACGTCAAGCACTTATCAAACTCTCTCATGCTTAAACCGTTGTTTGTCCTAAAGCAATGCAAAGAAAAACAAAACTATACACAACCTCCTTAGGATAGACATAGGTAACATTCAAATGGCAAAGTTGATCCAAAGGTAACCCAAAAAGATACAAAAATCATTAACAAACAGATTAGGGAATGAAAATTTTGAAAACCTTTTGATAGACCACAATGTCAAACTTGAATCAATCTCCCTAAATTGTCAAATACAGTCATTTCAACATATGAAACAAGTAAGGCTGGCAAGACCGGTAGAACCTTGCCATAGTTATGTGGCTCTCATCACTCATGTGTTTAATAATAATGAAGGTTCTCTCAATTCTCATTCCTTGGACTCAAATCTACCATAATCTTGACAAGACTGTCAAATTTGCCATTACTAATATGCAAACACACTAGACAATCATGAGGACTTTTATAGGGTTGTAATGGGGCCATGATAAAGGTAAGAGGGGAGCAAATATTTTGGAAATGAGGAGCTAGAAGCCAGAGACTAAGAGTTAACTGATTCCGATGCATTATACGACATCCTTCTTAGACCATTACAATTTATTAACAAAATACATCCCCTATTGAAGAGAGAAAGAGTCGAAAATTACAAGTAACTTACAATTCCAACAAGGTTAACACTCTCTTCTGTTTTTTTCTTCTTTTTTCCCTTTTTTTTATTGCTTCCCGCTTTTTTTTTCCATGTTCCTTAACTTTTTTCACTTTCGTTTTTTTTTTCAAAAAGGATAGCCAAGGGGAAATCCATAACAAACTAGGTCCGACTTGACTAGAATGAGAGGTTGGATTATAGGGTGCGAGTCTAACAACCTTGCTATCACCAGGTAGCCAATAAAGGTTAGACTGGTGAAGTAAGATGGTTCGATCGACATTGAGAAGTAGCAAAAGCCGGTCTCCAGGGTAAATCCAACATAAACGGCCAGCCTCAACTTTACAAAGTTCATAATTTTAAAAACAACTTGATCAAGCCGCTCGGGCCTGGAAGCTCTATATTTAGGATTGGGTTCCATACCTAAAAATCCAGCAATAGTAGTCATAATACCACCAATGACCATCCTACCTTTAGTGCTAACAGCAACTGATAAGTGCTAAATATGTATATCATTTTAGGGCTATTTTGTGTCCTTTTTTTAGGAGAATATTATGCTTATTGTAATTACTTACTCTCGTATTCTCCATTTATGCTTGGGTATAGTTGTTTGATGTATTTTGCATGATTTTTGGTCTTTTTACCCAACATTTTCCCTTCAATAGCAGTATTCTGACCTCCCCCACGGTCATCCATGTTATGCCATGACCGTAGAGCAAAGAATGAGTAAAAGCCCGGTTCCAACCCAGACCACAGTAGGACCGTGGTGAGCCTATAACTGCTGCCCCTTTGTTTTCCCTCAGCGGTGTGGCTGAGATTGATCGAGCTTCTCCATAAAAAGTGATTCTGCAGCATGTAGAGAGCATCCAAGATCAAGCAAAAGTGTAGAGTAGTGTAGTGCTTTAGTTTCTCAAATTTTGTAGTTTTTTAGTTTGAGTTTTGCATTGGTGTGAGTCTTGAGTATGAGAGTTTGTTCTTAAGGCGGTTCCAAAGCCCTTGGTTGAAGGCCATCTCAGTCAATCCCTTTCTTGCTCAGATTTCACCAATCATTGGTTAGTTTGTTAATCTTTTTATCATGTCCGAGCAGTTTTCTCTAGTATAGGGATTTAGTAGTTTGTGCAAGTGTTATTGGATCATGTTTTAATATATTTAATTGTGCTTATTTTCATGTGGTTTGATTTCATTCTATCAAGTGTTTGGATTGTTGTGAGTTGATTTTTGGTCGAAATTTGCTTGCCCTCTTGAAACAAACAAATGAAAAACTGAAAGGTGACATTTGGTTATTGGACTGCTTGATTAGACATAATGAAGTTTTGTCTCAAAAGAGAAATTTGTATGTTAGGAGGGCTAGTAAGTAATCGAAGACATTGAACTTGAATTAAGATAAATTAGTTCAAAAGAATAGACTGAGTTTTTGAAGAGATTACAATTCCTTGAAATTAACCAATTAGAGGAAAGCACATGTTCATGATTTTTGATCCAATTTCCTTTGACAACTACGAGAATTCCTAGACGTTTTTTTTCCCTTATTGATTTAGAAAAGTTTAGTTGCTATTGTTAAATCAAATCCACTTGAACCAAAATTTTACTTAGCACATTCGACAAGGTAAGACTCAGTAAGTTACGATTAGTCCTAGAGGAACGATATCTTTTATCTATACTACAACTATTCGTGCGCTTGCGGTAGTAGTGATCAAGTTTTTTGCGCTGTTGTCCTGGACTAAAACTGTTAACTATTGAGTTAGTATTGCGAAAGTGACTAAGTATTTTATTTGATTTTTATTGTTATTGTTGTTTTCTTTCTTTGCTAGTTTCAATGGCGCTGGCAGTGCTGGTGAAAGTGCTTGCAATAATTTTTCTTAGTTTATGCGAAGCTCGATCTTGTACGAACCTGATCCAGAGATTGAAAGGGGTTTTTGCCTAAGGAGGAAAAAGCAAAGGATTGAAGAGCAAAGATCCGAGGCAAGAAGGAATTCAAACATGGCAGAAGGTGACCAATGAAGGAATCTTCGTGATTTTGTTACCCCAGGAGTCCAGGGGATTGCCTTAAGCATTGCTCGCCCTGCTGTCGATGCCAATAACTTCGAACTCAAACCGGCACTCATTAGCATGGTACAACAATCTCAGTTCGGTGGAATTCCCTTGGAAGACCCAAATCTGCACCTCTCGGTCTTTTTAGAGGTGTGTGATACGTTGAAATTAAATGGAGTCTCTAGTGATGCAATTCGGTTGCGCTTATTCCCTTTCTCATTGAGGGATAAAGCGAGGGCTTGGTTGCACTCTTTGCGTTCTGGATGCATAACCACCTGGGATGAGTTGAAAAGAGTATTCCTCGCAAAGTTTTGCCCTCCAAGCAAACCAGCGAGCCTAAGGAATTAGATCACCAACTTTCTGCAAAGAGATGACGAGATGCTCTATGAAGCCTGGGAGCATTTTAAAGATCTGTTGTGTTTGTGCCCCCATCATGGTCTTCAGTGTTGGATAATAATCCAAGCCTTTTCTAATGGTGTGACCCAATCTGTGAGGTCCAATATTAATGCAGTGGTAGGAAGAACTCTGATGAGCAAGACTGAGGATGAAGCCTATAATTTGATCGAGGAGATGGCACTTAACAACTTCCAATGTTCGATAAAACAAACCCAACCCAAGCGGGTTAGAGGTAAGCTTGAAATTGATGCACTTACTTTACTTTCTGCTAAAGTAGATGCCATGACTCATAGACTGGACCAAATGAATGTTAATGCTGTGAACTCTAGTGCCCCTTCCCCTTGTGAAACTTGTGGTTCAATTGAGCATATAACTTTGAATTGTCAAGTTGTGAGTCCTTTTTCCCAGGACCCTAATGAAGTTAATTATGTTCAAAATTTCAACCCGAGACCGACTAATGACCCTTATTCTAATACCTATAATCCGGTTTAGAAGAATCATCCAAAATTTTCTTATAGGTCGAATCCAAACACTGTGAACATGCCCCATATGAATGCTAGAGTATCCCCCTAGTCTTCAAATAGCCCCATTCCCTTCTTAGATGCCCCAGAAGTCAAATTTGGAGGTATTGATGGAAAATATGCTTATGGAACAACAAAAACAGGATGAGTATATTAAGCAATTAGCCTTAAAAGTTGATATGCTTACAACTCACAATAGGATGCTAGAAGCCCATATTGTCCAAAAAGCTACTTTCACATCTACACCGCCAGATAGACTTCTTATCAAACCTGAACCTAACCCTCATGAGCACTATAACTATGTTACCATGAAGGAAGAAGAGGACTCAACTGACTCTGATGAAGTACCAATGGAAGAGGATAGGGAGATAACTATGGCCAGTAGTAAAGAGAAAAACAATGATGGCTAGACTTCCACTTTCAAAGAAAATGAAATTGTTGAGATCCCAACTATTTTTCCCCCTTAGCTCCCTAACCTAGGTAGTTTTTCTATCCCCTGCATTGTAGGAAAGGTATAAATCGATAAAGGTCTATGTGATCTAGGTGCAAGTGTCAGTATAATGCCTTATTCTTGGTTTCATTAGCTTCACCTAGGACCATTACTGGCCGTACCCTTTTCCCTACAGTTAGCTGATGGTTATGTGACACAACCAATAGGCAAGTTGGATAATGTTCCAGTCAATATAGGAGACATTTGGGTGTTGGAAGAATTCATTATAGTCAATATGCCTGAAAGTGACGATGCCCAAATCATCCTAGGTTGGCCCATTTTGGCAACAGCTGGTTGCCAAATAGATGTAAGAGAGGGTTAGGTATCTTTTGAGGTAGAAGGGCGATCTGATGTGTTTAGTCATAAGAAGGAGGACATGGCTTCTCCTCATTCTTCTATATTGGATGCATTACCCCTTTTCCCTGTGATTCATATGAAGGATGTCTAGAATTGTGAAGATCTTCCTAATTCTGCCCATATTTCTTATGATGATCTCGACCAAGGGTACGTTAAGGTGGAGTTTCCTGCTCCTATACCACCTAAAAAGGCCAAGGTTGAGGCCCCTGTTTCTAATGAATCTTCAATGAGTAATTACTACAGCTTTGCACAAACTGTTATCTGTATGCCCCCTGTGAAAGGTTTTGATGTAGGTTTTGAGGTAGGGATTGAATGAGTTGATGGTAGCCCGTTTGATGGGCCACAAGAGCGATTTGTTTTGTATGCAAACAGTGTGTTATGACACCAAGTTATGAAGACGGAGGACTTGTAGCCAGAACTTTTGAGATGGTACCTTCAACTGAATAAGTTTGATTTCGTGGTTTGTGACAAAGCCAATATCCATGCACCGTCTGATCCGGACCAAGCCTAGAATAAGGGTCAAGCTCTTGACCTTAAAAAAGCGCTTCTTGGGAGCCAACCCAAGCTTTCTTTCTTTTCCCCTTTTTTACAAGTTTTGATTTTTATCAGTTTTTGTAGTTATATATGCAAAAAAAAATTAAAAAAAGAGAAGAAAATAATATATGAGTAAAATGTTGGCACCATGGTCAGTACCCCAGAAATACAACCGTGGGATGCAAACATAGAAAACTCAAAAATTCGGATGCCAGCAGACACCATGAACGGATCGTTGTGAGCCCCACGACCCGTGGTGGTCTGCTACGGACTGCGGTCTAGGTTTTTGACTGCATTGCCTTTTCCCTTTCCCTCTATCTTCTTCAACCTCTCGACATACTCTCTATCTCTACCGCCATTTTCTCTCTCTAAACTTCATCACCAAATCTCACCAATCTCTCTTATTTCTTCACCATTTTAAATCATTTTCACGCTAAATTCTTTCCTTTCACTCAATCTTCCTTTTTTCTTCTTAAAATCCATCTCTTTCTTCTTCTTTAACTTTAAATTCATCTCACCTTTACTCATCCATCGTACCGATCCTTTTCTCTATCTTATTTTTCATATTTTTGTTTAATTTCTTCAATTTTCTAGGTTTTAGTTCTTAGTTTTGGTTTTAGTTATGTTTCTGTTTCGAGTTGCAACTATGGTACCAAACAAGAGGCCAAGGAGCACCAATGAGGTTGGTTCTTCAAGTCAAGCACCACCTCGACCTCAAAGAACATCCCGAACATTAACCAATGCACGTGCTAGAGGTAACATTCCTTGCCCCCTTGGTTTAACACATCTTGATCATATTACTAGGTATAATTGCTTGAATGAATGCATGGTTGTAGCAATTAGATATTATGATGAGGATTTGTTAGCCCGGTTGAGAAATTTAGATGATATTCATTGGTTGTTTGCCAGAGGTGGTATGAGCCACTTTTTAGAAATCAAAGAGCATACATATAGGGACTTGACCTTAGAATTCCTTAGTA
Organism: Selenicereus undatus; assembly: GCA_017589665.1. Lineage (NCBI taxonomy): Eukaryota > Viridiplantae > Streptophyta > Magnoliopsida > Caryophyllales > Cactaceae > Selenicereus > Selenicereus undatus. The sequence continues at coordinate 19,217,729 of JACYFF010031954.1, read as the reverse complement.
TACTCCATGTTGAGGTCACTACAGGACCTCAATGTCAAGCCGGATATATATCATTTTATTTGCAGGGACAATTGTATGAATTGAACTTAGGCACCTTCAACAGTATTTTCGGTTTTCCCCCTAGCATGGACTTGTTGCACTGTCAAGTCCCCCGCGAATTCAACCCGATCGCGTTTTGGGGTGAACTTGCGGGAAGTGTTCGATACAGTACTAGTTCGTCAAAATGTACACATATTAGAAACCCCTGCATTAGAGTAGCTCAACGTATTTTGGCTTGCTCTTTGTTTGCTAAGGACGATAGTCTGAATGTTGCGAGACTTTCTAAGTTGTACTTTCTATCCGGTATGCTCGATGGAGCCCATCTTGACCCAGGTTCATTCTTAGCTAGGCTATTGCATAGTGCTGCTATTAGCACTAAAGATGGAATAGTCATTAGTGGGATAATAACTACTATTGCTAGATTCTTGAGTGTTGAGTCCAATTATGAGGATAGAGTTTTCGGGTCCGAGCGACTTGATCAAGTTGCTTTTGAGATTATGAACATCTGTAAAGTTAAGGCTGGCCATTTGCGTTGGATTTACCTAGCAGACGGACTTTTGGTGCTTCCCAATGTTGATTGCACCACCCTTCTTCACCGAGGTAACCGTTATTGGGTACCTAGTGATGAGGAAGTTTTTCGACCTGCACCCTATCATCTAGTCCCTCGATCTAGTCAAGTAGGACCTAGTTCTTCCTCTTAACCACCCCCACCTGACTATTCTGACCTCCAAGACACCCTTAGGTCCATTCAAGAGGAGCAAGTTTCCCTCCAAGAGTTTGTTGCTTCTGAGAGCGCCACTCTTCGGGACTTTGTCCAAGAGCACCACAATGATCTTCGTGGGTTGCTTGCTTCCCAGACCTAGTATTTCCAAGACTATAGTGCATGTCTAGAGACCTGGCGAGACTGACATATCTCCTATGGACAACTATCCAATCCTCCTCCACCTCCTCCTCTCTGATCTTGCTTTATGCTACTCCCCTTCCCCCCCCCATTTTTTTTATTATGTGCATTGAGGGCAATGTGTGATTCAAGCATGGGGGAGTTAGTCATTATATTTGGCGTTTGATGCTTGTTCCTGTTTGGTGTGGTTTTGCTTTGTATATGTTTTTAGTTGTAGTTTCGATTGTTTTAGTTTTGTTTTAGAAGTGCATTTAATTTTCTTCTAGGTTGCATTTTAGTTTCTTTCTTTTATTAAGTTTCTTATGCATTTTAGTTTGCATTGTTTTTAGGAGCATGCATAAATGTTTTTTGAAAAGATAGAAAAAAACCAAAACAAAAAAAAGAGACAAAAAAAAATAATCCTCGGATGATGATCTCTATAGATTTGGTAGCTTTATTTGGTTTAGTTTAATCCTTTGATTCGCCTGAATTGTGCATACAATGTTTACGAATGACTTTTCGAAATAAATTCCATGTTTTGACCACATGTTGGATGCGAATTGATTTTCCCCATGAGTCTTTACAAGATTTTGGCATGTGTTTATTAGTGAGCTAGTTTTGACCTTGGTAGATGTCCCTTGAGACTTTGAGCCTTTAGAGACTGTTTATCATTATTAGTCTCATACTTATTTCATGTGTGACTCTTCCATGACATCATTTCTCTACAACTTGCTTAGATTCTCATTCAAGATCACATTTTGCATATGTATTTAGGCAATATGATAGAGGCATTTTTCTTTCTTTGATTTGTTTAAACCCCATGCCCAAACAGCCACCCTGGCTGTGTATTGTATCCATTATTAGCCCCTTTGAGCATGTATTCATTTTTCTTGATTGGAACCTCCTATTATAACCCATGGCCAAATACTTGTCTCACCTTTAAGCCAAGGCTAGAGGAGTGTTTTATTCTTTTGCATCAAGTTTGATATGGTATTAGTGAGATGGAATGATATCATGTGGTGTAATTTGGTTGTTTGGTGCAGGGTCGTGAAACATTTATTAATCCCTTATTTTATTGTACAAAATTTAGAGAAGAGTAGGAATTTAAAGTTCATTATGGATTTCCCCCTTGGCTATCCCTTCTGAAAAATAACAATAAGTGCTTATGAAAAAAAAACAAAACAAAAAAATTTCGAAGGAAGAGAAAAAGGAAAAAAATGCTAAAAAGAGAACGAAAAAAAAGAGAAGAAAGCGGTTAGCCTTGTTGGTAATGCAAGTTATTTGTGATTTTCGACTCTTTCTCTCTTCATTTAGGGATTTATTCTGAATTAATATGGTTTAAGAAGGATATTGTTTGATGCATTGGAATTGTTTAGCTCTTAGTCTTTGGCTTGTGGCTCCTTATTTCCAAAAACACTTGTTCCTCTCTTACCTTTACCCTTAGCCCCGTTGCAACCCTATTAAAGACCTCACGATTGTCTAATGTGTTTGCATTTTTAGTGATGACGAATTTGAGAATCTTGTCAAGCTTATGGTAGATCTGCGTCTAAGGTCGAGATTTGAGAGAACCTTCATAATACATTTCAAACACATGAGTGCTAAGTGCCACATAACGATAGTGAGGTTCTACCGGGATTACTAGTTTCTCTTGTTCCATATGTTGAATGATTGTATTTGACAATTTGGGGGAGACTGCTTTCAAGTTTGACATTTTGGTCTATTAAAGGTTTTCGAAAATTTCATTCCCTATTTTGTTTGTTAATGATTTTTTGTGTCCTTTTGGGCTATCTTTAGATCAGCTTTGCCATTTAAATATTCCCTAAATCTATCCTGAGGAGGCTGTATATACTTTTAATCCTTGCATTGCTTGAGGACAAGCAACAGTGTATATCATTTTAGGACTATTTTGTGTCATTTTTTAGGAGAATTAGGGCTGGCAAAAATCTGTTTCACCCGATTACCCGAATTTGTCCGACCCGAAAAAAATCGGGTACGATCACCAAATTTATGTCCGAATTTAAAATTCGGACAACTGGTCATGTCTGAATTTAAACCAGGTCGGGTTCGGGTTTGGACATTCGGGTTCGGGTTGTCCGGAATTTTGAACCATTTCGGGTTCGGACAATCGGGTATTTTAGTCCAAATTCTTTAGAAAATTTTATAAAAACAAATTCGGACAACCAGGTTCGGACATTAAAAAATCGGGTTCGGGTTCGGTCACACAAAATTTCGGTCAGAATGTCCTGAAATCATATTACAAATTCGGACATTCGGACAACCAGGTTCGGACATCGGACCTTCGGGTTTGGGTTCGGGTCAGGTCAAAGTGTCCGATTTGTAATCCGAGCAGGGTCTGGGTATGAAATTTTTGTCCGAATGTCCGATTTTTTCGGACCCAAATTGACCCGGACCCAAATTTTTGCCAGTCCTAAGGAGAATATTATGCTTACTGTTATTATTTACTCTCCTATTCTCGACTTATGCTAGGGTATAGTTGTTTGATGTATTTTGTAGGATTTTTAGTCTTTTTACCCAACATTTGCCCTTCAATAGCTGTATTCTGACCTCCCCCACGGTCATCCATGTTATGCCACGATCATAGAGCAAAGAATGAGCAAAAACCCGGTTCCAGCCCAGACCACCATCAATCCGTGGTGCACCCCACCGACCGTGGTGAGCTTGTAACTGCTGCCTCTTCGTTTTCCCTCGGCTGTGTGGCTGAGATTGATTGAGCTTCTCTATAAAAAGCGATTCTACAACATGTAGAGAGCATCCAAGATCAAGCAAAAGTGTAGAGTAGTGTAGTGCTTTAGTTTCTCAAAATTTGTAGTTTTTTAGTTTGATTTTTGTATTGGTGTGAGTCTTGAGTGTGAGAGTTTGTCCTTGAGGCGGTTCTGATGCCCTTGGTTGAAGGCCATCTCAGTCAATCCCCTTCTCGCTCAGATTTCACCAATCGTTGGTTAGTTTGTTAATATTTTTATCATGTCTGAGTAGTTTTCTTTAGTCTAGGTATTTAGTAGTTTGTGGAAGTGTTATTGGATCATGTTTTAATCTATTCAATTGTGTTTATTTTCATGATTGGTTTGATTTCTTTCTATCAAGTGTTTGGATTGTTGTGAGTTGATTTTTTGTTAAAATTTGCTTGCACTCTTGAAACAAATAAATGAAAAACTAAAAGGTGATATTTGGTTGTTGGACTGCTTGATTAGGCCTAACGTAATTTCGTCTCGAAAGAGAGATTTGTATGTTAGCAGGGCCAGTAAGCAATCGAAGACATTGAACTTGAATCAAGACAAATTAGTTTGAAAGAACGACTTTTGCTTAGCTTAGGCAAATTTAGTTGATTTTGAAAGAATAGACTGAGTTTTTGAAGAGATTATAGTTCCTCAAAATTAACCAATTAGAGGAAAGCACATGGTTATGATTTTTGATCCAATTTCCTTTGATAACTACGAGAATTCGTAGACGTTTTTTTCCCCTTATTGATTTAGAAAAGTTTAGTTGCTATTGTTAAATTGAATCCACTTGAACCAAAATTTTACTTAGCACATTCGACAAGGTAAGACTCAGTAAGTTACGATTAGTCCAGAGGAACGATATCTTTTATCTATACTACAACTATTCGTGCGCTTACGGTAGTAGTGATCAAGTTTTTGGCACCGTTGCCGGGGTCTAAAACTGTTAACTATTGAGTTAGTATTGCGAAAGTGACTGAGTATTTTATTTGATTTTTATTGTTATTTTTGTTTTTCTTTCTTTGCTAGTTTCAGTGGTGCTGGTAGTGCTGGTGAAAGTGCTTGTAGGAATTTTTCCTAGTTTATGCGAAGTCCGATCTTGTACGAACTTGATCCAGAGATTGAAAGGAGTTTTAGCCTAAGGAGGAAAAAGCAAAGGATTGAAGAGCAAAGATTCGAGGCAAGAAGGAATTCAAACATGGAAGAAGGTGACCAATGAAGGAATCTTCGTGATTTTGTTACCCCAGGAGTCCAGGGGATCGCCTCAAGCATCGCTCGCCCTGTTGTCGATGCCAACAACTTTGAACTCAAACCGACACTCATTTCCATGGTACAACAATCTCAGTTCGGTGGAATTCCCTTGGAAGACCCAAATCTGCACCTCTTGGTCTTTTTAGAGGTGTGTGATACGTTGAAATTAAATTGAGTCTCTAGTGATGCAATTCGGCTGCGCTTATTCCCTTTCTCATTGAGGGATAAAGCGAGGGCTTGGTTGTACTCTTTGCGTTCTGGATGCATAACCACCTGGGATGAGTTGACAAGAGCATTCCTCGCAAAGTTTTGCCCTCCAAGAAAACCAGCGAGCCTAAGGAATCAGATCACCAACTTTCTGCAAAGAGATGATGAGATGCTCTATGAAGTCTGGGAGCATTTTAAAGATCTGCTGTGTTTGTGCCCCCATCATGATTTTCAGCGTTGGATGACAATCCTAGCCTTTTATAATGGTGTGACCCAATGTGTGAGGTCCACTATTAATGCAGTGGTAGGAAGAACTTTGATGAGCAAGGCCGAGGATGAAGCCTATAATCTGATCGAGGAGATGGCACTTAACAACTTTCAATGGTCCATAGAATGAACCCAACCCAAGCGGGGTGAAGGTAAGCTTGAAATTGATGCACTTACTTTACTTTCTACTAAAGTAGATACCATGACTCATAGACTGGACCAAATGAATGTTAATGCTGTGAACTCTAGTGCGCTTTCCCCTTGTGAAACTTGTGGTTCAATTGAGCATATAACTCTGAATTGTCAAGTTGGGAGTCCTTTTTCCCAGGACCCTAATGAAGTTAATTATGTTCAAAATTTCAACCTGAGACCAATGAATGACCTTACTCTAATACCTATAGTCCGGGTTAGAAGAATCATCCAAAATTTTCTTATAGGTCGAATCTAAACACTGTGAACATGCCCCCTATGAAAGCTAGACTACCCCCGGTCTTCAAATACTGCTATTCCCTTCTCAAATTGCCCAAAAGTCAAATTTGGAGGTAATGATGGAAAATATGCTTATGGAACAACAAAAACATGATGGGAATATTAAGTAATTAGCCTCAAAGGTTGATATACTTACAACTCATAATACGATGCTATAAGCCCAAATTACTCAAAAAGCTACTTTCACATCTACACCGCCAGATAGACTTCTTATCAAGCCTGAACCTAACCCTCGTGAGCATTGTAGCTATGTTATCATGACGGAAGAAGAGGACTTAACTGACTCTGAGGAAGTACCAATGGAAGAGAGTAGGGAGATAATTATGGTTGGTAGTAAAGAGGAAAACAATGATGGCAAGACTGTCACATTCAAAGGAAATGACACTGTTGGGATCCCAACTGTTTTTCCCCCTAAGCTCCCTAACCCAGGTAGTTTTTATCCCCTACATTATAGGAAAGGTAGAAATTGAGAAAGGTCTATGTGATCTAGGTGCAAGTGTTAGTATAATGCCCTATTCTTTGTGTCATTAGCTACACTTAGGACCATTATTGGTCGCACCCTTTTTCCTACAGTTGAATGATGGTTATGTGATGCAACCAATAAGTAAGTTGGATAATGTTCCAGTCAATATATGAGACATTTGGATGTTGGAAGATTTCATTATAGTCGATATGCCTGAAACTGACGATGCCCAAATCATCTTAGGTTGGCCCATTTTGGCGACAACTGGTTGCCACATAGATGTAAGAGAGGGTCAGGTATCTTTGGAGGTAAAAGGGCGCTTTGCTATGTTTAGTTATAAGAAGGAGGACATGGTTTCTCCTCATTCATCTATATTGGATGCATTACCCATTTCCCCTGTGATTCATATGGAGGATGTATGGAATTGTGAAGATCTTCCTAATTCAGACTATATTTCTTATGATGACCCTAACCAAGGGTACGTTAAGGTGGAGTTTACTGCTCCTATGCCACCTAACAAGCTCAAGATTGAGGCCCCTCTTTCTAATGAATCTTCAATGAGTGATTACTGTAGGTTTGCACAAACTGTTCTCTCTTTGCCCCCTGTGGAAGGTTTTGATGCAGATTTTGATGTAGGGATTGAACAAGTTGATGATAGCCCATTTGATGGACCACAAGAGCGATTTGTTTTGTATGCAAACAGTGCGTCATGACACTAAGTTATGAAGACGAAGGACCTGTAGCTAGAACTTTTAAGATGGTACCTTCAACTGAATAAGTTTGATTTTGTGGTCCTGGACAAAGCCAATGTCCATACACCATCTGATCCGGACCAAGCCTAGAACAAGGGTCAAGCTCTTGACCTTAAAAGAGCGCTTCTTGGGAGGCAACTCAAGCTTTCTTTTCTTTTCCCCTTTTTACTAGTTTTGATTTTTATTAATTTTTGTAGTTGTATATGCAAAAAAAAAAAATAAAGAAAGAGAAAAAAAAATATATGAAGAAAATGTTGGCACCACGGTCAGTACCCCAGAAATACGATCGTGGGATGCTAACTTATAAAACTCAAAAAATTCGGATGCCAGCAGACACCACGGATGGACCATGGTGAGCCCCATGACCCGTGGTGGTCTGTTACGGGCCGCGATCTAGGTTTTTGACTGCGGTGCCTTTTCCCTTTCCTTCTATCTTCTTCAACCTCTCGACATACTCTCTCTCTCTACCCTTATTTTCTCTCTTTAAATTCCATAACCAAATCTCACTAATCTCCCCTCATTTCTTCACCATTTTCAATCATTTTCACACCAAATTCTTTCCTTTCACTCAATCTTCCTTTTTTCTTCTTAAAATCCATCTCTTTCTTCTTCTTTAACTTCAAATTCATCTCACCTTTACTCATCCACCATACCCATCCTTTTCTATATCTTATTTTTCATATTTTTGTTTAATTTCTTCAATTTTCTAGGTTTTAGTTCTTAGTTTTGGTTTTACTTTTGTTTTTTTTTTTTTAAAGTTTGCAACTATGGCACCAAACAAGAGGCCAAGGAGCACCAAGAAGGTTGGTTCTTCAAGTCGAGTACCACCTCGACCTCAAAGAACATCTCGAACATCAACCAATGCTTGTGCTAGAGGTAACATTTCTCACCCCCTTGGTTTAACGCATCCTGATCATGTTGCTAGGTATAATTGCTTGAATGAATGCGCATGCATGGTTGTAGCAATTAGATATTATGATGAGGATTTGTTAGCCCGATTGAGAAATTTGGATGATATTCATTGGTTGTTTGCTAGAGGTGGTATGGCCACTTTTTAGAAATCAAAGAGCATACATATAGGGACCTGACCTTAGAATTCCTTAGTACACTCTATGTCGAGGTCAATACAGGACCTCAATGTCAAGCCGAATATATATCGTTTTATTTGCAGGGACAATTGTATAAATTGAACTTAGGTACCTTCAATAGTATTTTCGGTTTTCCCCCTAGCATGGACTTGTTGCACTGTCAAGTCCCCGCGAATTCAACCCGATTGTGTTTTGGGGTGAACTCTCGGGGAGTGCTAGGTATAGTTCCAGTTTGTGAAAATGTACATATATTAAAAACCCCTGCATTAGAGTAGCTCAACGTATTTTGGCTTGTTCTTTGTTTACTCAGGACGAAAGTCTGAATGTCCCGAGACTTTTTGAGTTGTACTTTCTATCCTGTATGCTTGATGGAGACCAACTTGACCCAGGTTCATTCTTAACTAGGCAATTGCATAGTGCTACCATTAGCACTAAAGGTAAGGTAGTCATTGGTGGGATAATAACTACTATTGCTAGATTCTTGAGTGTTGAGTCCAATCCTGAGAATAGAGTTTCCGGGTCCGAGCGACTTGATCAAGCTGCTTTTGAGATTATGAACATTTGTAATGCTGAGGCTGGCCGTTTGTGTTGGATTTACCTAGGGGACCGGCTTTTGCTGCTTCCCAATGTTGATCGCACCACCCTTCTTCAACGAGGTAACCCTTATTGGGTACGTGATGATGAGGAGGTTGTTCGACCTGCACCCCATCATCTAGTCCCTCGATCTAGTCAAGCAGGACCTAGTTCTTCCTCTTAACCACCCCCACCTGACTATTCTGACCTCAAAGACACCCTTAGGTCCATTCAAGAGGAGCAAGTTTCCCTCCAAGAGTTTGTTGCTTCTGAGAGCGCCGCTCTTCGGGACTTTGTACAAGAGCGCCACAATGATCTTCGTGGGCTGCTTGCTTCCTAGACCCAGATTTCCAAGACTATAGTGCATGTCTAGAGACTTGGCGAGACTGACATATCTCCTATGGACAACCACCTCATCCTCCTCCACCACCTCCTCTCTGATCTTGTTTTATGCTACTCCCCTTCCTTTTTTTTATTATGTGCATTGAGGGCAATGTGTGATTCAAGCATGGGGGAGTTAGTCATTATATTTGGCGTCTGATGCTTGTTCCTGTTTGGTGTGTTTTTGCTTTGTATATGTTTTTAGTTGTAGTTTTGATTGTTTTAGTTTTGTTTTAGAAGTGCATTTAATTTTCTTCTAGGTTGCATTTTAGTTTCTTTCTTTTATTAAGTTTCTTATGCATTTTAGTTTGCATTGTTTTTAGGAGCATGCATAAATTTTTTTTGAAAAGATAGAAAAAAACAAAAACAAAAAAAAAGAGACAAAAAAAAAACCTCGGATGATGATCTCTATAGATTTGGTAGCTTTCTTTGGTTTAGTTTAATCCTTTGATTCGCCCGAATTGTGCATACAATGTTTGCGAATGACTTTTCGAAATAAATTCCATGTTTTGACCACATGTAGGATGCAAATTGATTTTCCCCATGAGTCTTTACAAGATTTTGGCATGTGTTTATCAGAGAGCTAGTTTTGACCTTGGTAGATGTCCCTTGAGACTTTGAGCCTTTAGAGACTGTTTATCATTATTAGTCTTATACTTATTTTATGTGTGACTCTTCCTTGACATCTTTTCTCTATAACTTGCTTAGATTCTCATTCAAGATCACATTTTGCATATGTATTTACGCAATATGATTGAGGCATTTTTCTTTCTTTGATTTGTTTAAACCCCACGGTCAAATATCCACCCTGGTTGTTTATTGTATCCCTTGTTAGCCCCTTTGAGCCTCTATCCATTTTTCTTGATTTGAACCTCCTATTATAACCCATAGTCAAATACTTGTCTTACCTTTAGGCCAAGGCTAGAGGAGTGTTCTGTTCTTTTGCATCAAGTTTGATAGGACATTAGATGGATTTCCCCCTTGGGTATCCCTTCTGAAAAATAACAATAAGTGCTTATGAAAAAAAAAGAACAAAAGAAAAAAAAAATTTCCAAAGAAGAGAAAAAGGAAAAAAAATGATGAAAAGAGAACGAAAAAAAAAAGAGAAGAAAACGGTTATCCTTGTTGGGAATGCAAGTTATTCGTGATCTTCGACTCTTTCTCTCTTCATTTGGGGATTTATTCTGAATTGATATCGTTCAAGAAGGATGTTCTTTGATGCATTGGAATTGTTTAGCTCTTAGTCTTTGGCTTTTAGCTCCTTATTCCCGAAAACACTTGTTCCCCTCTTAACTTTACCCTTAGCCTTGTTGCAACCCTATTAAAGACCTCATGATTGTCTAATGTGTTTGCATTTTTAGTGATGACGAATTTGAGAATCTTGTCAAGCTTATGGTAGATCTGCTATAAGGTTGAGAATTGGGAGAACCTTCATAAATACATTTCAAACACATGAGTGCTGAGTGCCCCATAATGATAGTGAGGTTCTACTGGCGTTAATAGTTTCTCTTGTTCCATATGTTGAATGATTGTATTTGACAATTTGGGTGAGATTGCTTTCAAGTTTGACATTTTGGTCTATTAAAGGTTTTCGAAAATTTCATTCCCTATTCTGTTTGTTAATGATTTTTTATATCTTTTTGGGCTATCTTTAGATCAGCTTTGCCATTTGAATGTTCCCTAAATCTATCCTAAGGAGGCTGTGTATACTTGTAATCTTTGCATTGCTTGAGGACAAGCAACAGTTTAAGCATTGGGGAGTTTGATAAGTGCTAAATATGTATATCATTTTAGGACTATTTTTTGTCATTTTTTAGGAGAATATTGTGCTTATTGTTATTATTTACCTGCCCCACGGTCATCCATGTTATGCCACGACCGTAGAGCAAAGAATAAGCGAAAACCCGATTCTAGCCCAGACCAAGGTCGGACTGTGGTGCACCCCACGGACCGTGGTGAGCATATAACTGCTGCCTCTTCATTTTCCCTTTTTGTGTGGCTGAGATTGACCGAGCTTCTCTATAAAAAGCGACGTTCGCATATAGATAGCATCCAAGATCAAGTAAAAGTGTAGAGTAGTGTAGTGCTTTAGTTTCTCAAATTTTGTAGTTTTTTAGTTTGGTTTTTTTATTAGTGTGAGTCTTGAGTGTGAGAGTTTGTTCTTAAGGCAGTTCCGAAGCCCTTGGTTGAAGGCCATCTCAGTCAATCCCCTTCTCGCTTAGATTTCGCCAATTGTTTGTTAATCTTTTATCATGTCTTAGTAGTTTTCTTTAGAGGATTGAATAGTTTGCGGAAGTTTTATTGGATGATGGTTTAATCTATTCAATTGTGCTTATTTTCATGACTGGTTTGATTTCATTCTATCAAGTGTTTCAATTGTTGTGGGTTGATTTTTGGCCAAAATTTGCTTGCACTCTTGAAACAAACAACTGAAAAACTGAAAGGTGACATTTGGTTGTTGGACTGCTTGATTAGACCTAACGTAATTTCATCTCGAAAGAGAGATTTGTATGTTAGGAGGGCTACTAAAGACATTGAACTTGAATTAAGGCAAATCAGTTTGAAAGAATGAATTTTGCTAGTTTAGGCAGGTTTAGTTGATTTCGAAAGAATAGACTCAGTTTTTGAAGAGATTACAATTCCTAGAAATTAAACAATTAGAAGAAAGCACATGTTCATTATTTTTGATCCAATTTCCTTTCACAACTACAAGAATTCCTAGATGTTTTTTTCCCTTATTGATTTAGAAAAGTTTATTTGCTATTGTTAAATCGAATCCACTTGAACCAAAATTTTACTTAGCACATTTTGAAATGTAAGACTCAGTAAGTTACGATTAGTTCCTGAGAAACGATATCTTTTATCTATGCTACGACTATCCGTGTGCTTGTGGTAGTAGTGATCACCAGCACGATGCAATTGCCTGGTTAAAAAGGAACCTGGGTTAAGTTGGGCACCATCAAGCATACAGGACAAGAAGTACAACTCCAACAATCTTGGGACATTCAGACTATCATCTCGAACAAAAAGGGAACAAGCCAAAATACCATGTGTTACTCTAATGTAAGGGTTTCTAGTATGTGTGCGCTTCGATGAACTAGTGTTGTACCTAACACTCCCCGAAAGTTCGCCCCAAAGTGCATTCGGGTTGAAGTTGTAGGGGACTTGTCGGTTCGGTAAATCCATACTAGGTGGAAAGCTGAAGATACTATTAAAGATAGCTAAGTTCAGTTCATATATTTGTCCCTGCAAATAAAATGATATGTATCCGACTTGACATTGAGGCCCTCTAATTACCTCGACATGGAGTGTACTTAGGAATTCTAGGGTCAAGTCTCAATATGTATGCTCTTTGATTTCTAAAAAGTGTCCCATACCACCTCGTGCAAACAACCATCGAATAACATCCAACATTCCTAACCAAGCTAACAGTTCCTCATCATAATATCTAGTTGCTACAACCATGTGTTCATTCAAGCAATTATATCCAGCAACATGACCAGGATGTGTCAAACTACGAGGGTGAGGAATGTTACCTTTAGCACGCACATTGGTGGAGGTTCAAGATGTCCTTTGAGATCGAGGTGGTGCTTGACTTGAAGAACTAACCTCCTTGATCCTCTTTTGTCTCTTGGTTGGTGCCATTGTTGCAAAAACCAAAACAAAAACTAAAACTAAAAACTAAACAAAAAAATTTGAAGAAGAAAATGAAGAAATTAAGTAAAAAGAGGAAGAATATGTGAGGGAAAAAGATGGGTACGGTGGATGACTAAAGTGAGATGAGTTTGAAGAAGAAGAAGAAAAGAGATGAAATTTATAGAGAAAGAGAAAAGATTGAGTGAAAGGGGACGATTTTGGGTGAAAATGAGTGAAAATGGAGTAGAAATGGGGCAAGATTGAAGGGATTAACTATGGAGGGTTTAGAGAGAGAAAATAGAGGTGGAGAGAGAGAGAAACATGAGGTTAAAGATGAATTGTGAAGGAGATGAGTGGTCACCGCGGTAAAAAACCTAGACCGCGAGCCGTAGCAGTACATCACGGACTGTGGGGTTCACCATGGTCAAACCGTGGTGCATGCTGACGAAGCTTCTTTCTCTTTTTTTTTTCTTGGGTTGACACCCCATGGCTGTAGTTCTAGGGGTCTGGCTGTGGTGCCAAACATTTCATAGTTTTTGTTTTTCACAAACTACAAAAATAGTAAAAATAATAGCTAAAGAAAGAAAAAGGGAAAAGAGTTTGGGTTGCCTCCCAAGAAGCGCTCTTTTAAGGTCAAGAGCTTGACCCTTCTTCTATGCCTAGTTCGGATCAGTAAGTATATGGACATTGGCTTTGTCAATAGGTTGTCCCAAAAGATATGGTTTCAGTTGTTGTCCATTGACTATAAACGCACCGGTAGACTCACTCCATATTTCACTGCTTTATTGGATTAAACCTTTGTGATCTTAAACAGGCCTAACCATTGGGATTTCAGTTTGCCCGGAAACAATCTTAGTCAGGAGTTGAATAAGAGGACCATGTTACCTTTTTTAAGCCTCTTCTTCATGATATGTTTATTGTGCCACTTCTTAGTTCGCTCTTTGTAAATACGCGAACTCTCATAGGCTTCCAACCTTAGCTCATCTAACTCATTTAGTTGCAAAAATCTCCGTTCTCCAGCTGCCTTAAGATCATAATTGAGTGTCTTTATAGCCAAGTATGACTTATGTTCCATCTCTACTAGCAAGTGACAAGACTTTCGAAACACCAACCGGTATGCAGCGGTGCCTAGAGGAGTCTTGTAAGTGGTGCGGTACGCCCAATGAGCATCATCAAGCTTGAAGGACCAATCTTTATGGGACCGATCCACTGTTTTCTCCGGTATGCTCTTCAATTCCCTATTTGAGAGTTCCACTTGCCCACTTGTTTGGGGATGATAAGGCGTAAGCGATCTTATGAAATATCCCATATGTTTTCAATAATAGCTCAAGAGGCTTCCACCTACTTATAAACATAGTCAACCGCAACAAAGATGTAAAGGTTGTTATGGGAAGGAGGAAAAGGACCCATAAAGTCAAATCCCCATACATCAAATAACTCTACCTCAAGTAAGCCACTTTGAAGCATTTCATGCCTCTTAGAAATGTTCCCTGTTCGTTGATACATATCACAAGTCATGACAATTTTTCTTGCATCTTTCAAGAGCGTGGGCCAATAGAAGCCTGCGTAGAGTGCTTTTGCAATCGTTTTATCTAGTCCAAAGTGGCCATCGTAGGTTGAAGCATGACAATGGTGCAAGACACTACGGAACTCATCTTAAGGCAATCACCTTCTATAAATCCTATCTCCACATAGCTTGTAAGGGAAATGTTCTTCCCACACATAGTATTTGACATCGGTAAAGAACTTCTTTCTTTGTTGGTAAGACAATCCTGGAGGTAACACTCTACACACCTTGAAGTTCACCAATCAGCATACCATGGGGTAGCTTGTTGGGATATAGCGAATAGCTGCTCATCGGGGAAAGAGTTATTAATGGGGAGCTCTTCACTAGGAGTGGCCTCTGGGCCTAAACGAGATAGATTATCGACAACCACATTTGCCAATACAACCTTATCTTTGATCTCCAAATCAAATTCTTGAAGAAGGAGAACCCATCAGATGAGTCGGGGTTTGGAGTCAGATTTCTTCATTGAAAGTTTCAAAGCGGCATGACCTGTGAAAACAATGACCTTAGAATTAATCAAGTAGGACATAAATTTTTCCAAGGCAAAGACAACTGCTAAGAATTCCTTCTCAGTCGTGGCATAATTCACTTGTGCCTCGTCAAGAGTGCAACTAGCATAGTGTATGGCATACGGCTATTGTCCTTTCGTTGGCTGAGAACAGCACCCACTGCATGGTCACTTGCATCACACATTACTTCAAAAGGTAGTTCCCAATCTGGCGCTTGCATTACTGGGGCGGTGATCAATGCCTCTTTTAACATGTGAAAAGTACTCAAGTATTCTTCATTAAATCCCTGGAGAGCAATTGGGTGAGAGGTTTTACAATTTTCGTAAAAACTTTAATGAACCGTCGGTGTTGGTGTTCGAGAAAACTGCTCACATCTTTTAAAGAAGTTGGTGGTTGCAATTTCTCAACCACCTCCACCTTTACTTTGTCAACTTCAATGCCCTTACTAGAGACAACATGACCAAGGACAACCCCTTCTTGTACCATAGAATGACATTTCTCCCAATTTAAAACCAAATTCACATCTTCGCTTCTTTGCGAAACCTTAGATAAGTTATTCAAGCATTTATCATAGGTTGCACCATACACAGAAAAATACTCCCTAAAGACTTCCATTATGTCCTTTATAAAATCAGAAAAAATAGCCATCATACAATGTTGAAACATGGCAGAGGCATTGCATAACCTAAATGGCATTCTTCTATATGTATACGTACCATATGGACATGTAAAATTAGTCTTTTCTTGGTCATTAGGATGGATAGGGATTTGAAAGAATCCCGAATATCCATATAAGTAGAAAAAATATGAGTTTGTAGCCAATCGTTCAAGCATTTGGTCAATGAAGGAAAGGAGAAAGTGATCTTTACGGGTGACTTTATTCAGTTTTCGATAATCAACGCGCATACGCCAGCCTGTGACAGTCCTAGTAGGGATTAGCTCATTATTCTTATTTTTAACAACAGTTATCCTCCTTTCTTAGGTACAGCATGGACCGGGCTTTTCCACACACTATCAGAGATAGGGTAGATAATACCGGCCTTAAGCAGCTTCAAAATCTCCTTTTTTACCACCTCTTGCATGCCAAGTTTCGATCTTCTTTGGTGTTTAATTAAAGGCTTATGGTTGTCTTCCATTAAGATTCGATGCATACACAAAGAAGGATGAATTCCTTTTAAGTCATCAAGGGTGTATCCTATGGCTTTCTGATGCTTCCTAAGTACTCTAAGCAAAAAGTCAAATTGGGTTGCATTCAAACTTGTATTCACAATCATTGGGTATGCAGATTTCGGTCCAAGAGATTCATACCTCAAGGATGAAGGGAGGGGTTTCAATTTTACCTCAGGAACTTTTGCCTCATCAGATGAGGGCTTACTTTCATCTTGTAATGATTCCATCTTAGCAAGGGAAAGCGGAATTGGTGGAGAGGCTTCTAGAAGTTGAGCATACTCGGCTATTTTGGAATTTTCATCTTTAGTAGTGCTATTACTTAACATCAAGTGCTCAAGTGGATCATTAGAATCAAGGTTAAACACGGTTCCTCGCATTAAACCATCAACCACATCAATTATATTACACTCTTCAGAAATGGAAGCGAACTTAGCGGCTTTTAGTAAATTAAACTCCACATGATCATTTCCCACATCAAAAGATAGTGTACCATTTTTCACATCGATACGGCACCTTGCAGAGGCCAGGAACGGTCTCCCAAGAATGATGGGGGTTCGTGTATTTTCCTCCATTTCTAGAATCACAAAGTCTACTGGTACATATAAATTCCCTACTTTTATTAGAACATCCTCTAAAATTCCCACAGGGTATTTTGCAGAACGGTCTGCCAATTGTAAGGAGATAGTAGTTGGTCGTATCTCTCCTAGTTCTAATTTTTTACACATAGAAAGGGGCATCAAACTCACGCTTGACCCTAAATCACATAAAGCACAATCTATACACACATTCTCTATAAGACAGGGAATTGAAAAATTACCGTGATCCTTCAGCTTAGCTGGAAGCTTGTTTTAGATCGTCACACTGCATTCTTCAGTCAAAGCTACAGTTTCATGTTCTTCAAGCTTTCTTTTGTTAGGTAGAATTTCTTTCAAAAATTTAGCATATGAAGGCATTTGAGTTAGGATTTCAGTAAGCACAATGTTTATGTATAGTTTCTTAAGGACTTCTAAAAACTTCCCAAATTGCATATCGAGTTTTGCTTTAGCCATCCTCTCAGGAAATGGTAAAGGTGGGGTGTAAGGCTTTGGGGAAATGATCTTAGAGTCCTCAGGAACCATATCAGGCTTGTGCTCGACATTATATCTTACCTCATTAGAGGGCGAGGACATCTCTTTCTCAAGATTCTCAACATGCTCATTCTTATCATGCAAAGGCTCATCGTTGGTAATCTCCTTAGGTCCCTCTAATTGTTTTCCTCATCTCAAAATCATTGCATTGCATTGCATTGCTCCCTATGGTTAGATTCAGGCTGGCTAGGAAGTTTGTCTGGGGGAGTAGATGAAAAACTAGCTTTTTGGACAATTTGGGTTTCTAACATCCTATTATGAGTTATAAGCACATCAACCTTTGAGGCTAATTGCTTAATATACTCATCCTGTTTTTGTTACGCTATAAGCATACTTTCCATCATTGCTTCTAAATTAGACTTTTGGGGCATTTGAGAAGGGAATAGGGGGTTTTGAAAACCAGGGGGTGGTTTAGCATTCATAGGGTGCATATTCGATGGGTTTGGATTAGACCTATAGGAAAAATTCAGATGATTCTTCCAACCCGGATTATAAGTACTAGAGTAAGGGTCATTAGCTGATCTCGGGTTGAAGTTTTGAAGATACTTAACTTCACTAGGGTCTTGAGAAAAAGGGCTCCCAACTTGACAATTCAATGTTACATGCTCAATTGAACCACAAATTTCACAAGTTGTAGGGGCACTGAATTCACAGCACTAACATTCATTCGGTCCAGTCTTTGAGTCATAGCAACTACTTTAGCAGAAAGTAAAGTAAGCGCATCAACTTTAAGCTTACCTCCAACCCGTTTGGGTTGGCCTCGTTCGGTGGACTATTGAAAGTTATTAAGTGCCATCTCCTCAATTAGATTATAGGCTTTATCCTCAGTTTTGTTCATCAAGGTTCCTCCTGCCGTTGCATCAATAGTAGACCTCACAGGTTAGGACACATCATTATAAAAGGCTTGGATAATCATCCAACGCTGAAGACCATGATGGGGGCATAAGTGCAGCAAATCTTTAAACTGCTCCCAGGCTTCGTGAAGTTGGTGACCTGATTTCTCAAGCTTGCTGTTTTGCTCGGAGGGAAAATCTTGGTAAGGAAGGCTCTTATCAACTCATCCCAAGTGGTAATGCATCTAGATGACAATGAGTGTAACCAAGCCCTTGCTTTATCCCTCAATGAGAAAGGAAATAAGGATAGGCGAATTGCATTAGTGGAGACTCCATTAAGTTTTAACGTATCGCACACCTCTAAAAAGACCAAGAGGTGTAGATTCGGGCCTTTCAAAGGCATTCCTTCAAACTGGGATTGTTGCACCATCGAAATAAGTGCCAGTTTGAGCTCGAAATTGTTGGCATCAATAGTAGGGCGAACGATGCGTGAGGCGATCCCTTGGACTCCAGGGGTAACGAAATCTCGAAATGTCCTTCTTTGGTCACCTCCTTCTCCCGCCATGTTTGTTAGATTCCTTCTTGTCTCTCGTCTTTGTTCTTCAATCCTTTGCTTCTTCCTCCTTAAGCAGAAAGTCCTTGAAATTTAAGGATCGGGTTTGTACAAGATTGGACTTCTCATAAATAGGAAAAATCCCTGTAAGCATTATCACCAACACTACCAGCGCAATCAAAAAAGAAAATAAAAAGAAAATAAAAGCAAAAGGCAATAAAATACTTAGTCATTTTCGTAAGACTAACTCAATAGTTAAGAGATTGATCCTCAGCAATGACGCCAAAAACTTGACCACTGCCACAAGCACACAGGTAGTCGTAGTATAGATGAAAAGATCTCTACTTAGGGTCCAATGCAATCTATCAATTTTTGTCTACCAAAATATGCTAAGTAAAATTATGATTCAAGAGGGTTCGATTTAACATCTTCTAATTCACTAATTTTTAAATCAATTAAGGAAACATGCCTAGGAACTCATCTAGTTATGAAAGTTGATTGGATCAAAATGATAAGCATGTGCTTTTCTCTAACTGGTTAATTTCGAGGATTTGCAATCTATCCAAAAATTTACTCTATTCTTTCGAACTCAACCAAATTTGCCTAAACTAAGCAAAAATCGTTCTTTCAAACTAATTTATCTTAATCCAAGTTAAACATCTTTGACTACACTCTATATCCTCCTAACATGCAAATCTCTCTTTCGAGACAATGTTATATTAGGTTTTATCAAGCAATCCAACAATCAAATATCACCTTTCAGTTTTTCACTCAATTGTTTCAAGTGTGCCAGTAAATTTTGGCCAAAAATCCACTCACAACATGATAATCACTTGATAGAACGAAATCAAACTAATCATGAAAGCAAACACAATTCTTTAGATTAAAACATGATCCACTTATACTTTCATGAACTACTAAATCCATAGATAAAATAAAAAACAACTCGCTTATGATTAAGGATTAAACAACTAACCAACGTTTTGTGAAATTTGAGCGAAATGGCTTGATTGAGAATAACCTTCAACCAAGGGCCTCAAACCACCTCAAGATCAAACACTCACGCTCAAGATTTCTCACCAATACAAATACCAAACTAAAAATCTAAACTAAAAAAGAACAAAATTTTGAGAAAGATGACAAATTATGCTACTCTTGCTTGCTTTCTATCTATATCTCTATGCATATGCCCTTCTCTTATGCTGCTGAACGAAACCCTTTTGTAGGAGAGCTCGGACATTTTCAGCTACACAGTCGAAGGAAGACGAAGAGGCAACATTTTTTCAACTCACCACGGACTGTGGCAGACACCACAATCCTACTGTGGTCTGGGCTGGAACCGATTTTCTACTCTTTTCTTGCTCCACGGGTGTAGCATGACATGGGTATCTGTGGGGGAGGTCAAAATACATCTAGAAGGGTCAAATGTTGGGTAAAAAGGCCTCAAATCCTGCAAAACATATCAAACACCCATACCCAAATATGAATCGAGAATAGGAGTATAAATAATAGCATTAAGCAGATAATTCTCCTAAAAATGAAGCAAAATTACCCTAAAATGATGTATAAGTTAAACACTTATCCCCACCATACCCAAATAATTTTTCCTAAGTATCCTTTTACACCTAACGACCAAATCCAACCATCAAATAAATTTTTTAGGAAGCTATAGATATTAAAAACTCCACACATGCTACTATTGTGAACTTCCCAGTTTATTCCCAGATTTTACGCCCAACTTTCCAGGACCATAGCTTTCACTCCCGAAGTTGAAATTTTAAGATTAAGCTCATTCTAGAGTTACAGTTTAACTGGTTTGAATATCAACAATTTCCTAAACTGTCCTAGTTACAGTTAGTTTTCCGCATCCCAATATTTTGGCCATAACTTGCTCGGCTTCTTGAAATTCAAAATTCTATGAGTGGAGGGCTTCCAGATGTCCCATCACAAATTTTTTTATAATTTTTAGAGATCTCAATTATGGCCAGCAAGCCTACGAAGTCAGATGATTTTCTAGGCGTACTAATAGTGAAAATATCACAATTTTAAAACTTCTTTCCTTCCATAATTTGACCCAATCCTACCCCAAATCATGCCTACACTCCTTTTACTCAACAACACCATCATTCTTAATTACTAAAACAATCAAACCATCCAAGCCATAAGAGGAGAAGCGAGTATTCTACCTTGAAGTGAAAAATAGTGGAAAGGAAGAACCTTAGGGCGTTTTAGTCCTCCCACCAAGAGTTTAAATCTGAAAAAAAAAATCATGGGAGTGTGAAACTACCAATTCCATGGTCAAGTTTAAGGTTTCTTGAAGAAAAACAATGGAAATTCAATATAGTTGGTTAGGGTTTGACATACTTACCAAGAAAAACAAAGAGGATGGAGAGAGAGAGATGGGCGTCGGTGGCTAGGGCATCGGCGGCCGATTGCTGTTCACGAAGGGGGGAGAGAGAGAGAGCCGTGGGAGAGAGGGTCGTGGGTGAAAGAGAGAGGAGAGGAAGAGAGAGGGAAAAATAGTAGTTTAGATCCCTGGGATTTCTCATCATTAGGGTTTTTCCTCCCCCCCCCTTGCCCTCTAAATTTTCTAAAAAAATTAAAACACTACAAGCTCAGATATACTAAGTTGGCCAATATTGTAATAATTATATATATATATAATAGTAAATAAACAATCTATTTCCGAGGTTTCACGTGTTCAATGAGCATTCATCCGCACCACTAATGGATTGAGTTTGAAAATTACTGATTCTGTTGTTTCCACGTAGCATATCCCTTTTTTACTCGAACTGTTGTTTTCACATAGCTATGCCTCCTTACTGTGTTGTCGCACTTTGTTTTTCAATATGCTCATCCATGTTATGTTTGCTTTTCTTATTTTCTTTTAATTTTTTCTAACAATTTTTGATATCTAAGTACGTAAACTACTTTGAGTTCCCAAAGGATCTTTAACATAACTTTAAAATAAAAAAGGACAAAAAAAGTTTGGATGTATCAACCTCATAGCTATAGCTATTGCTTAGTACTACTGATGTGGCTATGTATTAATGTCATATTTGAAAATTTCTCCTCACACTTGATTCAAAAAAGGCATCCAATCAAAAAATTTCCTCTCCTAATGGCTTCTATATCTAAAAATCTTGTTAACAGGGTACGTTACTACTAGGGGTGTTCATCGGTCCAAACCCGGATCGGATCGAACCGGACCGGGTTGGACCGAAGACCGAATAAGAGGAAAGTTACGGACCGTGGACCGGACCAAATAAGTCAAGGACCGGACCGGGACCGGACCGAAAAAAGTAGGACCGGACCGAATTATAAAGCTAGCAAATTTTTACAATATGAACATCTTATATTTATTTCAATATGAACAATTTCTACATATTTTCACCATGAAAAACAAATCAATATTCTTGAATGTTTGAAAAATTATAAGTTGCAAAAGAAAATTAAAATTTAGTAAGTAAAAAATCGGTTTTTAAATTTTTTTATTCGGTCCTCGGTCCGGACCGGTGGACAGGTGGACCGGACCGAAGACCGAATAAAAAAAATTTGTGGACCGTGGACCGGACCGAATTCATTCGGTTCGGTCCGGTCCGGTCCGGTCCGGTCTAGGCCGGTCTTCGGTCCGGTCCGGATTTGGACCGAATAATGAACACCCCTAGTTACTACACCCCCCTCTTGCCCATTTAAGCCCAAAACCAATGTTTAATCTACCGAACCTCTTTGCGGAATTTAGTGCAGCTATCATATATTTTGGTTCATTTGGTTGGTCATAATGGATTCAATCAATGACTAGATTAGGACAATAAATTTGAAGCTTCTTACTATTTCATAAACATGCGCTAGTGCATATCATCATCATTTGTCGACTAGATATACGTGGAGGTGCGATGTATTACCAACACCAGAAGGAAGAGTCACTGTTGTTGGCCCGATTTGGATGGTTAAATCACCCTAGAGGGGGTGAATAGGGTTGTGATCAAAGTTACAAAATAATTAAAATAGAAATGCATAAAAGTAAATGTGAA
>JACYFF010031954.1:19113958-19182754 GCA_017589665.1 Selenicereus undatus | reverse complement strand
TACTTCACCCTTTTACCCACCCAATTTACCCACGAAAACAACAGGCCCCAAATCTCACATGATACTTTACAAATTATTAAAATTATGAAGGGGGTGGGTTAAAGTTGGTTGAAGTGGGTTAAAGTAGGTTGAGATAGGTTGAAGTTGATATTTTTTTTTCAAGTGGATTGAAGTAGGTTGAAATAGGTTGAAGTAGGTTGAAGTGGGTAAAAATGGATTGACCCAGGAAAAGAACAGGCCCTTAGTGTAGGAAATAAATTATTGAATAAAGCGTAAAGATATTTACCTTAATTCCACAGTGAAAGACTATCAAATTTGGCTTCGAATCTACAATCAGTGAAAGTCTGAAAGATCTTACTAAGCAGAGGAGTCTTCACAATCTCACAACCTAAAAACTCTGGGGTTTGTGCAAAAGCTCGCTCTCTAGATAACCCTTAGTTGTTTCTTATGTGTTTTTGCCTCTTAGATTGGTCCTCTTTTATATTAGATTAACCAATAAAGCAACTAGGGTTATTGGTTGCTAAGTTATTAACAAGCCGCTAGCATGTTATATGAATTTTATGTTGAGAGTTATTGAGAGAGAGGGTTGTTGTCCTCAAGGATGTTGGTGAATCCGCTGAAGTTGCTACCAAATTTGACAGGGGTATTAAAATCAATCAACTAATCTTCTATTAATATGAAATGTACTCCTAAATTAAGTAAATACCAGTAAAAACCTAAGATCACTAGAAGCAAATAAACCACTATTAATATAGAATCAAATGGAGAAAATACGGTAATCAACACATTAACACATCAAAAAGGGCGACAATGGCTAGATATGACCAACAATAACTTCCCAGATTTTTCTCAAAAAATCACTCATAAAAATAAAATCAATCCTAGAATCAACAACTATGTAACCTGTAAAAGCAATAAAACATGAGGAGAGAGAAAATTATCCACAAATCCATTAGCATTTGATATTAACCATAATTCCATCTTTAATCTAGCTCCATCTAGCATTTATCCACTCTATCTGGCCTCATTCGATGGTGATTGGAACTTCAGATTGCAAAATCCAAAATAAAACAAGAGAACAAGATATTGATAAGAGGATGAAGCAAAGGGGATGATTAAGATTTTAAGAAATAGATCATAGGCTCAAATCCTTTGAAATTGAACCATCTCAACACCTTGCTCATCAAATCTCATGATTTGCAGTGGCTTTGATTGATTAAAAAATGAGAATTGATAGAGATTTAGGAGAGAGAAAGTAAGATTAAAGCTTAATCCAAGAAAAGTATCCAATTGGCCCCAGTTGGGAGCATTATTAAACCAAATGATTAACCTTCCATTGATGAGATTTTGAATCTACGGGAGTATCTTGGAGAGAAAAAAAGCTACTAAAGTTTAATACAACCTAAAAAATTAGAAGATGCCAATTTCATTAGCCTAAGCATGATTTAAATGTCCACAATTCCGTACTTGGCATGGTCCTGCCAAGTGGCAAGGATCGACTGTGTCATTTTACTGCTAGTTTTCCCTGTTTTTTTATTTTTCGTTTTTCTGCAATCTAGAATGGCGTGGATAACCTATGCAACTTCTCTGTCCTTGTTTTTTCTTTATGATTCTTGATTTGACATGGTTTGGCTACCTTGGCACATTCTGGGCTTTTTTTGGAATGTTTCCTCCTTTAAGTTTTAAAAGTGGGCGAGATACACTCCAGTTTGATGCTCCTTCATTTTTACCTACAAGAACGCAAAACACTCATAAACTCCTAGTTCAAGAGTTATTTTGAGGGTTAAATCAAGTGTGAAGGGCATCCAAAATAACACCAATTAGAAACTACACATTGGGCTTACACCCTTTAGGATTGCATGATGGCCCTAAGTTCAACATCTCTCAGTCACGCATAAGGGAATGCTTATTTCCACCTATAGAGAAACTTATTTTCCTTTCATTCCTACGCAATCTTCATCCTGAACAAACAGGTTGTGCAACCAGCATACTTATGAGAGGTTTATACTACATATTTGTCAAGAATATATAGCTTTTCAAGAACCACACATGGGTAGTTGGAAGTATGTTAGTACATTAGGTAATTTCATTCCCATCGAGATATCTCACTTTCATCTCATGAAGTCATCATATTTTGTATTCACAATTATAACCCATATGTCATAACTGGTTCTATACATCTGTTAGGAATATAAATGTATCATCAAGAAATGTGCATGAGTAGTTGGAAGTATGCAAGTCCCTAGATCATTTCAAACTCATTTTATAATAGTCTGATCCTAAATCATATTTTTTTATTTAATAAAGCCATGTTATTAATTTTCTCGCATTTTATTATTGCATTTAATCATTCCGGTTTGGGAAAAAAATTCATTTCGGGCCTACTTTGCAATTCGGAGTTTTGTTATCGTAAAATTTTGGGAAGATCAATAGTAGGCCTTAATAATTGTGGTTTGAGAGATGAAATTATTTTTCATAACATCATAAAATTTAACTTCAAGGTACAAAAAATTCAATCATATAAAGTGTATTTTTTGGGCCCAAATTCATTTAGGCCCAATTTTGGCCCAATAAGTTACTACGTATTTGCTTAGCTAATTATCATTAATTATGCTTAATTATCATTAGTAAAAAGATACTTTTTGGGGGATACAACTCAGCCAAGTAAATTTTAAAAAATTAAAAGCACTTTTCAACCAAGAAAAATCACAAAATATCAACCCTTTTCTCCCTCTTTCTCTTTCCACCCCCAGGGCATCCTGCGATGCTACTGCCACCACTATTCACAGTTGAAATGTAACACCCTTACTTCCATACGAAGAATATTACATCGCCAAGACTCCATTATGGAATCCTTAAGGCTAAATTAGAGATTAAAATGGTTTTCAAAGAGCTCCCGACACAATGAGAATGGAAAAATTTTTTTCCTTTCCCCAAAAAAACGTTAGGTCATGCTTGTAAAGTTGCGATAAGTAAGAATTAAAACAAGTCAACTTGTAAAACACTAGTGATAATGATTATGTCACTTACTCTATGAGTTACCTGTTCGGAGTACACATCACCAAACAGAAAGCAAATGCTAAATAGATTCAAAGAAATAATAGGTCTTCACGGGTCACACACTCGGATATCCATCAACCTTCATCTCACTTAACAGAATGTTACAACATGTTCGGGATGGGGTAGGTGGCGTTGACCCTAAGGAGGCCAGTGGAGTCAATCTATTAATAAGCACAACAGATAGTGCTCCTTGTCATTCATACGACAAGAGGAGCATTCAAACAAAATAAGATAATACATCAACCTCCCCAACATATAGTAACACGCAAAAGAATTGTTCTGCGTGAACATAGAACTTAATCCGAACCTGAAAAAATGGGAAAATGAGGGGATGAGGAAACCACCCACTCAGAATAACCAACACCCATAAAACCGGAAACCTTTGCATGTCACACATTAATTAATAGCACTCAAATAATAAGGGCACAATAATAGTGTAATGTAAGAAATCACTTTTTGCAACCTACAGCGGAATGAAGCTGAAATCCATTTTAAAACACCATTTGGGGCTAAAACCCATAGGAATTTACAACACTTCATTTAATGGGTTTAAAATTAATTCTCAGGGCATTCTTTAGTTGCTAGTCCTTAGTTCCTTCTCAATATGGGTGAGGCGCAAACCAGTTAGACACTTAGGTTTTCGGGACACACTAAAGTCTGTAATGTGCTTTACCCTCGTTAGGATAATATTAAACTGCAACACAAAGGTTAATCTTTGGAAACCCGGAACGCATCGGGAATCCCTTGGCCTGGAACGCATAGACCGTACATTTCTTTGGAACCCGATTATAATGCAAGCCCTTTAATTATTCACAACAACAAAATGTTTTTCACAAAACACAACTTTCACAAGCGCAATCTATTTTTTTATTTTAAACTTTAACCGCTCGACCCACTTTATTTAGAAAAGAAGAAATTTTCAAAACATGGTAAACATTCCAACAACCCTTAAGTCATGGCAACATAAACACCAAACACACATTTTGGCATAATCCACTTTATAAACAAATTCATTCATATAGAGCTACCACCCTCTTGATCAAGCATCCAACACATTCACAAGTCATGGTTTAAAATAATTCATCACTTGACAAAACATCTTACATAATAACGATGCCCAAAAAGATTCATAAAAACATTAACAAGGCTAATGACTGATTAACATATCCAAGAGAACTTCCAAAGGTTTTCTAGCATAATTTACGGCCTCAGACACTACTTTCTTACCACACGTCCATTAGTCACACTAAACGAAAATATCTCCTTATAAAAAAAATACTTAACTTAGGACCCATGTCTAAGACTTTTCATACCTATTATTAACATAATACTTTCAATCATCAACATCCAACCCAAACCTCAAAGGTATACTTAGTGTACGTAACTCTCCTTTTTGTTTATTAATCTCCATCAAATTTCTCCTTCCCTTGCTTCTTTCATTTATTTTTTTTAATTAATCGTTTGCTACCTCATTCAACAATCTCACATGCCTTAATTTGTAACCACCAAAATTGTGGTTCCAATCCCCCCCCCCCGACTTTGTATCCTCTTCCCCCCCCCCCCCAACAAGTCGAACAATTTCCATGTACATGTCATGGTTGTTCAAAAAAACATGGATCTACATATTTAATTACAATATCTCTTCCAACATTAATACATCCAACAACTCCCAAAATTCACCATAACCCTAACTATCAACATTATAATTTCTTTTCACTTCAAAATTTCATAAATCAACTAGATAACTCTAAATTCTACTCATAAACACAAACATTCAATATAAACCCAAAAATCAATTTAATTTCAAATTAGTATAATTTGGGGACGAAGTTACCCACTTGGAAGATTGGGTTGAATACGCTAGAATACAAAAGCAAGTGATGATCCTCCTACTCCCCAAGCTCTTCCTCTTATTCCTCTTCCTTTTCCCCTTCTTCTGCCTCTCTTATTTCCTCGCTTTTTCCTCTCTTTTTGATGCTGATGCGTGTGTGTGTGATGTATGGGTGTGTGTGTGTGTGTGTTTTTTTTTTTTTGGGTATGTGGTGTGTGTTGGTAGTCTATGAAATGAGACAACCCCCTCTCCCTTACCTGATGATGGCAGCGTGCTGTCCCCTATTCCCCTATTAACTTTTTTTTTTTGAAGGCTAGGGACTTATGTGGTGAAACTCCAACCACATAAATGATTTCTCCCTTTTCATTTCCTAGCCAATAATAGAGCTACTAAAAAAAAACAATCCATAATTGGGTTTAATCCAATTCAACTCGTATTGACATAATTGGGCAATAAATATAAAAATTAAGATCTTAAAAATTAAAACAATCAACTAAATCGAAATTAATTACGAGCATCTATTCACCCAAGATGAAACGCCACATAAACACGAAATTTAACAAGTTGAACGACTTAATTAGACTAAACCACGTAATTGACTAAACTAAATTTCATGGACCTTACACTCTCCCCCACTTAAAGAAATTTCGTCCTCGAAATTTCAAATACCTGTAGTAAATAGAGTGGGATACTTCTCCCACATCTCGCGTTCAAGCTCCCAGGCTGCTTCAGCCACTTTATGATGCTTCCATAAGGCCTTGACAGAAGGAATAGTTTTGTTTCTTAGCTTCCTTTCTTTCCTTTCCAAGATGCGTACCAGCTCTTCTACAAAAGTAAGGTTGTTCTTGATTTGAAGGGGTTCATAGCGGATTATGTGAGCTGGATCATGAACATATTTGCGGAGGTTGGAAACATGAAATATCTCATGTACACCTCGCAGAGATAGTGGTAAGGCCAATCGGTAAGCCACCGGTCCCACTTTTTGTAGGATGTCAAACGACCCGATGATTCTAGGGATAAGCTTACCTTTTCCCAAATCGTAGACT
Organism: Selenicereus undatus; assembly: GCA_017589665.1. Lineage (NCBI taxonomy): Eukaryota > Viridiplantae > Streptophyta > Magnoliopsida > Caryophyllales > Cactaceae > Selenicereus > Selenicereus undatus. The sequence continues at coordinate 19,176,817 of JACYFF010031954.1, read as the reverse complement.
CCCCTTAAGAGGTGAAAATTTTAGAAACACATGTTCTCCCACTTCGAATTCCAATGACCTTCTTCTTGAGTTTGCATAACTCTTCTGTCTACTTTGAGCTGCTTGAACTCTTTTCCTAATGGTTTTAACCACCTCGTTGGTTTGGTCAATCAACTCTAATTTAGATGGTTCTCTTTCTCCCACTTCATTCTAACATACAGGTGTCCTACAACAGCGTCCATACAATGCTTCAAATGGGGCCATACCAACGCTAGCATGATAGCTGTTATTATATTCAAACTCTACTAGCGGTAAGTTGTGATCCCAGCTACCCGCATAATCCAGGGCACAAGCCCTCAGCATATCCTCCAAAGTTTGGAGCGTCCTCTCTGACTGCCCATTTATCTGAGGATGAAAAGCCATACTTAAATGCAGCTCAGTACCCAATGATGCTTGGAAACCATTCCAAAATTTGGAAGTCAACTTAGTATCTTGGTCTGACACAATGCTAAGGGGTACACCATGTAATCGGACTATTTCTTGGATATAGAGATTAGCGAGTTACTCTGAAGTGAATGTGATTTTAATGGTTTGGTTAGTCTATCAGCCACTACCCAATACCATCATGTTGCTTGGTGGTTCTAGGTAGGCCAATAATGAAATCCATGGTGATATGCTCCCATTTCCACACCAGGATTGGTAGTGACTGGAGTGAACCACCTGGTTTTTGGCGTTCAACCTTCACTTTCTGGCAAGTCAAGCACCTAGCCACGAAATTTGCCACAACTCTTTTCATCTCGATCCACCAAAAGTGAGTTTTCAAGTCATGATACATCTTAGCACTCCCGGGATGCGTAGTGAAAACGGAATTATAAGCTTCCTTCATCACTTCCTTCTTGAGTTCTGCAACATTTGGCACACACACAATCTCCCTTTAAACCAAAGAATACCTTTATTGAGGTGAAAGTTTTTGATTCTCCCCTCTTTAACTCCCTTCTTGATTTTCATTAACTCAGGATCTTCACTCTGTCGTTTCTTGATTCCATCTACTAGGGGCGAGAACACTTGGAGTGCTGCCAAGTATCATTTGTCTCCAGGTAAAACAATTTCGATATGGAGTTCTTCAAATTCTTTCAAAAGCTTCTTTTCTTGAGTAAGTAGATAGGCAAGTGGCCCTGTTGATTTCCTACTTAGAGCATCAGCAACTACGTTTGCCTTCCTAGGATGATACTTGATTTCCATGTCATAGTCTTTCAAGAGTTCTAACCACCTTCTTTGCCTCATGTTCAGCTCTTTTTGGGTGAATATGTAGTTACAGCTCTTATGGGATATGTAAATCTCACACCTGACTCCATATAGATAATGCCTCCAAATTTTCAAAGTGAACACTACTGCCGCTAGCTCCGGATCATGTGTGGGGTAATTCTCTTCATATGGTTTCAATTAGCGAGAAGCATATGCTATTACCCTCCCTTTTTGCATAAGGATGCATCCTAAACCCCTTTTTGAGGCATCACTAAAGATCACAAACCCCTCAGCCCCTTTGGGAATTGCTAATACTTGGGCTGATACTATCCTTTTTTTCAATTCTTGAAAACTTTGCTCACACTCTTCAGACCAGTCAAACTTAGTGTTATTGCAAATCAACCTAGTAATAGGCAAAGCTAATTTAGAAAAACCTTCCACAAATCTCCTGTAATAGCCTGCCATACCCAGAAAACTCCTAACTTTTGTCATAGTTTTAGGCCTAGGCCAATTCACTATTGCTTCCACCTTGGTAGGGTCTACTGATATCCCATCCTTAATCACCACATGACCTAGAAAATGAACCCTATCTAATCAAAATTAACACTTTTTGAGTTGAGCATATAACTTGTGCGCCTCTAATGTTCTCAATACTGTTCTCAAATGTTCAACATGCTCCTCCTTAGATCTAGAATAGATCAAGATGTCATCAATGAAGACCACCATGAACTTATCCAAATAAGTCTCAAATACCGTGTTCATGAGGTCCACAAAAGAGGCTGGAGCATTCGTCAACCCAAAGGGTAGCACTAGGAACTCATAGTGTCCATATCGGGTCCTAAAAGCAGTTTTAGGCACATCCTCCTTTCTAATTTTCAACTGATGATAACCTGAGCTTAGGTCAATTTTGGAGTACAGTGCTGGTCCTGTCAACTGATCGAACAAATCATCTATCCTTGGTAGGGGATATTTGTTCTTAATGGTTACCTTATTGAGCTCCCTATAATCAATCATAGCCTCAAGCTTCCATCCTTCTTCTTAACAAAGAGCATTGGGGCACCCCATGGAGACACACTAAGCTGGATTAGTCCTTTGTCCAATAGTTCTTGTAACTAAATTTTCAATTCAGCTAGCTCTACTGGTGCCATCCGATAAAGAGCCTTGGATATAGGAGTTGTAACTGACACTAAATCCATAGTGAACTCGATTTCCCGATCTGGTGGTAATCCAGGAACATCTTAAACACTTCGGGAAATTCATTTAGTATAGACATTTCACTCAAGTTGGGTTCATCGGAGGCAACTACCTCTGCAGCACATAAACACCCGTGGCACCCTTTTCTCATCATCCTAAAAGCTTGCATAGCAGAGATGACCGTGATTGCTTTTTGAGGGTTGTTCCCCTTCTGTCCTCCTTCAGGAGTAATGAGGGAGACTAGTTTTCTTTTGCAATCAATGGTTACTTAATATTCGGATAACTAATCCATCCCTAAAATGGCCTCAAAGCCTTGCATTTCTATCTTTACCAAGTCAATAGGAAGATTCTTTCCACTAACATTCAAAGGACAATTTCTATATATAACATCAGTTGTAGCGCAGAGACCCCTAGGGTAGTCACGCACAATACGTGATCCATTTCGGATGGATCTCTAGAAAGTTTCATAGCGAACTCGGAGGTTACAAAAGAGTGACTTACACCAGAATCAAATAGAACATGCGCATAAGTTTTGTCAAGAAGCAAAGTACCTGTCACAACTGCATTAGGATCCTCCTCTTGGTTTTCACCAAGGTAGAAAACTCGGCCCGCAGCTTGAGGCTTCTTGCCTTCCATTTTGCTGGGACTGGAAGGTGACCCTGTGGCACTGATTGCTCAAGTAGATCACTCTGCTCTTGGGGGTTGCCTCGGCTGTTCCATATAGCCTTTGGGTATTTTGCTACTAGGTGCCTAAATTCACCACAACCATAACATTACCCTCGTGCGCCTTTACAAGGTCTAGGGTGGCGGCAGAAACACTTGTCACAAAGCCTTATCTGCCCACCCTTTCAGGTTGCTTTCCCCTGTTTTGAAATTGCCCAAGATTGACCCTTCTGGGGTTCTTCTCAAGTTAGGGGTTAGAACTTTTTGAACCAAAATTTCTCTTTGCTTGTACCTTCTCTCTTTCTGTAGCTTCATTTTCATCCACTACTCGAGCTATTTTAACAGCTTTTTGGTACATTTATTGGAGGTTGGCATAAGAGTGGCCTGTTACTACTTCCTTAAGTTTACCCTTCAGCCCATGTTCAAATTGCTCTATTCTCATCTCGTCAGTGGCCACATAGACAGAAGCAAAGCGACTAAGTTCATTGAACTTAGCTGCATACTCCATCACATTCATAGTTTTTCCTTGCTTAAACCTAAGAAATTCCTGCTCCTTGGCGCACTTGACGTCCTTAGGCTAATATTTAGCATCCATAAGGTTCTTGAACTCAGCCCATGTTAAGGCTTACTCTCCCTGATGGGGTTTAACCATTTTCCACCAATATTCCGTCTTGTTTTCAAATTAATAGGTGGCCAACTAAACTTTAAAGCGTTCAGGACATTTCATCACAGTGAATAAGTTCTGTATCTTTCTTAGCCATTCCTCATATAGTAATGGGTTAGCTCTTCCCTCGAATTTTGGGGGTTTAAGCTTGTTAAACTTACAAACCATATCCATGGTTGTTGGCTCAGCAGGAGGTGGGGGTGGTGTTCTCCTATGTGGCATCTGCTTAAATAGATACACATAAACGCATACAATACTAGTTAGCTCCACTAACTTAAAATGAAAACTTACATTCGTACTAGTTCAATCACAAGCATCATCCAAGCACATATATCAATTCATGGAGACAATCATGATTAGCTTATCGATCACACACTTTTAAGCAATTTACACCCACAAGCAAATAATGATGCAACCTATGGCTCTAATACCATCTGTAATGCTCCGACCCCTCCCGGGTTGTAAGCAATTACCATGAACTGCTTCAAGGATCGTCAACTGGGCCCACAAATCTTTCTGGTGTGCTTCGTCCTCGCTTATACGTTGCCTGGGAAACTTTCCAGGAGGTCACCAATCCCAAGATTGCTCCTCATCAAGCACGCTTAACTGTGGAGTTCTTAAGATTCGGCTTCCCAAAAAGAAAAGTGCACCTTTTGTGATATAAGTAGTCACTTTGATTCTTTTTAAGCCACACATAGTATCAGAGCCGACCTGTGACCGTGAGCAACGCTAGTGGATGGAGAGCCCATGGGCAGTCACCTAGCGGGCCAAAGATACTGGGTGTGGACCGCCGATCAAGAGGATTCGTAAGTCGGTCGGTTAGTGAGGCACAACGAGGACGTTGTGCGCTTCAAGTGGGGGTGATTGTAATACCCTGAGCATGGCTTAAAAAGGATCAATGTGACTACTTATATCCCAAAAGGTGCATCTTTCTTTTCAGGAAACCCACTCTTAAGAACTCCACAGTTAAGCGTGCTTGATGGGGAGTAATCTTGGGATGGGTGACCTCTTCGGAAGTTTCCTAGGCAGCATGTGAGCGAGGACGAAGCACGCCAGACAGACTTGTGGTGATTTGTGGGGCCAGTCGACGATCCTTGAAACAGTTCATGGTAATTGCTTGTGACCTGGGAGGAGTAAGGGCTTTACATGAAAACAACCACCATCTGCAACTGTAGAGGCACCAAAGAACCACCAACCACCCCTCCAGCCACTAGCTACCTTCCCCCAACCATCAAACGTCGCTCACACCTTAAGTTTATTTATAGTTTTGATTCTTGTTGGTTTTTAGTTTGGATTCTTGTTTATGTTGATTTTGATTGTTGATCATGTAATCTTGATAGAAATAAGAATTATTTTGATGTTTTAATTGTTGATTAAGCTTGAAAGCATGCATGTGTTGAGGATGTTCATGATCATGCAAGCTTAAGTTTGAAGTGATGGATTTGGATTATTTTGCATTTGATTTTGTGATCTTTGGCATTAGTAATGGATATCATGACATTTAGGTTGATTTTAGATGAGTTTAAGTGCAAGAACAAGTTGGTCATAAGTTTTGGATTTAGTGATCATGCATGAATTAGTTTATGTTTAGCTTCAAATATGTTGATTGCATATAATTGGACAGGAAATGAAATTTGGATAATGCCTTGAGGTGATTTTTGAGAAAAGGGATGGGTTGTGGAAAATTTATTCAATTGATTAAAAGTGGTCATTTCGTACATTTATGTGGGATTATGGATGGTCTTTAAGTGTTTTTGTAAAGAGAAGAATTTGAAATTGGATGAAGACGATTATGGAGTAAATTTAAGTAACATGGCTTTGTAAGTTGATGATAAGAGATAAATCATGGGTTAGTGATTTTAAAGAATGATCTTAGAGGGAAATTACGTGAAGAAAAGGTTGAGAGCATGGGCAGTAGGGGTGTGAACAGACACAAAACATGGTTCCCTTTGCGATTTAACTGGTACTGTTTGGTACATCAAAAATTTACGACTTTTGGTGGATGGACAGACCAACGAGTTAGCTTTCAAATGCCTCTTGAATCACTTCATTCCAAATTCAGGGGCAAATGTTATAGCCGATTTGCTAAGACGGCACAGCATACGCAGAAGTTGTGCATAGTTTTGTTTAAGCCCAATTTTAGGAGCCCTGTTGTGGTAATTACGCTTCACACTGTGAATGGAAGTGTTGCAAGACTTTTTAAGCTTTTCATATTGGGTTTTTAGGTCTCCATTTGAGGTCGGGACTATAAGTTATGAATTATTTTCGTTTACTTCTATTCAGCCTTTCATTATAACCTAAATTATTTATCATAGTTTAATTTACTTTTAATTATATTATATTACCTTGATCTAAACTAAATTTTTATAGTTTATATAGTTTTTATCATATTAGTTTAACCTATCTTATATCTATTTCTTGGTTTCTAAATACTAGTTAGTAAACAAGTTCTATTAAAATTATCAGTTATGAGAATCAGTTCATTTACTGACTGCATGTACCTATAACGATACTTTTTTTAATAGAATCACAGCCTAATCTATCATTTCTTCAGCTTCTTGTGTATAAATACTATCCATTGAGATTGGATTAAAAATTCCAGGTACGTTCATTGCTTGTATTTTTAAAAATGAGAACATATTTATCAAAGTTATAATATTTTGGTAAGTTTATGCATCAATGAATAAGTTTAATTAGTGATTTGTCACATAACTAATGAACCCATTAGTTATCAGCTTTAGGTCATTCACCCTTCAGTTACCCGCGTGGCCCCAGGTCAAGTCCCCCGATCGGCTTGGCAGGTGTACACCTATTTACAGATCATATTAGTTCTCAAAGGTTCACCACCAGATAACAATTAGCAATGCAGTTTTACATTCATCTGATTCCTTGTTTTAAATTAAAATGAATGGCAAAGTGGGCTCAATCAATGTTTCAATGATCATTTAACAATATAGGAATACATGTACTGAGCTTCGGCTCATATTTTGAAATGTTTGCTATGTTTTATTTTAGGCAAGTGCTTAGTGAATCACCCTCGGGCTAGCAAACCTGCTAAGGATGATAAGTGAGCAACGGACCCGGTTCAGGTTACTAATGGTGTACTACACTTATGTTTTTGGAGATGTATGTTGAGTTATCTCGTGGCTATAGCAATAATGATGAATTGCCTTCTATGATGTATAAACCCTATGTTTACTATCATCTACACATGTATTTTGGATGGTGTAGGGCATTTATGGGCTCGATTTATGCCCAATCTATAATATTGTTAGTGTAATTGCTTTAAGCCTTGTTCTTTTGGGGTAGCGGTAACTCCTCGATCATTGGGATTATCACTTCTAATCAAGAGAATTATTTAAGAAACTGCAAACAGTGAAACATGTTCATTTTGGGGTGTTACAGATTTGGTATCAAAGCGAGTTTCGATTTTTCTTGATAGGTTATGGAGTATGGAGAGTGAACATAGGTGGGAGAGAAGCTTGGTTAGTAAGGGTTATACTTATATCGTTAGAGATTCACAGTAATAGAAAAGTCTGTGTGTATCCCTTACATGCTCTTCATTTTTGCTTTCCTTATTAGATGGATGCCTATGCACTAAACATGATGTCGGGTACATCTGTGGTCACCCACATCTCTTTCCTTCATGCTAGTATTATAGCTCACACCTAGGAACCCTTTTCTGAGTTCCACAGCATTACAGTCTGTATGTGTAGACTGTTGTGGTCCCTACATATGGTTGTCGGATGGGTTGAGTATAGGATCCGTTATCATGGTTTTATGATGATGAGAACCCTAGGGTGGAATGGATCTAGGTTTCAGATACAAGGGGCCTGGGCTACCATCACTTATGAGTTGCTACTCAAAGAGGAGTTCAAGCAAAGAGGGATCACCATGGAGACCCTGCAACATTTTTTTTCTTTACACCATGTACCTCCCCCACTCGCACCACCTACCCCTGCTCAAGGACCACCATCTCCACCTGCACCGGGCACTCCTCAGATGCTTGACATCCCAGTGTTTTTGGGGTATGGGGAGGCCCATGTAGTCGTTCATATCCTTGACACACCAAAGATCATGGTGATTAGCTCTGATGATGAGCTCACAAAGGACTTGTAGGAGGATCCAGAGGAGGATCTGGAGTTCGAGGAGCATTAGATTAATCATAAGGTTGAGGAGGTAGAGTCGAGTGCATTTGCCAGTAGCTATGACTCGGATGAGGAGCCTGAGGATGAGTTTGACCCGTACTATGATCCATCTAGGATTCGTTAGTTTAGTTTAGGTGATAACTTTTTAGATAGGTCGGCCATATTTTGAGCCTGATGATGTACTTTGTGCAGGTTATGTCAATGTATATAGTTAGACAGATCCTTTTAGCTGTGTTCACTTGTCTGGCCTTCTTTTTGGCATGTGGCAGGCCTAGTGGTTGGGGCTAAGTAATGTTTAGGGTAGGTTTAGGGACAGACATTAGCCAGTCAGTTAGTTGTGATATTCTTTTGTTGACCATGTATGTAAGCAAGCAGTTATGTATGTAAGCAAGCGGTTATGAAATAATAAATAAAGCCTTGGTTTCTTTTTTATAATATTGTTAGTTGTATTTCTTAGGTATACTTATCTTATATGCTAGTTTTATGTAAGTAATTGAATTGTTCCATTTAAGATATGATCAAAATGTCTCAATTTGTACAAAACAAAGCGGAGACTCATATAGGGGATAACTCGAACCATGGTCACGGATCGGTTGAACAAACCTCATGTGTGCCACTAAATTTTGGTGAAATACCCCAAATCACCCTCGAGTTAGCCAATAACATTAGGAACCGGAACTACTGGCTAACTTTGGTAGCTGAACTGATGAAATGGATTCCCCCAGTGCATACTGAAAACCCTCATAGAGATGATAAACTGGTAGACAAGGTAGTACAACACAACTCTAATGTTTATGATGGAAAGTATGATCCAATGGAATTGGAGGAATGGATGAGGGGAATAGAGAAAAGTTTTATAGTGGTAGAGGTTCTAGAAGATAAGAAAGTGAACATTAGGACGTACTGTTTGACTAGTGAAGTTGATATTTAGTAGAACACCATTAAGGGTAGGCTCGTAGGACCTGAATTCACCTGGAGGAAATTCCTAGAGGAATTGAGGGCAAAATTTTACCCAGTTGTGGTTTAAAGACAAAAGGAGAGACAATTTTATGGAACTAAAGATGAGTGGTAGTATGACTGTATTGCAGTATGCTAGTAAGTTCACAAAATTGTCCAAGATCGTCCTCGAATTTGTGTCCACTGAAAGATTGAAGATGAAAAGATTTGGAGAGGGCCTAGCTTTCTATATTCATAACTAGCTAGTTAGTCAACCAATCTCGACCTACCAGGAGTTATATGAGCCAGTAGCTGAAGTAGAGTGAGTAAAGACTGAGTTGAAGGCCCTGAACCCAATAAATCAAAAGAGGAAAGGGATCGAGCGGGGAACCCCAAGTGAGAGTATAAATCAGAAGAAGCTTGCTCCCACTCCTCCCAAGAGTCGTCTTAAAGGTCCAATAGAGCCTTGTGGGAAATGTGAAAGAACTAACCACACTACCCCGGAATGTCGAGTGGGTACTAACTAGTGCATGTGGTGTGGAAGCTCAGAACACCTCATTGTTGCCTACCCACGAAGACGGAAAGCTGTGTATAAGAGTGCAATAAAACCCTTGGCCCCACATCGCCAAGGGTCCCCACCTCCAAGGCATGCAACCGTAGGAAGGGCGTATGTAATGAGCAAAAAGGAAGCTGCCACATCTGGTACGATAGTTACTGGAACTCTCTTTTTAAACTGAAAACCATTTTGTGTATTATTTGATTCGGGTGCCACTCATTCATTTATATCCACCCTATCTGTCGTGCAATTGAGCCTTGAGATTACGACGTTAGAAAGCAACTATAGAATTAAGCTACCCAATAATTCTATAGTTGAATGCCCTATTTCCTATAAACTTGTCCCTATTACTATTGGTGGAGTCATATTCCCTGGAGACTTGATTCAATTTGACTTGTCTGACTTTGACATCATTTTGAGGATGAACTAGTTGCCTACTTATGGAGCCAAAATTGACTATGAAAACCTTAAGGTCACTTTACAAAATGAAAGTGGGAGAAAAGTACATTTTCATGGGAAAAGAGAGGAAAAACCATGTCCCATAATTTATGCTATGAAAGCGAGTAAGTTGTTATGCCAGGGGTGTATTGGGTATTGGTGTCATGCTATGCAAGCTTAGTCCAAAGGAGATAAAGTAAAAGATATTCTTGTACTCTTTGAATCTGGATATGTTTTTTTTAGAGAGTTACCAAGACTACCCTTGTAGAGGAAAATTATTTTTAAATTGAATTAATTCCTAGTGCCCAACCTATCTCTAAAACCCCATATTGAATGGCTCCAACTAAGCTTAGAGAACTAAAGATTCAACTAGACAGGTTGTTACAAAAGGGATTTATCAGACCAAATTTGTCACCATAGGGTGCGCTAGTGTTGTTTGTAAAGAAGAAGAATGGGACCTTAAGGTTATGTATTGATTACAGAGAGATGAACAAGATTACCATCAAGAACAAATATCCTTTGTCTCAAATAGATGATCTATTTGATCAATTGCATGGAGCAGGATTCTTTTCTAAGATTGACTTGAGTTCTGGATACCACTAACTCAGGATCAAACCTGAAGATATCCCAAAGTCTACGTTCAGGACCAGGTATGGTCAATACAAATTCACCGTGATGCCCTTTGGCCTGACTAAAGCCCCTACAGCCTTTATGAATCTCATGAATGGAGTTTTTATACCCTATTTAGACAAGTTTGTGATAGTGTTCATACATGATATCTTGCTATACTCCAAGGATAGATATGAACATACTGTTCATTTGAGGACAGTGTTGCAGACCTTGAGGGAACACCAATTATATGGCAAATTGAAGAAGTGTGAGTTTTCGTTAGAAGAAGTGGTATTTTTAGGACATGCAATTTTAAAAGAAGGGATTAAAGTTGACCCCTAGAAGGTGAAAGCAATTACAGAGTCGCCCAGACCCGCCAATGTCACTAAGATTAGAAGTTTCTTGGGCTTAACTAGCTATTATCAGCGGCTTGTGAAGGACTTTTTGAAGATAGCATCTCCCTTGACTAATTTGTTAAAGAAAGCCATTAAATTTGAGTGGACAGAGAAGTATAAGAGGGCATTTCAAGAGTTAAGATAGTGATTAACTACCGCTCTAATTCTAACCCTACAGGTAGAAGGTAAGGAGTATACTATCTACAGTTATGCCTTGAAGAATGGTCTAGGGTGTGTTCTAATGCAACATGAGAAAGAGGTGGCTTATGCCTCCCAATAGCTCAAGCCTTATGAGAAGAATTACCTTACCCATGACCTTGAGTTAGAACCTATGGTGTTTGCACTGAAAATTTACAGATATTACTTATATGGGGTACCATGTAAGATCTTTACTGGCCATCAAAGCTTGAAGTATATCTTCACTCAAAAAGAGCTCAATTTGAGATAGAGGTGTTGGCTAGAGTTACTTAAAGATTATGACTTGCAGATTCAGTATCACCCAGGAAAAGTAGATCTTGTGGCAAATGCCCTGAGTAGGAAGGCACAACATAGTTAGAATACTGTAGTGATTATGCAGTTGAACCTCTTAAAAGAGCTTGAGTAATTGGGTGTTCAATTAGTGTGGCATGGGCAAGCAAGTGTTCATTCATTAACACTTACCTTACAACTCTCTATAATGGAGGAAATATGAGTGAACCAAGAAAGTGATCTTGAGCTCCAAAGAATAAAGCAAAATCTTAAGAAAGATAAGTCGCCTGGCTTTGTAATATAAGAAGATGGGACCTTGCGATTCCAGAATTGTCTATGTGTACCCAAAAATGAGGAACTAAGGAAGAAGATCTTAGAGGAGGCTCAGAACAACCAATACTTGGTGCATCCAGGAGGCACCAAGATGTACAGAGACCTGAGGTAAGACTTTTGTGGAATAACATGAAGAAAGAGATTGAAGAGTATGTTGACAAATGTCTGATTTGCCTGAATGTTAAAGCGGAGCATCAACATCCTGTGAGCGAATTACAACCTATAGAAATTCCCGCTTGGAAGTGGGACTTCATCTCAGTGGGCTTCGCCATGGGATTACCTCTGTCTGCTTCAAAAAAGAATGTCATTTGGGTAATAGTTGATCGACTCACTAAATCAACATATTTTTTGCCACTTCAAGATTCTTGGGGAGTGGAAAGACTAGCCGAGCTGTATGTTAAGGAAATAGTTCAACTACATGGGATTTCCTCAGGCATAGCATCTAATAGAGATTAGATATTTCAAGCCCGTTTTTAGCAAGCACTTCAAAGAGCCTTTGGAGCCAAATTGAACTTTAGCATCTCTTATCATCCTAAAATAGATGGGCAAACAGAGAAAGTAAATCAAATTCTAGAGGAGATGTTGGGGGCTTGTGTTTTGGAATTTCAAGGGAAATGGGAGGATGACTTACCATTAGTGGAGTTTTCTTACAATAATAGTTATAAAGCCACTATTAAAATGGCCCTATTTGAGGCTCTATACGGAGAAAATGTGGAACCCCTTTGCTGGAGTGACCTAGATGAGGCATTGACTCTGAGCCAAAACTGACTCAAGAAACCACTGAAATAATAAGGAAGATACTAGAGCATATTCGGGTTGCCCAAAGTCAATAGAAGAGTTACGCAGATAAAACAAGAAGGCCTCTAGACTTTCATGTAGGCGATAAGGTCTTTCTGAAGGTTTCCCCAACTAAGGGTATCGGGATATTTGGAGTAGAAGGAAAATTGAGCCCTAAATATATTAGGCCATATGAAATTACTGAAAAATTAAATCCCGTGACTTTTTAACTGAATCTGCCTATGGAACTCAAACACATACATAACATGTTTCATGTCTCACAACTCAGAAAGTACATCCGAAATCCTGACCATGCGATCGTAACGGGGCCCATTGAGGTCACTGGGGATCTAGTGCACAAAGAGCATCCAGTACAGATACAAGATTGCAGGATTAAGCAGCTGCGAAACAAGTAGATACCTTTAGTTAAAGTGCTTTGGTCAAATCATACTTCCTCAAAAGCCACTTGGGAAACCGAGGAAGAAATGAAAGCCAAGTACCCATACCTATTTCAAGTAATCTTGCATGTTTTGGCAACATTAATAAGTTACGATGACGAAACTCTTTAAGGGGGGAAGGCTGTAATAGCCCAACCCTAAATCATGTTTATTTATTCAATTAAGCCATTTAATTAATTTCCTCGCATTTTATTATAGCATTTAATCATTCTAGTTTACAAAAAAAAATCATTTTGGGCGTACTTTGCAATAAGGGTTTTTGTCATCGTGAAATTTTGGGAAGATCAATGGTAAGCCTCGGCAATTGTGGTTCGAGAGATCAAATTATTTTTTGTAACATCACAAACTTTAATTTCGAGCTACGAAAAATTTAATCGCGTAAAGCGTACTTTTTTGGGCCCAAATTCATCTAGGCCCAATATTGGCCCAACGAGTTACTACCCATTTGCTTAGCTAATTATCCTTAATTATGCCTAATTATCATTAGCAAAAAGATACTTTTTAAGGGATAAAACTCAGTCAAGGAAATTTTGAAAAATTAAAATCACTTTTCAACCAAGTAAAATCATAAAATATCAATCATTTTCTCCATCTTTCTCTTTCCAGCCTCGTGGCAGCCTGTATTGCCGCCGCCACCACTAGCCACCTTCCCCTAACCATTAAACCTCACTCACACCTCCATTTTCTAGCTCAAAGTGAGTAAACGCTAAAACTAATCTCATTGATTTTTAGTTTTGATTCACATTTATGTTGATTTTGATTATTGATCATGTAATGTTGTTAGAAATAAGAACTATTTTGATGTTTTAATTGTTGGTTAAACTTGAAAGCATGCAAGGGTTGAGGTTGTTCATGATCATGCAAGCTTAAGTTTGAAGTACTAGATTTGGATTGTTTCGTATTTGATTTTGTATCTTTGGCATTAGTAATGGATATCATGATGTTCATGTTGATTTTAGATGAGTTTAAGTGTAGGTACAAGTTGGTCATAACCTAGGGTTTTAGTAATCATGCATGGATTAGTTTATGTTTAGCTTTAAATATTTTGATTGTATATAATTGGATGGGAAATGAAATTTGGATGTGTTGTTTAACTTGGATAATGCCTTTGAGGTGATTTTTGTAAAAAGGGGTGGATTTTGGAAAATTTCTTCAATTGATTAAAAGAGGTCATTTTGTACATTTATGCAAGTAAGTGGGATTATGGATGGGTTTAAGTGTTTTTGTAAAGAGAAGAATTGAGAATTGGATGAAGATGATTATGGAGTAAATTTTGAGTAACATGGCTTTGTAAGGTGATAATAAGGGACAAATCATAGATTAGTGATTTTAGTGATTTTAGAGGGAAATTATGTGAAGAAAAGGTTGAGAACATGGGCAATAGGGCTGTGAACAGTCACAAAATTGGGGACCCTTTGCAATTAAACTGACATTGTTTCATACATTGAAAAATTATGAATTTTGGTGGATAGATAGACCAATGAGTTGCCTTTCAAAATGCCTCTTGAATCACTTTATTCCGAGTTCCGTGGAAAAAATTATTGCGGATTTGTTAAGATTGCGAAGCATACACGAAAGCTGTGCATAGTTTTGTTTAAGCCGAATTTTAAGAGTCGTGTTATGGTAATTGGGCTTCACGCTATGAATGAAAGTGCTGCAGGACTTCTTGAGCTTTTCATGTGGGGTTTTTAGGTCTCAATTTGAAGTTAGGAGTGTAAGTTATGAATTATGTTCCTTTATTCTATTAAGCCTTTACTTTATAACCTAAATTATTCGCCTTGGTTTAATTTACTTTAAATTACATTACATTACCTTAATCTAAACTATTTTCATAGTTTATATAGTTTGTATCATCTTAGTTTAACCTATCTTATATCTATTCATTGGTTTTTGAATACCAATTAGTAAACAAGTTCTATTATTAAAATTATCAGTTATAAGAATAAGTTTATTTGCTGACTACATGTACCTATAATGATAATTTTTAATAGAATCAGGGCCTGATCTATCATTTCTTCCCCTTCTTGTGCATAAACACTATTCATTGAGATTGGATTAAAAATTCTAGATACGTTCATTGCTAGTATCTTTAAAAATTAGAACGTATTTATCATAACTATAATGCTTTGGTAAGTGCATTAATGAATCAGTTTAATCAGTGATTTCTCACATAGCTAATGACCCCATCAGTTATCAGCTTTAGGGTATTCACCATTCAGTTACTCACGTGACCTTAGGCCAGGTCTCTTGATCGGCTTAGTAGGTGTACATCTATGTACAGATCGTATCAGTTCACAGGGGTTCACTACCAAATAATAACTAGCAATGTAGTTTTACATTCATCTTATTCCTTATTTTACATTAAAATGAATTGCAAAATGGACCCAATCAATGTTTCAATGGTCATTTAACAATAGAGGAATGCATGTACTGAGCTTTGGCTCACATTTCAAAATGTTTGCTACGTTTTGTTTTAGGCAAGTGCTTAGTGAATCACCCCCATGCTAGCAAACCTGCTGAGGATGATAAGTGAGCAATGGACCCTGGTCGGGTTAGTAATGGTGCACTGCACTTATTTGTTTGGAGATGTATTTTGAGTTATCTTGTAGCTATAACAAGAATAGTGAATTGCCTTCTATGATGTACAAACCCTATGTTTGCTATCATCTGCACATGTATGATTTTGGATGGTGTAGCATGTTTACAAGCTTGATTTATGCTTAATTTATAATATTCCTAGTGCAACTATTTTAAGCCTTGTTCTTTTAGGATGGCGGTAACACCTAATCATTGGGATTATTACTTCCAATCAATAGAATTATTTAAGAAACTACAAACAGTGAAGCATATTTATTTTGGGGTGTTACACAT
The DNA here is from genome assembly GCA_017589665.1 of Selenicereus undatus. NCBI lineage: Eukaryota > Viridiplantae > Streptophyta > Magnoliopsida > Caryophyllales > Cactaceae > Selenicereus > Selenicereus undatus. The sequence goes on along the minus strand of JACYFF010031954.1, from coordinate 19,161,083 downwards.
TAAGATATCTCACTTTGATCTCATCAAACTGCCATAGTTGGTATTCACAATTATGACCCATGCATCATAAATGGTGGTAAGTGAATAGTAATAATAGGATTATGTTAGTGATCTTTCTCTTCTCATGAGTTTTTCGATCAAATCCAACTTGTTTTTCTAGACATGTCACACCAGATCTAATAATTCTTGACCCTTGGCAACACACTAAGATAACTATTATCGGATTGAGTCTTAAGCCACTGGTTGAAGTTGTGGCCATAACCTTAAAATTGGTTTCATACAAATATAAGTTCGATCAAACTTATATTAAATTGATTGTTCGTCTCCTGTGGACATGATCTGAAACATCTGCTATAACATTTTATCCTTTTGCATAGAGCATATGCCTTTTGGTTGTTTAACCAAAGTATTGTACAGATGATATTTGGATACCTTATTATCCAAAATGAGTTCCAAATTTACCCATTAACTTGAACACACATATGGCCTCTTTAAGGTAGACTAGCTAAAATTCTTTTTTTCTTAACCCATATGTTGACCTTTTGCCATTATCAAAGTGACATTCATGATTTTACATTAATGGATTCTCAAATTACCCTTATGGTAATTTTACTTAAAACCTTGTGTTGTCTCCTATTAATACTTTAATTAATGGAGTCGGTTAGCAATGTGAGAGTATTAATCTCATGCGTATTTAACATGCCTTTTAGTTTAAGAATGCATAATAACCATCCATGAATGAGAATGTACATTCCAATGTTTTAATAACATGTTTATGCTAAACAACTTATTTTGATATTTGCAACATTAGACAATCATCTATGAACATTAGGAAAAATTACTAAACAACACTCCAATACATGTTATCATCTATGAAGCACCCTAAGCCTTTACGTGCTCAACAAACATATCTTCTTACTAAGGCCTAATCAGCGGCTCCATAACCATGTCCTTCGTAGGAAAGTTACTTTACATTCACTCTCTTTGTGTGCTATCATGTCATTCACAAAAATGGAACTTTGATTTTCAATTTGTCTGGTCTTACAATGGTACTTAAGGCTCTTGATACCTATGATCACAACCTGTTACTATGAACTATTATTGGACAGTACTATTTGACCCACCAACCAAATAATCTAGTACCTCTTTAGGCTAAACAGACTTTTGCACTTTCAAGAAGAGAGCTATAAACTCACTTTGTCTCATAATAAAGCAAGATATAATTGGTTATTGCCACTTTAGCATCATAACTAAGAAGGAAAACATATAGAGGTTAATTTTTATCTAAACCTATGACAGTCAACATCATCAAGCACCACTTTTGGTCCAGGTTGTTGCTTATGTAGCAAAGCACATAACTTGGGGATCCCTTTTCATACCTCATGACTTAACCACTTGTCATTGTGCTAGCCTCAAGTTCGGTGTGACATCTATTTAACTCACACTGGCAAAACATGTTTTACTCATTAGCGTATTTTTCTGATGGTATTCGGACACATTCAATTATTTGTTGCCTCACCCTTGTTGATATGAGGACCAACAAGGTCACTATGAGTACTAAACTATTCAGGGACCTTCTAATGTGATTCTCTTTTTAGAAAAGAGAATAGCCCCTTGATTGTTCTCTTAAAAACTTTATTCTTATGAGCTATTTTACCTATATTAGTCATCTCAAAGTTAGATTATGGCAAGGTCTTTTGCCTTACTTTGTAACTCTATGTCATTTACAACTATTAGTAAGTCGTTTGGATATGGTGACTTAGCTATAAACTTCATCTTTGGACCTTTTAGAATGAACATTGTGATCTTCATCAATCATAGTGAAGCCACTAGAGATGACCACACTATGGAAAATAAATATACTAGCATTACAGATGCTTTAAGGCAACAAAACGACCTCACATATCTGCAAACCTCATGTTTACGACCTTTTAAATATAACCTTTCGGTTATTTCATACAAGTTTCTTCACTTAGGTCTCCTTTGAGATTGACATTTGTACATCCATATGATGTAACTTTAGATCCAAACTTGCAACAATTGCTATCTGGGTGAGTAAGGGTAAACCACGTAATATGAGGGAAGAACTTTTTTTAGTTGATCTTGTCTATTACATGTACACTTTTGTAGATAGTGAGGCTAATATTAGTTGTGTCATCAAGCTTACTAATTAGAAATTTACTTATTCTCTAATAACTCTGTGTCCCTCTAGAAGGCCAACTAGCTCATACACTTCATTCCATTGGCTTAATGTACTTATCTTTAGAATGGATGGAAAGAGCATTTTGGATCATCTCCATCTCATAAGAGTACCGTGAAAGGTTCATTTACCTTGTTACCCAAACAACTACAAGAAATGCTTTACGACTACTATGTCTCAGTAGAGATTCATATAATCTCAAATCGTTCCTCTTTGGATCGATTTTACTTTCACTTACACTAATGCCAGTCTTCTTACTCCCACTTAGAACAAGAGTAGGATCACTTTCACTCGTTCCTGATAAACTTAGTCATCACGAATTGAAATCATCCTACTTGAATAAAGGGATCCAGTTCTGCTTGGAAAAGTAATAGAAATCTTAGCATGGTCATGCCACTGGGTCTAAGCTTCCTTTAGCTCTATTTAGCTCCTGAGTTTATCATACATCGAATGCCTTAATTGATCTTTATTAGCCTCAAAATTGCATGTCCTTCATGTACTACCTATGAATGCATAAAAGCAAATAAATGCGTTAACTTAAACGTTATTTGAAGCTAAAAACTAAATATAAGAGGTATCAAAATTGTATTAGTTAAGGACCAAATAGTCATTAAATTCAATTGCTTTCAATTCTTTCTTTCTTATCTTTTATAACTTCAAGTATGGTATGACATCACAATAAAAACACGTATATATTCTAGCTGTGAGTGCATTTAGATGGATGCACTAATAATAGCTTCGACTTATGCATGTTCTTCTAAATATTCTTTAGTCATGGGTTTTTGAGGGGCTTTCTATATACTTTTATCCATTCCCTAACAAGGTCTCATGATGCACAGAATGTGAAAATGATTCATTGGTTCAATCAAACCAATTGCTTCCAGAAAAGAATTTTGGTTGTCGTGCATTGTTGAAAAGACGATAAGGTAGTACTTGCCTCTATAACCTTTGTTGCATATTCAACTTCTCTTTACTAGAAAAGATAAGACTAACAAAAAATGATAGGCTTTAGTAAAGTTGTTCATGTCAATTAGTTCTAGAACAATCTGCAAGAAAAGAAAAACAAAGGTCAACATTAGGATCTTCAACTTCGTTAACTTTTGTTCTAGGTAAGGGTAGTGTGAGGCTAAATAGACTTGTTTAGTATCTTAAAACTCTTTAAATCTTAACAACCACAACATTTTTCGTAGGGTTTGGTGTTTAGGAATTATTTCTAAGTTGTATTATTTTGTTCTAATTATTTTTAAATGATCTTCTATATGTTATCTACACTTTGTGGGAAACTTTGAGATCCCGGACATAGGGTTGCTAGTAATTTAGATGCGGAGCTACTGGCAACATGTTGTAATCATACTAACAAGAATGGTTGTCGTGAAAGACTAAGGATGAATACATTGAGGATTCACTTGAGAATGTTGGAATTACACCTCTTCCAATCTTGACCATTGGCAGGAAAACCATTTTACTTTTCTATTATGAGTTGTTACAGGTTGACCCGCCTGTCAAGCGGGTGACCCGGGTTCGATCTCCGGCAACGGCGCCAAAAACTTGTTGTGATTTTTCCACAAGCGCACGATTTATCTTTGTAGCACTTGAGGGTCGATTCTCAGGGATGGGTTGTGAAACTAGGTTGCTAAAAACCTATACTTTATAAAGTGCAACAATCGAACAACGCTCAAATTCCAAACCCAACTTTGTCTCCAGTCAATAGCAACATGACAAACAAATAACATGAGCATGCGCCCAGATTGGACCCAACTTGAACGACTCAGTGAGCAGAATGACTCATTCAAGATGAAGAATTAAGTGAGCATTATAGCAAATGAGCCAACATTCACATTATTGTCTATAAGTGCAATGCTAAAATCCAAAATCTTACGCACAAGCAAAAACCCACGAAATTTCTAACCAAAATCGAGTCCAGAACAAGGGAGAAGGGGAAGAAGAGAAGAGCACGAATCAGCCAAATGAACCCAGCTATGAATGAATTCGAAACCCAAAATCATAAATGTCAATTCAACACTGATGAACCGAATGCATAGAATCTACAACTAGATGCAAATCTACAAGTTGAAATCACCGTAACAAAAAAAAAATCAAATTGAAACCCTATAACAAAACTCTGAAATTGAACTTGAACGTCATCCTAAATTGATCTGAACCTAGATTTGAAACTAACTAAATCCTAAAAACACCCCAAAATTACCCTAATTATGTTGAATCCCCTCAATTCATATAGAGCCCTACTTCAATCTGCGCCCTTCGTCTGTTCGCAGCCATTGATGATGTTGGCAATTGAACGGCCCGGCATTGAATGACAACGATGAATGAAGAGAGAGAGAGACCGAGGTTGGGAGATCCAGCAATTGAAGCGCCATGAGTATGAGGGGGTTGAAGAAAGAGAGGAAGCCGAAGGGGGCCGGGCTCGGGGTTACTCGGGCTTCCTGAGCAAGGGAATGAATGAGAAGAGAGAGAGAAGAAAGGGGGATTAAGGGGTTGTTCACGTGCACCACGCATGACTGGAGTTTGGGCTTTTTTTTATTATTATTTTTTTTGTTTCCTTTTTTTTTGTTTTTGTTATTGTTTGGTTCAGGTTTGAATCCAGTTGGCCCAATTCCTCTTTTTTCAGCATTCCTTCGCCTTTTTCAAGTATTTTTTCCGAATTATTCAATACCTGTAAAATAAATTAAAATCAAATAAAAACCCAAAAATAACAATTATTTCAAGCATAAATTAGGTAGAAAGGTATTATAAAAATCACACATTTTTGGCGTCAACATTGATACAAGGTGTTAGCTTGTCAGACGTTGTTGTGCATTTTGTTAGTATTAGCTAGCTAAATAGAGTTGCATCTTCCTTATATCACCAAAAGTGCACCTTTATTTTCTAAGGCATCGTACGAGTGAGAACAACACACGCTAAAAAGGATGTATGGTGATATGTGTTGTTGTTCATCGCTCCATAAAAATGTTCTTAGTAACTATCTTCAGCCAAGGAAGGGGTTAGGGCATTACATTTAGGTTTAATTTATGCTGACTATCACTAAATCTTTATTATAATTTATGCAGGCGGTTAAGCTTATTGCCTGATAAATATCAATCATTGAATGTCATAGGTAAATTTTTGCTACTTCTCTCATAATGTTTGGATGAGTTACGTTCTTGTTAAAAAATAATTACAACTTCTTGTTCTTTATTTATGGTTACCCATTCTAGATTGTAGAAAGACGTATAGTTGAAAAATGAAAAATGAGTGGCATATGGCCATGTATTTCATTGTGGGCTACAGTCATCCTATATAGGGGCAGGCTTTCCGTAGAAAGCCTACTCCATATTTTCATGAATTGAACCTATTGTAGGATCAACAAGTATTAGATTTTAAGGGACACAGTTCAATGAGAAGATTACTTCAAGGCATCCAGGCAAGATCTAAATCACTTTTCCTAAAGACTTTATTTACCCAGTGTGCAACAAGTATTCCCAAATAAGTCTTTAAGATACAAAGAGATTTTCCCTACACCCGTGTCGCTCTCACAAGTGCAGGCACTAGTGCCTTAGGACTAAACATAAATTCAAAGGGATATTTGTTGGAATAACTCTCTTGATTCATGTCTTGGTTAGCATACCAATGCTTGCAACTAAGCTAGGTATTTATAAACAAATATACATTTCTATTCATGAGACAATGATGACTTTTCATGAAAATACATTTCCTAAATAGTCACCGAATTAGTTTAATTTAACAATTAAACTAATGCACCTCTTCATTAACCATGTCTCTTCAAAATAATTAATTTAAATTAATTATTCGAACATGCCTCTTTATAACTTAATCAAATTTCCATTTTATGGAAATTATCTCTAACAATCCCCTACTATTTCTATAACAAATGATGTTCGGAATTGTCAGTGGTCCCTGTGCATAAATGGAGGTATCTAAATGATTGAATCCACCCCTTAGTGATTCACCTGTCAAATGATCAGCATGACATGATAGACTAAGCTTTGAACCAGCCCATTCTCTGTGACAACCTACAAATAAATTGCACACTAGATTTCTTCCTAGAATCCCTTAGCAATCCTCACACATTTAAAACGCTCATATGTCTGTATCTAATTCATAAGTGCTCCAGAGCCAAACCTAATCTCAATAGAAGCGGCTAAACTTCATATTTACTAGACGAATCCCATCAATACCCTCATGCAAAGTATCAATGGAACCATCTGAAAATAAAAAATTAGATACATCATGGATTAAGTATAGAACTTAATCTAACACTTATTTCTATACCCTTACTCAAATGTACACTATTGAGATTCATTAAGAACAAAAGTTCACCCTTCCTTTAAGTATATCGGAATCACCAAGCACTCAATTTCATTAGATGGCAATAAATTTGAATGACTGCTTGCAAACTATGCAAATAGTGTACTTTGACCCATTGAACTTAATACCTACTAGTTTCCACCAAGTGTTGAGTTCCACCACGGGTGGTTTAGCATGGGCTTTGTACCATCCCTATCAAGATCATAAAATTTTGTACATAACATTAATATGATTATAATAACATATGTTTACACAGAACTATGTATGATACATATCACATTTTACATTGTTCTACAAGCCTTAATATACCGCATGCCAAGACTCACAAAATCAATATAAAATAATAATAACATAGCCCAAGTATGAAAAGTAGACCTCTCAACATCTTAAAATAAGGCTCATGAAAATATTCATACTTTTATATCTAAGTCTAACTTGAAATTAAAACTATAACTTCAACTACTCTTGGATTAAACATCATACTAAAAATAAACTACCTCCATTATGTACTACATATAGTTTTCCAAACCATATATGCATCAATTGACAAATTTAAATGTTTATCGATTTACATTCCATTTGCATGCTTTTTTGACCACATTAAAAATCTCATGGTCATAAACAAGTCTGCAAAATATAAATAAATGGACTTCTTAATAGTCATACGAAAATATCCAAACAAGACCAACTTAAATAAAATTGTATGAAGTTAAATATTTCAGCATATCGAAACTCATGAATTCGACCCTTAAGATGTACCCTCATCGTTTAAGATCAAATATCAATATGACAACATAAATATGCCATTCCTTAATAGAGAACTGTCCACATCATCTTTCAATGACCAATTCGATTATTATTATAATCACATGGGTATTCTTATTAACCCATCACAATATTATGATCAATCCATCATATAATGTGATGATCAACAAGAAAATAGATAAGTTCATTCTTCTCTAGACCAAACCATGCACATTTGTCTCTCCAATAAAAGTCTAATCGAGGCTGATTAACTATCTACAATCTTCGCCAATTAAAAAGGGCAAGCCATGATTTTTGGTATAACTAACCATGAAGGCGCCGTAAAGGCATTCATGGCCTGAATGTCCTTAAGTAATTGCACATTTGATTATAGACTACTCATAGTGCCATAATCAAGTTTACATGCAACATTATTTAGTCACTATAAACCACAAGATATATTGCTGTATAATCAACATTAGTAAAAATTATTAATGTTGATTTAATCAAGAGAATATTAGAATATCACAATATTCATATCCCTTCTCTCTACAACTTTCTGTAACATGTACATACTTCATATGTACAACTACACTTACCCATCAATTATTGATAATCCAACAATATGACCAAAAAGAGAAAGTAGAGAATATATGTGTTCCAACTCCTGAAGTTTCCTCCAACCAAACTCCTCCAACTTTACATGGGAGCATCAGTAGTCCTTAGATTGTGGGGGGGGGGGTTAGGAAAACAATCTGATGAAAGGATTACTTTGAGACATCTAAGCATTACGGAAGTCGTTTTTTCTAAAGACTTTATTCACTCAGTGTGTAACAGGTATTTCCGAATAAGTTTTTGAAATACTAGGAGGTTATGCCTACACTTTTGTTGCACTCACAAGTACAGACACTTGTACAATAGGAGTAAATAGAAATTCAAAGAAATAGTAGTTGGAATAACTCTCTTGATTCATGCTTTACTTGGCATACTGATGCTTGCGACTAAGCCATGTATTCATAAACAAATACACACGCCTATTCATGAGTGAATGATGACTTTGTATGAAAACACACTTCTTAAAGAGTCACCAAATTAGTTTAATTGTTAATTTAAACTAATAAACACCTTCATTAACTATGTCTCATCTCAATAATTAATTAAAATTAATAATTATTCAAATATGCATTTATAATTTAATCAAATTTTCGTTTTTAAGAAAACTGTTTCCAATAATAAGTTCCTCAGATATGTTGGATAGCCAACAAAACATTCTTGATGGGCCATTTGAGTTACTTCTATTACTAGATATCTCCTCCTGTACCACTCTTCCTTACAAAGCCATTGACTTCTCCTATGTCGTAAGTCACGCCTTGATTTAAAGTTATTCGAGTTTTCCACACTTACACTACACAATCAGATACCTTTGGACCAAGTTAAAACCTTGTAGCATTGAGCATCAAATCCATTTAAGGAGACAACAGTTCAGAACCTACATGTCACTTTGCTCTTGTTGACCAAAAGTAACGGTCACCATAACCTCACCATCATTGCACCATAATCACCCCATTAATTGGCAGTTACAAAGAGATTGATTGGGCATTAATTAGCTAATTCAATTCTTTAATTCAGTATAAGCTTTGTGACACTATAAAATAGGGTGCAGATCAAGGGATAAGACAGACAACATAGAACAAGCATTCTTTAGACCAGAATCTACTCTTTGTCCTCTCCCTCACACTAATCTAGGCATCTCTAGTATTTGGGTTTGGGGCGTGGACTCTTCGGCGACTTTAGTAGCCACTTGTTCATGGACAGCAGATGACAAACAAGATCCAAGTTGAACTTCCGCATCGAGGTAAGTCCTCACATTCCTATAGTGGTATTAGAGCCTTATTTGTTTGTTGCTAGTCTCAATAGATTCATGTTAGATAAATCTCAATTATGATTTTGCTACACTGATAATGTTATTTTGTGTAATCACAAAAAACAATATTATGCTAATATGTTAAGGCCCCTTATGGCTAGCATTGCAATGCCTTAACCCGAGATTAATACCCAAACTTAGACCACCCCATCCCCCCTCCACCTTAAAGCAATTAGAACCCCTTGACTCTAATGTTTTTGACTTAGATCTAGATTCAACCCTAACCAAGAGACTCTTGAATCTCTAATGAGCTTGACCCCTGACTGCCAGAATGCAACTCCCAATTTAACCGCCCTTTGAATGTATGCAACCCTATAAACTTATATATAAAACAAATAATGTAGAGGATGGTTGAATTAAAGCAAGCTTACCTATTAGAACCTCCAGGAGGGTTGGCGCATGTGCGTCACGCGTCGTCGACGAAGACGACCTTGGTTGATTTCTTCCTCCAAAATCTCTCGAAATCGTCGATCTACGCCTTCCTACTGCAAAAACCCGTAATAGACTGTGCCTGAAGTTCACGCGCTGCCACCATAAACAGCGTGTTGAGAAAGTGGACGGTGTCAATCAATTCATCGACAGTCGATCTACCCATTTGAGTTGTTGTTTGGCTAGATTGGCAAGTAATTGAAGTTGTGGGCTTCGTTTAGGCGGTGGTGAGGGTGGCAGGGTCATCATTCAGGTGTTTCTAGCAATGGGTCTAGCAAAGTGGGGCCGAGAGGGGTGGCACTGTGTAGAGAGTGGCGAGAAGATGAGCTCGATGAAGATTGAAAGCTCATGGACAGAGTGTCGATGGTTGTTGAGAGGCGTAAGGGAAAATGAAGAGAGAAGGCGTTGAGTCTCAAGGGTTCTAGGGAACCCAAAAGGCATTAAAAGGGGGTTAAGGCTATTATTAGGGATATTAATATTTTTGTTCTATTTTATGATAATTTTGATTCTTTTTTAAGAAAAAATATTTAGTGCTCTATACTAATCCATATATGGCATGTAACTAATTCTTTAATTGAATTATGATTTTGATTATATACAAGTTCGTATGATATGATGCACACAATAAGTTCCTTAGTTGAATTAAAATTCCGAATTAGTTTTGATTAAGAGGACATGAACTTATTATAATAACACTAATACGTTTAATGTCGAATATGACAAGCTAATTTGTTATATAAATTCGTTTTATATATGTAAAAACCTAAAATTATAAAATTTCATGTTAAGTGACTTATAAATAATCAATTGGATTGTAACTATATGAATTTGTTTCATTAATAATTTACAATTATTCTTTACATGAATTTAATACATATCTATGTGATATTTACAATAATGTTAATTTGTTTAACATTCATAGTGATCCATATGAATGTGTTTTTTTATGGAAATGTCTAATTAAATTATTTAAATTCCTAGTTCATATTTATATGAAATGATTATGAGCTTAGTGAAAATTTTGATCATACAATATGAATAATTGGATTTTTCAAATGATTTAATTATATTAAAAAATGTGCATAATGTCCATCTTTCGCACTTGTATATATGGCTTGAAATAGTGTAATGATTGGTGAGTTATCTACCAACCAAAAGATAGATGGCACTAACTATGACTTCTGGCATTGAAAGATTCAATATCTTCTGAATAAAAAGGATTTACTTGAACACTTGACCGTGGCTAAGTCTCCGCCATCAAACAATGACAAAGATGGCAAGCCTATTGATATTGCTTTTGTGCAATATCAAGAAAGCCTTCTGGATTACCAAAACTGGTCCAATAAGGGTCATAGAGAATGCTTCACAATGCTATATTGCATGCACAACAATCTTATTGGTGAGTTCGAGGGTTGTCCAATTGCTAAGGACATGTGCATCAAACTTAAGATCCGTTTTGGCCAGACATCCGCTACAAGGCGTCATACCATACACCTGAAGTAGATGCAATATGAGATTGACACAACTTGTACTATGGCTAAACACTGACGAACCATGAGTGCTATGTTTTGGGATCTTAAGGCAGTGGGGTGTGAGATCTCCAAGGAAGAACGGGTCTTAAATGTTGTTCGGGCTCTTCCTGAAGAGCCTAAACATTAGAAAAAAAGTGAAGCTCATTTTGATCTATTTTGAGCACTTGAGACCTTTGTTGAGATCCAAAGTCACCTTGAAATGGAAAAGAATGGTTAAAAACATTCAATTCTTCCAATGTTAGCCTTGTTGCTAAGTGAAATAGGCCTAAAGGTAACAAGAACAACAGAGGTAAATAGTTTAAGAGATTTTCTTGGCCCCCTTTAAAGGAGTAAGCCTTAGGGTGGTGTTGCAAAGAAGCTAAAGGCTAAAGGCAATGGAGGAAGAACATAGCATGTTTGAAGCGCTATAATTGTGAAAGAAAGGCTACTATTCTCTGGATTGTCCTAAGCCCTAAAGGTACCTTTCTTCACTTATTCACCTGAATTGTATGTTTGTTTCTATGCATTAGTTGCCAATTCTTTTCCTAATTGGATTGTAGATACGGGAGCAAGAAAATATAGGGTTCGAGATTGAGCTGGCTTCGTGGAGTTTCACCACTATCCGGTGGGTTCACAACTGTCGTGCTCAGAAATGGAGAACACCTTAATGGTAGTGTGATAAAAATAGATTTCCACAATGTTAAGCCCCTTGAGGATGAGTTTCCTAAGTGTTGGTGAAATCAAAAAGAGCCTAAAGTTGTATGAGTTAATACAAGATGATCCACTATCTCTCAGTAAGGGGGAGAATTTACATACTCTCCATGTCACTGAGGATAGTACTCTTCCAATGTCTGGAAGAGATGATGAGAATTTGGTTGGTCAATAGAATCAACCTGAGAATGAGATTCATCCTCAGTCTCGAATTACTAAAAATGAGGGTAGATCACTTATTCAAGATCCCACTTCTCTAAGGGATAGTAGAAGTGACTCTCTACTCATTAAGAATTCTACTCCTCTTAGACATAGGGGGAGGAATTCCTCAGTGAGGCAAACAAATGAAGGTCCAAGGCTCTGGAAAAGTGAACGTGGTAGAATTCCTAGACGATATTTCCAAATCGAAGAGAAAATATTCTTGTGTACTCCTTTGAAAATAGATGAGCCTACCTCTTTTCAAGAGGCTATTGATTCACCAAACCACAAAGAGTAAATGGATGCCATGAGGGATGAAATGAACTCTATCGCAAGAAATAAGGTTTCGGAACTGGTTCATCTTCCTCCCTGGCATAAATCGATTGGAAATAAGTAGGTTTTCAAAATAAATGTCGAGCTTATGGATCGATCAACCATTTCAAAGCCCATTTGTGGTGGAGTGGTTTACCCAAATTGAGGTGGTAAACTACGAAGAGACTTTTTCTCCTATGGTGAGAATTATCTTTATTCGCCTAATTCTGGCCCTGGTTGCTTGTTTAGATTTAGAATCATTTCAAATGGATGCAAACACTACTTTCCTTAATGGAAACCTTGAAGAAGAGATCTACATGGATCAACCTATTAGTTTTGCATCAAAAGGTCAAGAGGACAAAGTTTTTCGTCTTAAAAAGTTTATTTATATGGTCTCAAGCAGTCTTCTAGAGCGTGGTATTTCAGATTTCATGAAGGTATTATTTCTTTTAGCTTAAACATAGTTTCTGAAGACCACTGTGTGCATTTTCAAGAAAACTACCAAAGGGATTATGCTCCTTACTTTGTATGTTGACAACATACTATTGTTTGGAAATAACATGGACATGATCAAAACCACTAAGCAGTGGTTATCATCCATCTTTGAAATGAAGGACATGGGTGAGGCTAGGTATGTCATAGGCGTGGAAATAACTTAGAATTATTACAAGAAGCTTCTTGGCTTAAGCCAAGAAATGTACATTTATAAAATCTTAGGATGTTTTTTTATGCATTATTCTAAGCCCGTGCCCACTCATGTTGAAAAGGGTCTAACCTTAAGTCTTGACCAATGCCCTAAAACAGACAAAGAAAAAGAGAGAATAAGCAATGTCCCCTATGCAAGTGCAATAAGAAGCTTAATGTATGTCATGTTCTGTACACGGTTAGACATTTGCTTTACGGTTGGTTTGTTAAATCGTTACCAAGGCAACCCAGGACTTGCTCATTTGCAAGCTGTCAAGAGAATCTTTCATTACCTACATGGTACAAGTGACCTACTTCTTTACTATCAGAATAGCAGCCTTAAGTTAAGAGGAAACTCGGATGCTGATTAGGATGGTGATCTGGATAAGTCCAGGTCAACCTCAGGATATGTTTTCACCCTAGGCCAGGGAGCCATATCTTGGTGCGAAAGAAACAAGACTGTATAGCACTTTTAACTGTGGAAGTGGAGTATGTTACGTGCTACCGTTTCGCTCAAGAGGCAATATGGCTGAGGAGTTTTCTCCAGAATCTCAATCTCACTCCTAGAGTTAATGATCCTGTAAAAATGATGCGCGACAATACTACTGCCATCCAGTTTGCTAAAGATCCGAAGTTTCACAGTAAAACTAAGCATATAAAGAGGCATTATCATTTTATTCGAGACGCCATTAAAAGGAAAGAAGTTACCATTCAGTATATATCTACAAGTAAGATGATAGCAGATCCTTTAACTGAGCCTATTCCTAGAGACGATTTCAAAGCTCATGTGATAAGTTTAGGTTTGCATAGAACTTAGTTTTTTGGATGTATTAAGTGTATATGATGGACATGCTCCTTTTCTTGCATTACGTATTTTTTTAATAAGGATTGAGCTTTCTTCTCAAACATTCATAAATATGCAATTACATTATAATGCATATTGAGATGTCATCAGGCTTCTGATTGGCCTAGTTACACAGGCAATCCACTTGCCACTTAATTAGTGAGCAAGATGAGACTTTATAATATTAACACTAAGCGTGTGTAATATTGAACTATCATTATACTTATGTCATATGAATGATAAGTTATAAGATCTGGTAATCATTTTAGCAAGTCTAAGATTAAACTTTTAAAAGTCGAACATAAAATATAATGATTTCATACTGAAGCCTCATAGCCAAATCTTGAGTGTCAAGGTTTAACATTAGGTATATTGATCTACTCACTCAGGTTGGATTTTAGGTAAAAGTCATACTTACGATTTGTATGGCGTAGAAGAGTGACATGCCTAGGTTAGTAGGAGCTATGCCATGAAAGACTTTTATACTATGTGTGCTAAATGTTGGCTTATCTTATGAGTGACAAGCGAATTCACTTTCCTTATCACTATGTGACCCCTATTGGAAATACTCTTTGACTTAGAGTTATAATATGAAGTCGAAGCTTGATGCTACTACCTTAATGTGTTTTCCAAGGGTTAAGATGTATATGGTGTAGCGAAACACATTAGGAAAGCAATTATGTCAAAATGAATTATTTTTAATTGTCTGAGGAAGAATCATTTCCCCATCACTATATCAAGCTTGGGTGATTATATTTACTATATAATAATTTGATATGTCAAAAGGCATGAAGGGACTATGTACGCCAGTGGTGATGTTTTATATGATTCAGGGTATTGATATTTTACAAAAGTGTTATGTCAGTTAGATAATAACTTGATATAATACTACTGGTTTGGTCTTTGGTCTTACGCTCCATTCCCAGTATGAAACATGAGAAGATTTGTTGGTATAGAGATATGGGATTTGCATTTTATGTGATCTAGTGGTAGCTGTTAACCAACAGTAACGACCACCATAACCTCACCATAATCACCCCATTAATTGGTAGTTGCAAAGAGATTAATTGGGTATTAATCAACCAATTCAATTCCTTGATTTAGTATTAGCTCTGTGCTACTATCAAATGAGGTAAAGATCAAGGGATCAGATACAAAGCATAGAGCAAGCATTCCCTAGATCAGAATCTACTATCTATCATCTCCCTCACACTAAATTTAGCTATCTCTGGGATTTGGGTTTAGGGCATGGACTCTTTGGTGACTCTAGTACCCACCTGTTCGTGGGTGGCAAACGGAAAATAAGATCTAGGTTAAACTTCCGCATCAAGGTGAATCCTCACATTCCTATAGCTCTCTTAAACTTATTGTCACCATGATTTGATAGGCAATACAACACTCTCTTTTAACTACATACAACCACGTTCAATACATTGTATCCACAATCATCATTTTTTCCTCAAGTATAATACTTAAAGATTTGAATTTTCTAAATTCTTATTCACATTTTGAGCCACCTTTGGATCGATTGAGAACCACCTAACATTTAATGCCTTGGGAGAGAAGAAAATTTGAATATACGTCTCACTCACTACTTTCAGTGGCTTGTTGTCGTTGTTATCTTCTGTTGAATTCCTAGAACTTGTAATACTAATATTAGTCATCTTTCTCTTTAACTTTTTAGCATCACATTACCTCATGTTCAATCCCCAATATCTACAAGGCCCATCTCAGTATTGCATTGCTTTAAGTTCTGGCAATCAAAGTCATCTTCAATCTTCCCAGCTCCATGTCTATTCACTAGCTTGACTGGATGAAAAGACGATTTTTGAGGACTTAAAATTTGGCCTTCGATGCTCAAGTTAGGGGAGGAGTCTAGCTTTAGGTCATTTGGGCCGAATAGTATCCAAAATGACTCTTTCTATTGACAAGCGAGGAAGAGAGAAGAGTTTATGTCGTAGATCAGGGAAGCACGCACCTTGGTAGCGTAACCATAACCCATAGAGGCCATAACACAAACATCCTTCTTACTGCCCATCTTTAGAGAATAAGCAGGTCACATCGCTTAACGGATTTATATATTGTGATAATAACACGAAAGTTATTAATTTGTAAATTTGATCAATAATTAATGTATTTTGTGTGGTCATTTTATAAATTATTGGCATAGAGAACAAAACTGAGCATCAAGGGCTTACACGATAGGTGATGAAATGGTGAACTAATTATGTGTTTTTGACCATAGTGAATCGGCATTCGTCAACCTTAACAATAATCAACCTCCTTCCAAAAGCATTGATTGGTATAGATCATGGTGAACTAGTGTTTGAATTAGTCGATCTAGCGAAGCTCAGGTGTGGCCTACGTTAAATTTTCAGTGATTGAGTAAGGTAAGCACGAGAAACTGTAGGACTAGACCAACTTCTAATTAGGAATAAATTACACAAAGGTACCTCCAGTTTTGTGTAAAGTATTTTAAGGAGCCTCGATTTTTAAAACTAATTATAAGATAACTTGACTTATGAGGTAACTAACATAAAGGACACTGCAAGTTTTTACAAACTATTTTCAGGCCCAAAAACCACTGTTTTAATTCATGTATAATGCCCATAACATTTTATATTTGCATATTTTATCCCAATCCTTAAAACTTACTTTCGAAAAATTTAATTTTGTGCAAGTGTATTTTCTATAATCAGTACTACTCGAGGTGCTCTTTCAATTGATATCAAAGCCACATAACCAAAAATCATTATGATAATTAAGCTACTAAATGATTAATTAAGCAAATTAATTGTGTTTTATACTAGAATTATCACCTACTTGCTCTGCTTTTAATTATTCACATATTGTTCACTCACTAGAAGGAACCATTTCAGTAACACCTCCATAAACTATATCATTAATATAGTTTTAGAATAAAAATTCAAATTAACAAAAAATAAGACTGAAGTTAAGGAGATTAAAAAGCAATTGTTTATAATCCATCTTTCTTTGGTGAACGAAATTAAACATAGTGTAAAATCCTCTGTAAGTATTAGTACTCCATTTCAGCATAGATATCATTTTCAAAACCCAAAAAATAGAAATTAATTTCCTTTGCATGATGTCAAAATCCAAAATAAAGTAGGGGAAAAATCAACTGAAAAATCATCTGAAAAGGCAGAGAAAGAAGAAAACGATGAAGTATAAACAGTATAATCTTGAAGAATTACAAAATATGTTTGATAAAGAAAAAAATCTAGAAGAATTAAACAAATGGTGCAACAGTTGATAAACAAGATGTACTATATGACCATAATGAAGAAACAAATAATATCCAGTTAGAAGAATAAATATATCAGCAGATGAACTTAATTAAACTACAGGATCTTAGTGTTGTACCTTTTGAAGAAGTTAGAAGGAAATTAGATAATAAAAAATATGGTAGAATGGTATTTGATGACGAAATCATTGAGAATAGAAAAGAACTCAATATAGACAAAATCGAGTCCAATCTAGTTAACAACATTGCCCCTAAGCCTGAAGAATTTGGTGAACCTAGAACAAATACCCATTTTATGATACCTATGTACATTTCAGTGGGGCGCATAGCTAACTTTTTCTTTGAATTTATCCCAAGAAAAACCACAGCCTTTCAAGAGATTGGCCCTACCCCAATTAGCCAAACAGAATACATCTTAAAGATCGATGGAGCTGCTAATAGGAGAGAAATATTTGAGCATTGAAAAAGAGGCATCAATAGTATCCTAATCTTAAATACTACATGGGCCGCTGGAATTTTTCTTAACCAGATCCAATATAGTTTTTCTGCCATAGTAGCAGACTGGTATAACTCATTAAATGAGCATGGTAAAAATGCATTAAGAATGATCGAAACACCAGTTGCAATGCTCAAAAGTTTATGTAAGGAAATGAAAACTTAGTTTATCGGAGCTAAACTTGATTCCGAAGAAAAAATTAGAGAATGGCTAAGAATTAATAATATAGAGCTTTGGGAAATGAGATATCTGGAGAAGTATATTGCTAAATTTAGTCAATATTATTACAAAATTGGGCATACGAAACCAATCTTGATATGTACCATATCCAATCAATTCTATAATCAATGAAAAATAGATTGCATGGCTTAACAAAGCAGATGTCATTGATACCCTTTTGCATAAGAATCTTTTATTTAAGAAAATGAGTCAATGATCAATGTCTTGATCTTCAAAAGAAAAAGAATATAAAGAAACAATTTCTAACATCTTGGGATAATCCTTACCAATGGGGAAAGGAACCTGAAAGAAGAAGAAAAAGAAAATTTTATAAGAAAAAGAGCTTTAACAAGCAAAGGGGTCGGGAGAGAAATATAAAAGAAAATATTATAACAAACTAAGCCCTAAAAATGAATATTTTTTAGAAAAGTCGTTTATTATCCTGCTGGAAAAAACAATTGTAAATGTTGGGCATGTGAAGAAGTAGGTCATTATGCAAACAAATGTAAAGATAGGAAGAATAGCAAACTTATTGAAACTGTGGGTAGTCTTGATTATTTTGAGCTTAGCAAGGAAGAAGTACTAGATCTAGCCCTGAAAAATGAGGCAATTGTTAAGACTATACTAGAAGATGAATATGAAGAAAGTGATTGTGAAGAAACTAGTCATGTGATGAAAAGTAGTTCAATTAGTCTTGGTGATATTCAAGGAAAGGAATTTATTGTAGATAATGATAATGAAAATGTCAAAGGAGATTGAGTCCTTCCTATAATTTAGAAAGACATGATCTATAAAAAAAAATCCATGTAAGTATGTATGTGAAATAATGGAATGAGATTTAGAAATAAAAGATTGTGAGTATGATGTGGGAGAAGGTAATCTCATTAATTAGGAAAATATTCTTAAGCATAACAAGCATAGAAAGCATAGGTATATCTATGTTGGGAATGTCCAAGTTCAAATTACTCATTTACAGTATTATGACAAAGATATTGATCTCTATCCCTTACTCTGTGATATCAGGCATACCAAATTTAATAATCAAATTATCGCAGCGATTAAGACTAATTTATGTAATAAATCAAATGCCAATCAAGATATTGTGTGAGTCTAAAAGATGAATTTGCTAAAAACTTTCTATTCATTAAGATAAAAATAATTAGGATGGCTATGAAAAGAGGAGGTTACCCACTGAGGATATTTTGAAAAATAATCTACAAATTACAAAATACTATAGATCCAAAAACCAAGTTAATAATGATAGAGCAAAAAAAAAATTGAGAGTCCTACCCCAATGCAAAAAATTCAAAGGATAAAGTCCAACCCACAAGAGATAAAAATTGATAGGTCATAGATATCTAGCTTTGCCAATCCTATAAAAATAAATAAGAAGAATGTAATAAAAATTGATGAATATGGCATAATTACCTTAAAAGCCAATTGTTAAACATGACTGCAAGATCAGAATGGGGAGAAGGATCTTCGACAGCTAAGGAAGAACTTAAAGAAGATGATACAATTAGTATGACAAGTAATATGCATAGAATGAGTTCTGAACCCGCAAGACACAATGTTGACCGAAGTATGAGTTTAGATAGAAAAGTCATTGGGTAAAAAAACAAAAACTGTTAGTGAGCCAATTTATGAGGATAAATTAGTCAAAAATATGACCATGGAAATATGCTATGAAGTCACCAATACAAATTCTAATACCTTCTATATCCCAACAAATGTATGTTTAAAGGGATATAATAAATATGAATTGTGTCCTACATAGATGGTGGTTGTTCTAACAGTTTTGAAAAATATCTTTATTTTTCGAATTTATATTGGAAGAAAGTGCAGAATCCATTGCAAGTAAGAATAGTTGACAATAGCATAATGAGCCACAAGGAGGCCATAGAAAGGTTATCAATAGAAATAGGAGCAGTCCAATCCATTATACCAGTCCTATGGGCTACTGATCAACCCTCTCATGATATAATTGTTGGAAATAACTTTCAAAGACTGTAATCTCCATGCACACATACCTTAAACCGAATAATATTCACAACAAATGATCACTCAATCCCTATTGATAAATTAAATAAAGCTTATAATCATCAGAAGATTGAGTCCACACAAAGCTGCCGTGGTGAGAAGGTAATGCCTAACAACGTGAGATAGTACTAACAATCTCACTATTTGAGTTATCTATTTAAAAGCATATTCCTGAACAATAAAAGCAATTATGCAAAAAATTCTATCTAATAATCCTCTAAAATTTTGGGATAAAGATATGACATTTGCAAAGATTACTTTGTTAAATCCTAACATTATTATTTGAGTCAAACAAATGGTGGATAAACACTAGGATATCCAAGAATTTGATAAACAAATCAAAGAACTTCTGGATAAAGGATTAATTACAAATAGCAAGAGTTCTCACACCAGTCCCACTTTCATAGTAAGAAATCATGCTGAAGAAAGAATAGGAAAAGTGTAATGCCCTTGCCCCATGGTAACACCATTACATCACCAAAATCCTTTGAAAGGACTATTAAGGCTAAATATAAGACAAATATTCTATAATAGCGGATATATATATATATATATATATATATATATATATATATATATATATATTTAAACAAAGAGCTTCCTGCATTACCTATGAAGTCCAAAAGAACTAGACTTTAGGCCCATACGACCTTATATTAGAATGGGGACCTCATGACCCTCATTACAAGCAACATAACAAAATATGTGAGTCTTGGTGGGAGGCCATCGAGGCCGATTCAGAGCATCTACCATACGCACTAAAATGTTACAACTTACTAATGTTACATTACATTCCCAATTACATAAAGACAATGCATGCAAGTTACAAAATATACATCTTCAAATCCAAGCATCGGCCTCCAAAAGACACATCATGCCACTTACCTTAATCTTGTTGAGAATCTGAAAGGAAAAATTTTGGAAGGGAGTGACCAACCACATCTCAGTGGGAGTTCTCGCCTCCCAAAATCAAAATAGTTTTTACATACAACAAGTCATAGTACTAATAGTAGTATTAATAGCAGTATTATCACATATATATAAATCCTTCCAGTCATTGCAAACCTTTCTTTTCAGTAGGAAAATAATGCATTATTAAAATCCCGATGAACAACACAATTAAGCTTGAGGAGTAGAAAGAAAGGAAATGTGCATATTTGACATATGAATAGACTTTTTCTCACAATCCAAATTCCTTCTGGACTAGAGGTTTGCTAAGTAAACGCTATTCACCAAGGTCGATTCTTGTACAAGTGGAAGTAAGAAAGAAAATGACCTTGACTAAAAGACTGCCTACCTAGGAGGACTAATGCCTAATTGATGGGAAAACTTATACCCTCGTCAGCATAAAACACTGCCACTTCACTCTGTGGAATCTGCCACTGCGGAATCTGCTGTTAGATGGAAATTTAGACATTAGTCAAAATCTATTGACAAATCCCTAATTTGGACGTACATAACGGCTCGTCCCTTTAGATAATAGCTTATTCAAGTCCAACACCAAAAATAAAATTCAGTGGCTTTATAACCTAAAAGTGCATATGCTCTTTGATATTAAACTAAGGCCATTTCATACGATGCCATGTGCGAATCTTAATAATTTTGTTCACTAATTTTCTCAACCCACTCAAAAGGATATTTGGGGGCCCATAAAAAATAATCTTTCAACTATGACCCCCCCTTTTTTTGCTGTTTGTGAATGACACGTGCTAAATAATTACTATAAGGTTACACCAAATACTATCTAAAATACTATTTGCTCAAGTGTCCCAACTTGGCTTTATAGGCTTTTTTTGGGGGGGGCGTATGGATGTTGCTGTTATGCCTCTACTATGTGTATTTTTCTTCCTCACACAATCAAGTAACAACTCAAGATTTAATTACTAACATTTCTCATTTTTTTTCTTTAAAAACTTGGGGATTCTATTCTCAATTTTTTTTTTCAGCATAATATTACACCACCACCACATCAAGAGTACATACATAATTTCATCATAATGCTAAACTATCATTTTCTTTACACATATTTAACTAATTTTCAAGAGTATACTTTAACTATTTAACTCATCCAAAAAAACCATGCCAAACCATACTAACTCAATCAACTTCTAAAAACATCTCCTAATATCACGACCCACACAAGAATCAATTACAAAAGTCATATGATAACATATAACTCAACAACACTTCATGTATTTTTTAACATTGCAAAATCATAATCTTCATGTCTAGTCAGATAAGCAAGTAATTTCATCATTCTAATTCATCAACCATAATGTTAGGTCATAAATCATGCATTGTTTTAATAATTATTTTGATTATATGATATATATTATTTCATCTAATTTACTTTATTTTATATATTTTTCAGGTTAACTGTTAATAAAATAAAGAGGAGAAGAGAAGATGTCGAAGTTTAGACTTTACATGCTAAGTTATCAAGTCGGTCCAAAAATAATGATTTATAAAAAAATATTATTTCCATAATGATTTATTTGGGCTAGGATTGCAAAATTATTACTCCTATTTGAAGAGAAACTAGAAGACTTGGAAGATAAGGACTCCAAAGAAGAAAACCCTAAAAGAATAATACTATAAAAAAAAACCCCTACCTCTTCTCCTCTAGAGATCACACACAACCTTCATGCCTAACCCTCTCTAAAACCCCACGCCACCATCTCCTAATCTCACGCCACTCCACTCCCTACAAAACCCTTACACCTTCATCTCAGGCCCACCATCATCACAATCATCTTCATCACCATCATATATCACAAAACCCTTACGCCATCCCCGCATCCCATCATCATCACAACACCCTTACCTCTAACCTCCTCATTCATGCCTAGCCTCATTCAAGTCTCACCATCCATCCTCACAAGCCTGACCACCCATCATTATCACACAAGCATCACCATCATCGATCATCATCATCACCCTAGCGAAGTCATACTGTGCTTATTTCTTTTATTTTTATTTTATTTCTTTGTTTAGTTTTGTGTTAAACATGAAATCTTTGGTTAATTATTGTGATTTTATTTATAATATGAGTGAGTAATTTCCTTGTGCTTAGTATAATCTGTTTGAAACCATGCTAAATTAATTATTTTGAAACAAATTTTATGCTTTATTGTCTAGTTGATTTTTATTCATGATTCTATAACGATTAGTATTTTATCGTTTACGATATTCGCGTTAGATTAATTAGAATACATGTTAATTAGTTTAATACGAATTCATATGATAGTTTACAAAACTTTAATATGTAAAATTTATAGTTTTTTAGGCTTGAGTATCACCCTAATTAATCATGGATGGCTCAAACTCATCTCTTTTAATTAGGTAATCATTATAGATCTTTGTTAAATCAATTTGCTGGTAAATTGGTTACAAGGCATTAGATGATATTTTTTTTTCATACTTAATGCTCTAGTTTGATTAAATTCTTGTGCTAGTGTTAGGTTTATCAAAATTAGTAGGGTTTATGTTAGGGTTGGACCTAAATAAACTATTACTGGACCTAAATAAACTACAATATAAGGAAAAATTTGGGAAAGATCCGCTAGTAAGTGTCTTCTACAGTCTAACTTATGAATGAATCGATTTATGCATTGATGACAAATATTAATTTGCATGATGGATATAGATTATGCTAAGCATTTTTCATAAATTTGGTATCGTTGATAATTATTGCTTGATTTTTATATTTTCTCTAGTTTGTCAATTTTAATTCTTCAATTCATAAGCTTTAATATAAATTTTGTTTACCCCCCCTCCCCCCAAAAGAGTAGTATTTTAGGAGTGTCTTAGTGATTTTAGATTAGTTATATTTTGGTTTTTAGTGTGATTAAAATTTTCATATTTATTTTCTATTCTACTTTGCCACTTAGTTACTGGTTTGTTAGAAATTAGGTTAAAAAAAGTTCCTTTTGTGTTTTTTCCTATTTTAATCCATTTTTAGGGTTTATAAAGTATTCTCATTTACTGCTATTTAATTTTAGAATTTTTGGAAATTATTTGATAATTGTTGAAAATTATTTTGTGAATTGGATATGTGCAGGTTTTTATTTTAATAAATCTGAAAATTACGTTTTTAGTTTTTATTTTATGTTTTTTGGGTTTAATTAAGTCCAAAAAATTATATTCTAAAATCTGGGTACCTTTTTTATTTATTTTCGTATTTATATTAGTGCAGTTTATTATTTCTTTAATTTCATATTTTGTTTCCTGTTTTAATTTTCTGTTGTTAATTTTCTGTTTTAATTTTTCTAAATTTAATTACATATAATTTTGGAGATATAAAGTTATAAACATGCATAATATTAATTTAGATTAATTTCTGTGAGTTTAATATTAATTTTCTGCCTATTATTTTCTGTTTTAATTTTTAGTCTAATATTGTGTGATTATTTCTGTTTTTATTTTTTTCGAATCTTTAGGATAGCTATTTACTATTTTTAATTTCAGAATTAAATTTAGAATATTTAGGGGCAATATTAAGTAATTTTCCAGATTTTTACTTGTTTCATTTGATTTGTTTTAGTATTATAAAGAGAAAGTAAAATAAATTAAAGTAGTAAATTTAATTAGACTTAAACTAGCTTACTATAAAAATCTTTAGACTTAAACTAGCTTACTATAAAAATCTTTCCTCGTGGGATCAATCCCTACTTTCCTATGCTATAAATCTTATTTATAAATCAACGTAGTGGCTTAATTTGTAACTCTACGATTAGCTCTACAAATTTTGACGTCGTTGCCAGGGAAAGAAAATAAAATCGTTAGTTTACTTCTATTTAACTTTACTACTTTGATTGTTTTGTTTTAACTCTAGTATTTTATTTTTATAGGTTGTTTTAGTTTATGAGATTAAATAGTGGTCGTATGATCGCAGAGAAAAAGGAGCATATGGTTGAGGTGTTTGAAAGTGAAGTAAGTGATTCTGAATCTGTGAGCTCCGAATCGGTAAGTTGTGAAGTGTTTTAAGTTGAGATGACTACTTTACATGAACTTGCTGCACCTAATTTGGAAACTCAACATTTGCCTATTACTTACCTTGTATTAGACCGACCACTAAAATTGAACTCTGGATTTTTAAACTTACTGTCTAAGTTTCATGAATTGCCTTGTGAGGACCCCTATCGCCATATTAATGAGTTTATTATTACATGTTCGACCATGCAACCTGAGGGTATCACCCAGGACCAAATTAGGTTGAGGGTCTTTCCTTTTTTACTTCAGGATAAGGCCAAAGACTAGTTATATTATTTCCCCCCTGCAACGTTCACTACATAGACCCAAGTTCATAAAACATTTTTAGAAAAAAAATTTCCTGCATCTAGAATTGGATCCATTATAAAAGAAATATGTGGAATTAAACAAATGAATGTGGAAACTTTCCATGAGTATTGGGAATATTTTAATAAATTATGTGCTAGTTGTCCTCAACATTAAATTTCTGAACAATTGTTGATTCAATATTTCTATGAAGGTTTATTTCCTATAGATAGAAATATGGTGGATGTTGCTAGTGGGGGGCTTTGGTTAATAAGACTCCAGCTCAGGCTAGGGAATTGTTTAATATCATGGCGCAAAACACTCAACAATTTGGAACTAGGGAAACCTAGTTTAGGAAGGTCAATGAGCTTAGTTCAGGTCCATCTATAGAAACTCAATTGTCTCAGATCACTGCTATGCTAAACAAGCTCGTCACTGAAGGAGTTCAGAAAGCAGTGGTATGTGGTATTTGCTGCTTAGAGGGACATGCTACTGATGTATGCCATACAATTCAAGGGGGTGATGTGAATGCTGTGTTTTCTAACCATGGCCAAAGGAAGTATGACCCATACTCCAACACTTATATAATGAAGGATGGAGAGACCACCCTAACCTTAGGTATGGACCTAGGAACAACCCCCCAAGTTTTGACTAACCGTCCCGGCAACCATCTGCTCAGGATAGAACAAATTTTCTCTTAGAGCAAGTCATAAAAAGGATGAATGACCAGAAAAAAGAGGTTGACACTAGGTTTCAAAACATAGAGATGACTCTTAAATAGGTCCAGGAGAGACAGACTGCTACTGATACCATAGTTAGCAACCTCCAGGCCCAAATACAACATAGGTTACCATCTCAACCATTCCAGAACCCGAAAGAAAATGTGAGTGCCATGACAATTAGGAGTGGGAAAGAGTTGAAGGAACCTATGAAGAATAGAGAGGTAGAGCATGAAATAGAGGTCAACAAACCTGAACCTAACCAAGATCATGACACCACCTCTAATGTTAAGGAACTAGGTAAGGATAAGAAGGAGACTTATAAGCCATTACCACCTTTTCCTAGTAGACTGAGATGGAAAGCCCCTAAGGTAGATGAGGCAAACCAACAAATCTTAGAAACATTTAGGAACATAGAGATCAACATTCCTCTCCTAGATGTCATAAAGCAGGTGCCTCGTTATGCCAAGTTCCTTAAAGAGCTTTATATTGCAAAACATAAACTGAAAGGGAGCGAAAATGTAAGTGTGGGGAAAAACATGTCTGCTATTTTCCGAAAGAAGCATCCCCCTAAATGTAAGGACCCAGGTGTATTCTCTATTCCTTGTAAAATTGGAAACCTCTCCTTTGATAAAGCTATGGTTGATTTAGGAGCTTCCATCAATGTGATACCTAGGTCCGTTTATGATAAACTACACTTAGGAGAGTTAAAAAAAACTGATTTAGTCATTTAGTTAGTTGATAGGAGTAATGCATACCTAGATGGAGTTTTAGAAGATGTCTTAGTCCAAGTCAATGAGCTTGCTTTTCTTACTGACTTGTATATATTGCACATGGGTGATGCATGCCATGATGTCCATATATTGCTTGGTAGACGATTTCTTAAAACATCTAGGACAAAAATAGATGTGCATACAGGAACACTGACTATGGAATTTGATGGTAAAATTATTAAGTTCAATATTTTTGATGCTATGAGATTTCCTGCTGATGTGAATTATCTATGTGCACTACATGTGATTGATGAAACTATCCGAAGAAGTTTATGAACTATCAAATGATGCTGAATTGTTGACTGTACTTACTCAAGGTTTGGATTAGTTTGTGTTTCATAATGTGCCTCACCATATTAGTGATGAATTAGCGGGCAGCATAGAGTCTTTGTTGCAATTACTTGTAGTGGACAAACCTAGGAGGCTAGAATTTCCTGAAAGTCACACGAAGATACTACCATCTCGCATTTCACCCCCTAAGCTACAATTAAAACCATTCCCTGAAAATCTTAAGTATGCTTATTTAGGGGAAGATGAGACCTTACCTGTTATAATCTCTAATGCACTTACATCTGAACAAGATGATAAACTTATTAAGGTGCTTAGAGTACATAGAGAAGCTTTAGGGTG
The DNA here is from genome assembly GCA_017589665.1 of Selenicereus undatus. Classification (NCBI taxonomy): domain Eukaryota; kingdom Viridiplantae; phylum Streptophyta; class Magnoliopsida; order Caryophyllales; family Cactaceae; genus Selenicereus; species Selenicereus undatus. The sequence continues at coordinate 19,133,781 of JACYFF010031954.1, read as the reverse complement.
GACTTTAACAGACCCTAAAGGACTTAACCCCACATTATGTTCACATAAAATCACATTAGAATCAAATGCTAAGCCTAAGAGAGACCCTCAACGAAGACTAAATCCACATATAATGGAGGTAGTTCAAAAAGAAATTCTTAAGTGGTTAGATGCTGGAGTGATATACCCCATCGCTAATTCTGAGTGGGTTAGCCATATCCATGTGGTTCCTAAAAAGGGGGGACAACAGCAGTGCAGAACAAAGAAGGTGAGTTAATACCTACTAGAGCCCAGAGTGGTTGGAGAGTATGCATTGACTATAGAAAGCTTAACAAGGCCACAAAGAAGGACCATTTTCCATTGGCCATTATGGACCAAATGTTAGAGAAGCTAGCTGGGAGGTCACATTATTGCTTTCTAGATGCCTATTCAGGTTATATTCAGGTCCCTATAGCTCCTGAGGATCAGGAAAAGACCACTTTTACCTATTCTTTTGCCACCTATGCTTTTAGAAGGATGCCTTTTGGTTTATGTAATGCTCCTGCAACATTTCAAAGATGTATGATGAGTATTTTTCTGATTTTATCACCAAAATTATGGAAGTTTTCATGGATGATTTTACTGTACATGGTGATTCATTTGATGAGTGCTTGCATCATCTTACATTAGTACTTAAGCGTTGCATTGAGACTAATTTAGTGCTTAACTTTGAAAAGTGTCATTTCATGGTGGAACATGGCGTTGTTTTAGGTCATGTAGTGTTGTCTAAGGGCTTAGAGGTTGACAAGGCTAAAGTAGAAATCATTCAATCTTTTCCCTATCCACAGTGTGTCAAGGGGGTGAGGGGTCATGTTGGGTTTTATAGGAGATTTATCAAGGATTTTTCTAAGATTACCTCTCTTTTATGTGCTTTACTTGCAAAAGATGCTTTGTTTGATTTTAATGAGGACTGTAGGAGAGCTTTTGACTAATTGAAGTTGAAATTGACTACAACTCCTATAGTACAACCCCCTAACTAGGCCCTGCCTTTTGAACTGATGTGTGATGCTAGTGATAAGGCAGTAGGGGCAGCTTTAGGTCAAAGAGTAGGGAGGTATCTCATGTGATCTATTATACTTCCAGAACTCTAGACCCAGCACAGTGTAACTACACTACTACAGAAAAGGAAATGTATGTTGCTGCTTTTGCTCTAGAAAAGTTTCGTCCTTATCTGTTGGGTGTTAAAGTTACCGTTTATATTGATCATTACACTATTAAACATCTATTAAGTAATAATTATTCAAAACCTAGATTGATTAGGTGGGTCCTACTACTGCAAGAATTCCAATTGGAAATTAAAGATAAACCAGGAGCTAAAAATTTAGTAGCTAACCATCTAAGTAGTCTAGACAATGGGGAGAGTGGAAATCCATTAATTGATTGTTTCCCTTATGAGACTTTATATACTATCACTGATAGGCTACCTTGGTACGCTGATATGGTTAATTATATAGTGAACAAAATCTTCCCCATAGACTTGTCTAGAGCCCAAAAGGAGAAGATAAGAGCTCAATCTAAATATTATGTTTGGGATGAACCATATTTATCGAAATTTTGTAGAGATCAGATTATAAGACGTTGTGTAGATGACAGTGAATTTCATTCAATTTTAACTTTCTATCACTCTTCTGAAAGTGGGGGACATTTTGGATCCTAAAGAACAACACATAAAGTTCTTGAATATGGATTTTATTGGCCTACTATTTTTAGGGATGCCTATGAATTTTGCAAAGGATGTGAAGCCTGCCAGAAGACAGGAAATTTATTTAGAAGGAATCAAATGCCTCTGCATAATGTGTATTTTTGTGAGAGTTTTGATGTATGGGGTGTTGATTTTATGGGACCTTTTTCCCCTTCTTTTGGTTTTACTTAAATTCTTATGCTTGTTGACTATGTATCTAAGTGGATTGAAGTTGTGGCTACTAGAGCTGATGATACTAAAACTACAGTGAAACATGTTAAATCTCTCATTCTGCATAGATATGGAGTTCCTAAAGCTATCATCAGTAATATGGGAACACATTTTTGTAATAGAGCCTTAGGTGCCTTGTTAACCAAATATCATATAACTCGTAAGGTGTCTACTGGTTACCATCCCCAAACAAATGGTCAAGCTGAAATCTCCAATAAAGAGATCAAGGGCATATTAGAAAAGGTAGTTAGACTAGATAAGAAAGATTAGAGTCTTAGGTTAGATGAAGCTCTCTGGGCCTATACTACTGCATATAAGACACCTATAGGTATGTCACCTTATAGGTTAGTTTTTGGTAAAGCATGTCATCTCGTGGTAGAACTAGAGCATAAATTATGTTGGACTGTAAAATAGTGCACTCTAGACTATGACCTATCAAGGAAGGAGCGTAAGTTGCAACTGCAGGAATTAGGAGAGATTCGTTTAGAAGCATATGACAATTCAGTGATCTACAAAGGTAAAGCCAAAACTTTTCATGATGCTAAGCTTAGCAGGAAAGAATTTCAAGTGGCTGAAAAATTGTTATTATTCAATTCAAAATTAAGTCTCTTGCCTGGTACGTTGAACTCTAGATGGTTAGGACCTTTCATGGTAGTAAAGACTTATCCACATGGTGCTATTGAGATTAAATCATTTGCTACTAACAAAATTTTCAAAGTAAATGGTCACAGGCTAAAGCACTTCTATGAAGGAGATCAGGTATGCTTAGTAGATGAGATCCAACTAGAGGATCCATGAGCTCGTTTACGTCGAGCCAATGACAGTAAACAAAAGCACTGGTTGGGAGGGAACCCGATGTTTTTTAAGAATGTATACATTTAATTTTACTTTTATCTTTGTTATTTCTATCTTTTTGCATGCATTAGGGACAATGCACGAATTAAGTGTGGGGGGGTGTATCCTGCATTTAGTTCCTGTAGTATTCATTCTTGAAAAAAAAAACCGAAAAATTATGATTTTCTTATAAATAATGTGTGACTGTGAGTTTATGCTAGGCTTTCTTGCTTAAAATTTTTTTAGCTATTTTTAGTTTATTCTTCCATGAGTGAGGTCTTTTGAGCATGCTAGCTGTCATTTAGAGAAGTTTGAGTTGATCCTCATATATCTCTTTAATGAATAACTGTCATGATTATCCATCTTATTTGATCATGTTATATAGCTGCTTCAGAGGCAATAAAATGACCTAGTCCATTTCCTAGACTATTTAATTAGTAGAATAACTCATCAAAATTGTGACTTTTCTTGTCTTATTAAAAAAAGAGAGAGAGAGAAAAAAAGGAAAAAAAAAAGGTTATATTACCAACATGGGTAGGCACCTTTTCTCCTTAAGTTTAGGTCTCAAGTTGAGCCTTATGTATGAAGTAATCCATGATTGGGAGAGCCATGTCCCTTTCTAGGCCAATCAATGACTCGTACCAAACTAACAATCAATAAAAGAAAAACAAAAATAATGATGAGAATAAATTGTTTGTTCCAACACTTCTATTCGGGTGAGTGTGAGACAAGGAGTGTTTAATTTCTAAGACCCTATACGGGCCTTGAATATGTGGGCAATTGGAGTTTGAAAAAAAAGAAGAAGAAGAAGAAGAAGAAAATTACAAGTCAAGTTTAGAATAAATTTCAATGAATTATTCCTTCTAGTTCAATTGTCTCTATAGCCATACCATACTTACTTTTTCTATCGTAAATTTGTTAGACCTCTTGATCGGTGTATGCATGCTTAAAAGAGATGGATGACTATTGCTCTTATTACTTCATTAAAGAAATGTTGTGAGACTGATGAAGAAACTCTTTGATGGTAGTTGGATATCTAGTAGTTATTCACTTGTGGGAAGAAAAACTAATTAATTCTGAATAAAACTGTTTTTAAAGCAAGCCAACACCTAGTATAAATATCATATTTATGCATGACTTTATAAGAAAGAAAGAGGGTCAGTTTTTAGGTCGAGTCCCAGAATTTTTTTGCTCGAGGATGTCCAAAGCCTAAGTGTGGGAGAATTTGTTAAGTCATAAATCATGCATTGCTTTAATAATTATTTTGATTATATTATATATATTATTTCATCTAATTTACTGTATTTTATATATTTTTCAGGTTAAGTGTTAATAAAATAAAGAGGAGAAGAGAAGACGTCGAAGTTCGGATTTTACAAGCTAAGTTATCAAGTCGGTCCAAAAATAATGATTTATGAAAAAAAATATTATTTTCATAATGATTTATTTGGGTTAGGGTTGCAAAATTATTACTCCTAATTGAAGAGAAACTAGAAGACTTGGAAGATAAGGACTCCAAAGAAGAAAACCCTAGAAGAATAATACTATATAAAATAAAAAAAAAAACCTACCTCTTCTCCTCTAGAGATCACACACAACCTTCACGCCTAACCCTCTCTAAAACCCCACGCCACCATCTCCTAATCTCACGCCACACCACTACCTACAAAACCCCTACACCTTCATCTCAGCCCTATCATCATCACAATCATCTTCATCACCATCATATATCACAAAACCCTTACACCATCTCCTCATCCCATCATCATCCCATCATCCTCACCTCTAACCTCCTCATTCATGCCTAGCCTCATTTAAGTCTCACCATCCATCCTCAAAAGCCTCACCACCCCATCATCATCACACAAGCATCACCATCATCGATCATCATCATCACCCTAGCGAAGTAGTACTGTGCTGATTTCTTTTATTTTTATTTTGTTTTTTTGTTTAGTTTTGTGTTAAACATGAAATCTTTGGTTAATTATTGTGATTTTATTTATAACATGAGCGAGTAATTTTCTTGTGCTTAGTATAATCTATTTGAAACTATGATAAATTAATTATTTTAAAACAAGTTTTATACTTTATTATCTAGTTGATTTTTATTCATGATTCTATAACGATTAGTATTTATCGTTTATGATATTGGCATTAGATTAATTAAAATGCATGTTAATATGATAGTTTAAAAGGCTTTAATACGTAAATGTTGTAGTCTTTTAGGCATTAGTATCACCCTAATTAACCATGGATGGCTCAAACCTATCTCTTTTAGTTAGGTAATCATTATAGATCTTTGTTAAATCAATTTACTAATAGATTGGTTACAAGACGTTAGATGATGTTTTTCTAATACTTAATACTCTTGTTTGATTAAATACTTGTGCTAGTGTTAGGTTCATCAAAACCACTGGGGTTTACATTAGGACTGGATCTAAATAAACTATAATATAAGAAAAAATGGGGAAGATCCGCTACTAGGTGTCTTCTACAGTCTAACTTATGGATGAATTGATTTATGTGTGTGATGATAAATATTAATTTGCATGGTGGACATAGATTATACTAAGTATTTTTCATAAATTTGGCATCGTTGATAATTATTCCTTGATTTTTATATTTTCTCTAGTTTGTCAATTTTAATTCTTCAATTTATAAGCTTTAATATAAATTTTGTTTAACCCCCCCCCCCCCAAAGAGTAGTCTTTCAGGAGTGTCTTAGTGATTTTAGATTAGTTATATTTTGGTTTTTGGTGTGATTAAGATTTTCATATTTCTTTTCTATTCTACTTTGCCACTTCTTTACCGGTGTGTTAGAAATTAGGTTTAAAATAGTTTCTTTTGTATTTTTTTGTGTTTTAATCCAGTTTAGGGTTTTTAGAATATTCTAATTTGCTAATATTTAATTTTGGAATTTTTGAAAATTATTTGATAATTTTTCATAATTATTTCGTGAATTGGATATGTGCAGGTTTTTATTTTAATAAATCTAAAAATTACGTTGTTAATTTTTATTTTATGTTTTTAGGGTTTTATTAAGCCCAAAAAATTATATTCTAAAATATGGGTGCCTTTTGTATTTATTTTCGTATTTATATTAGTGTAGTTTATTATTTCTTTAATTTCATATTTTATTTTCTGTTTTAATTTTCTGTAGTTAATTTTCTATTTTAATTTTTATGAATTTAATTACATATAATTTTGGAGATATAAAGTTATAAATTTTAGAATATTAATTTAGATTACTTTCTGTGATTTTAATATTAATTTTCTGCCTATTAGTTTCTGTTTTGCTTTTCTGTCTAATATTGTGTGATTATTTCTGTTTTTATTTTTCCAGAATATTTAGGATAGCTATTTACTGTATTTATTTCCAGAATTAAATTTAGAATATTCAGGGGAAATATTAAGTAATTTTTCCAGATTTCACTTGTTTAATATGATTTGTTTTAGTATTATAAAGAGAAAGTAGAATAAATTAAAGTAGTAAATTTAATTAGAGTTAAAGTAGCTTACTATAAAAATCTTTCCTCGTGGGATCGATCCCTACTTTCTTATGCTATAAGTCTTATTTATAAATCAAAGTAGTGATTTAATTTGTAGCTCTACGACAAGCTCTACACATAACATCATGCCAAGTCTACTTTTCACAACCACTAACTCAAATATTTACTAATATCACCATTTATACAAGATAACTTAGGAAGAAAATTTAAAGAATATATCCCAACAATCATGACATATATATTAGTAAGACATGGCATGCATAACATAAAAATATCACTCTTAAAATAAATTAACCATGTAAAGAAACACTCTAACTCTTGTAAATCGATAACATAATCATACATCATAATAAAATATTTTAACTTTAAAACTAATTTTTATATAAGGGATTAAGAGAACTCACGCCTTAAAGTAGCTTATTAATCTCCTTTTAGCTCCTTGATCCTTTGGAAAAATCCAAAATAAGTTACTTGAGTAAAATTACCACCTAGCACTCTTTTCTTTCTCTCTCTAATTTCCTTACTTGGTAAGGTAGTAAAAATTAGAAGAAAGGTTGAAAAGAGGAGTATACAAGCAACAAAAAAAATAACTCATACCCCCTCTTCTAATTTGCACTAGCCGGCCATCCTCACCCCTGTTCATCATCATTTTTTTTTTTTGGGTGTGTGAGTGTCCTTTTTGCTTGTCCAAATGGGAAAAAGGAATAGGGCATGGGGTGAGTTAGAATAGCTGTATGGATGAGGATGAGCAAGCCATTCCCTATAGTTGGTTGCCCATACTCCCCCTTAAGAAAATACCTATATTAGCTAATTAATAGGATTTTTATTAAGCAAACTTGATTAGCAAAAATTATTCCTAATCATCACATTCTCCCCCCTTAAAAGAAGTTTCGTCCTCGAAACTTACATACCTGCTTCAAAAAGGTTAGGATACTTCTCCTGCGTCTCATGCTCTGGCTCCCATGTTGCCTCTCCGACTTTGTGAAGCGTCCATAGGACTTTGACATACGGAATTGTCTTCGTCCTTAGTTGATGCGCCTGTTGTTTGAGCATCTGAATCGGTTCTTCAGGAAAGCTAAGGTCACTTCTAATCTCTATCGGTTCATACTCAATGAAGTGATCAGGATCCGGGATGTACCTCCGCATATTTGACACGTGAAACACCTCATGTATCCCTTGTAAAGAAGGAGGGAGTGCTATTCTATATGCTACGGGACCTATCCTCTCGATTATCTGAAATGGTGATGCGTATCTGGGATTAGGGTTCCCTCTTTGGCCGAATCCAACACTCCCCTTTAGTGGGGATACCTTAATGAAGACATGGTCCCCTTCTTCAAATTCAAGGGGTCTTCTCCTTAGGTCTGCATAACTCTTTTGTCTGCTCTGGGTGCTTGAAGTCTTTCTCTGATAATCTTGACCTTGTCTGCCACTTCATCGATCAACTCGACCTTTGAGATTCTTCTTTCCCCAACTTTGTGCCAGCAAAAGGTGATCTACAATGTCATCTGTAGAGTGTCTCGTATGGTGCCATTCTAATGCTTGCTTGGTAGCTATTATTGTATGCAAATTCAATGAGTAGTAAGTAGCGATCCCAGCTAACCTTGAAGTCCAAAGCACATGCTCGCAACATATCCTCCATTGTTTGGATGGTTCTCTCAGCCTGTCCGTCAGTTTGAGGATGAAAAGAAGTGCTAATGTTGAGTTTTGTTCCCATGGCCTCCTGAAAGCCTCTCCAAAACTTCGACATGAACTTGGAATCACGGTCCGAGACAATACTTAATGGTGCACCATGAAGGCGAACAATTTCTTGAACATATACTTCTTCTAACTTCTTTGAGGTATAGGTGACCTGACAGCTAGAAAGTGAGCAGATTTAGTCAATCTGTCAACGATTACCCATACCGAGTCTTGTTGTTTCACAGTTCTTGGTAGACCCATGACAAAGTCCATGCTTATGTGTTCCCATTTCCGTTTCGAAATCGGTAAAGGTTGGAGAAGTCCTCCAACTCCTTCAACAACCTCTTATTTGACATAAGGAGGCATGCCATGGAGCCGATCGACCTTCGACTAAGGGCATCTGCTACCACGTTTGCCTTCCCAGGGTGGTAGTGAATTTCTAAGTTGTAGTCCTTTATCAACTCTAACCAGAGTGTTTGCCTCATATTCAACTCCTTTTAAGTGAACAAATATTTATGGCTCTTATGATCTGTGTAGATCTCATATTTGGTGCCATAAAGATACCAGCTCCATATTTTTAGCGCAAATACCACTGTGGCTAACTCTAAATCATGTGTTGGATAGTTCTCTTCGTACGGCTTGAGTTGTCGTGATGCATAGGCGATAACTCTTCCATTTTGCATAAGCACACATCCAAGTCCCTTCTTAGAAGCATCGCTGTAAATAACGAACCCATCACCGCTATCAGGCATTGCTAGGACAAGGGTAGTCAATAGTCTTGTTTTCAATTCCTGGAAACTCCTTTCACATTCGTCCGACCATTCAAATTTGGTGCTTTTTCGAATAAGTCGTGTGATTGGCAAAGCAATCTTGGAGAAGCCTTCAACGAACCTTCCATAGTAGTCGGCCATTCCTGAGAAGCTTTGTACCTCAGTTATGTTGGTCAGTCTTGGCCAATTCACTATAGCCTCTATTTTCATCGAGTCAACTGAAATACCCTCCTTTGAAATAACATAACCAAGGAAATTGACCTTGTCGAGCCAAAATTCACACTTTTTGAGTTTAGAATACAATTGATGCTCTTTAAGGGTCTCCCGGACAATTCTGAGATGCTTGTCATGCTCTTTTTTACTCTTTGAACAGATCAAGATATCGTTAATGAAAACTATGATAAACTTGTCTAGATATGGCCTAAAAGCTCGATTCATGAGATCCATAAATGCTACAGGGGCATTAGTGAGACCAAAGGAGAATACAAGGAATTCATAATGGCCATACTGGGTGCTAAATGTTGTCTTGGGAATATCTTTCGGCTTGATTTTCAGCTGGTGGTACCCTATATTTAAATCAATCTTAGAAAAACAGCAAAACCTGCAAGTTGGTCGAATAGATCCTTTATTCTTGGAAGATGATACTTGTTCTTGATTGACACCTTGTTAAGCTCTCGATAATCAATGCATAATCGGAGACTACCATCCTTTTTCTTAACAAATAGAACCGGGGCTCCCCATGGTGAAACACTTTGGCGTGTTTGCCCCTTATCAAGCATCTCTTGGAGTTGCACCTTGAGCTTAGCCAACTCAACTTGCGGCATTCGATATGGTGCTTTAGAGATCGGTGTAGTCCCGGGTACGAGATCGACTGCAAACTCTATCTCACGATCAGGTGGTAGTCCTGGGACTTCGGCAGACACTTTAGGAAACTCACGAGCAACAGGGATTGCATCGAGTTTGGGCTCCTCGGGGCTAATTTGTTGGACTACACACAGGTAGCCTTGGCATCCTTTCCTTAGAAATTTGCGAGCTTGCATCGCATAAATAATTGGAGTTGGCTTTCGTATTCCGTTGCCATGATAAACTAATTATTCACCATCTAGTGGTTTGATGAAAACTTCCTTTTTATGGCAATCAATTGAGACCCGATACCTAGCTAACTAGTCCATCCCTAGTATGACGTTGAAGTCATTAACTTCCAAACGAACTAAATAAGCAGGAACTTTCTTTCGTTAATTATGATTGGACAATCCTTAAGCACGACATCAGAGGTGATAGCTAGTCCGAATAGAGTAGAAACATATAGCTCATACTCCATTTCTGCAGGTACGCACGACAACTGGGAAGCCACCTCAGGGGTCACAAAAAGAGTGTGTGGCTCCCGGGTCAAACAAGGCATGAACATAAACATTCTCTAATAACAATATACCTAAAATCACAGCATTAGGGTCTTCCTCCTTTACAATCATGGCAAAAACCGAGCTTGATTCTACGGCTTCTTGTCCCATCCTCCGTAGTTAGATCGCGGTCCCCTAGCTTGGGTCGAAACTGTCGATATTGGTGGATGAGTTCCTGCTCCTCCCTGTGCTCCTTGAGCTGCTGGATAGATCTTAGGACATTGGGCGATCATATGCCCAATATCGTCACACCTAAAGCACGCTCCAGCTGAGAAGTTACATGTGCCACGGTGGTGCCTCTTGCACTTGTGGCAATAGGGTTTGCCTTGACTCCCTTCACCATTGTTCTTAAAAGGAAAAGGCTTCTTGTTAAAGTATCCACCTTGGGAGTTTCCCGCTCCCATCTTTCTCTTACCCTGCATCCAGGCTTTATACTCAACATCTGCTTCTTTGTTCACTCTTTCTACCTTCAGAGCCCCCTGATATATATCCTGAAAGCTAGTGAACGTGATAGCTGCAAACTTCCCCTTGATGCTATGTTCAAGCTTATGCTCAAATCTATTCATTCTGGCCTGTTCTGTTGCCACTTTAGTTGGAGCGAATCAACTAAGCTCATTGAACTTAGATGAATACTTCATGACCAATATGGTTTTTCCTTACTTAACAACAATAACTCCCAGTGTGGGTCCCGCTTTCGCAGGGTCTGGGGAGATCTAGCTATAGACAACCTTACCTCTACTGGTATTTCTACCTGTAGAGAGGCTGATTCCAAGAGACCCACAAAACAAGGATTTTATGAAAATATTTTATGGACGAAAGATTTAGAGGAAATATTAAAGGACACACAGTAAGGGATGGCTAAGAAATATTAATAAGAAAGGTCGCAATAGCTATGAAACAAAAGAACAATAAGTCAAAGGGAGGTCATACACCTTAACAACCAGAGGTAAGCAAACGACGTCTCTTCCCAGATAAAAGTACTACCTGCCGGCATTATGCCACTGCATCCGAAAGACAACTACGGGGTCAACTCTCCACGATCCAAGATCCTAATCCTATCTCGCCAAAGCTTCCTATCCTGGGTCAGGTCCTCCGTCAAACCTGCCACTTTCAAGCCCTCTCTAATCACCTCGTCCAAACTCTTCTTTGGTCGTCCCCTCCCTCTTTTGCCTTCGGGGATGTTGATCACCTCACATCTCCTTACTAGGGAGACCACACTCATTCTTTTCACATGGCCAAACCATCAGAGTCTTGTTTCTCTCATCTTATCTTCAATGGGAGCCACTTTAACTAAGTCCCTCATAACTCCATTCCTAATTCTGTCTATCCTTGTATAACCATACATCCACCTAATCATCCTCATCTCTGCTACCATCAACCTTTGAACTTGCGTCTTTTTTAGAGGCCAACATTCCGAACCATAAAGAACAGCTGGTCTAACTACCATACAATATATTCTGCCTTTCAATCCTAGAGGCACCCTCTTATCACACAGCACACTTGAGGCATACTTTCACTTTTGCCAGCCCACTTTTATTCGCTGGTTAATATCTTCATCTATATCCCCATTCTGCTTAATGATCGAGCCTAGATACTTAAACTTATCAATCTTTGGTATTGACCTCCCATCCAAGGTGACTTCTCCCCCCGCATCTACCCTTCCACTGAAACAGCAATGAAGGTATTCCATTTTCGATCTACTAACTCTAAAACCACTGGATTGCAGAGTAAGCCTCCATCGCTCCAACTTGTCTCTAACTCCCTACCTGGTTTCATCAATAAGGACAATGTCATCTGCAAATAGCATACACTATGGTAACTCATCTTGAATCCCTCTTGTGAGTTCATCTATAACTAGACAGAAAAGAAAAGAACTTAATGCGGAACCCTGATACAGGCCCATACCAACGAAGAAGTCCTTGGTGACCTCTCTTAGTGTCCTAACACTCGTCCTACCTCCCTCGTACATATCCTTACTTAAGATGAAGGAAATCTTGTTCCTTGGCCCACTTCACATCATTAGGGTAATACTTTTCATCCAATGAGTTTTTGAACTGCTACCACGTTAGCTGAGGTTGCCCAGCTTGGGGTTTGACGGTAACCCACCAAAAGTTCGCTTCCTTCTCAAATAGGTGGGAAGCCAATCGTACCTTAAATTGTGGTGAACATTCCATCTCCTCAAGCAAATCTTCAATCTTATGAATCCAATCCTCATAAACTACAGGATCAGGACCTCCATCAAACTTAGGTGGCTTTAGTTTCTGAAAGTTGTGTAGTACTTTCATGGCGGTTAGTCGTGGAAGTATAACCTGTGGAGGCATCTATCGAGAATTAGGTTACCGTAATTAATTAGCAATCGCTTGATATCGCGCTCTCTCATTAGAACTTTTATATGTATATATGTAATTTTGGGTCTTATTAATCCTATTACCAACTTAATAACAGGGGCCCCATTCCTAATAGTTCCAAATAAGCATATATTGCATGATACTTACAAGTAGTCATAACCAATTGCTCAACATAACACGAAGCTAAAACACATTTCACTTCTTACATTCCTTCCAAAATATTTATGGCTCATAAGCCAAGTGTACATAGTAATAGATCACATAGTTCATTCATATTCTAAGTATAAAATTTGCGACTTCATGGTCACCTATTAGGCTAGTAGATGCTTATAAGTACTTCCTACCTCTTACATTCTAATAGTTAGTGCATCTAGTTCCATTAGCATGCACAATACACATAATAAGATGATCATACATGTTTACGAAATGAAACTATTAGGTACTACACAAAAGTAAAGAAGGGTAAGTAGCTAATTCTCCTCATAACCATCATCATCCCTAGGGTACTCTCCTGAGTCAGCACGATTCTCAGAGTCACTCATCTCGGGGTCATCATCAGAATCCCAATTAGGTCCAAAGTCTCCCTTAGGGTCATCCTCATCAAACCACTCGAGCTCCCAGGCAACGAACTCTCCAAGCTCATCATCATCGAAATTTCATCCAAGGCATGAAACTCTATTGTTGAATCTACATGATCATACTCTGGATAAGTAAAGTCAGTGTCTATGGCACTAAAATATTGGTTGGAGTTCCTCTCAACATGTCCTCTAACACTATTGTTCTCCACCCACGCCTCTAATAAGTACTCTCGTTGGTCTCGAGGAATAGTCATGGCCCTTTGCTAAGCATCAACCATGCGCCTAAGCTTGGGGCCTAAATCATGTCCATCTCTCTGTGGCATGGTTAATGAAGGATCTCATGTGATTCCTTTCTAGGGTCAAGCGGTTTACATCATCACTATGCTCTAAAAGAACACTATCCCCTATCAAGTCCTCTTCTTCCCACTTCTTAGCTCGATATCCTTGATTCATAAGGCATAATTTCTCCCAATCTGAGTTTCCAATCTTACGTTCTACATGCTTAATGAACTGTACCAACTCTAAGAAAGCATAAGGGCACCATTCCCCCTTACTTGGAAGTTTAGCCAAAAGCTAGCGACGAAGCTCCCACCATTTTCCACCAATAGGAAGAAGACTCAAGAATACTCGAACCCACTTAGTATGGGGAAGCTCATGATGGTTTTGGGCATTATACCGACATAGGATTAAGCAAAAGAACATCACATTTCTTTAAATGAAGGAACTTGAAGGATTGGTAGCTAAAATAATCTGGCTAGGCTGGCTCCATGCTATCACCTACAAACAGTATACTTAATAAGAATTCACTTACGTAAAATAATTTATCTCCCTTTTTTTTCACATGCAACACTCACAGCTTGTCACACACATTCAAGCATATGCACATTTTCATCAAACCATGCAAACCTAGGCTCCAATACCATCAAATGTAACGCCCTTACCCCATGGTAAGAGCATTACATCGCTGAAATCCTTTGAAAGGACTCTTAAGGCTAAATATAAGATAAATCTTCTATAATAGCGGATATATTCTTTTTTTTAAAACAAAGAGCTTCTTGCTCTACCTATGAAGTCCAAAAGAACTACACTTTAGGCCCGTGCGACCTTATATTAGAATGGGGTCCTCATGACCCTCATCACAAGCAACATAGCAAAATATGTGAGTCTTGGTGGGAGACCACCGAGACCGATTCAGAGCATATACCATACGCACCAAAATGTTACAACCTACTAATGTTACATTACATTCCCAATTACATAAAGGCAATGCATGCAAGTTACAAAAGGTACATCTTCAAATCCACGCATCAGCCTCCAAAAGACACGTCATGCCACTTACCTTAATCTTGTTGAAAATCAAAAATGGAAAATTTTGGAAGAGGGTGAGCAACCACATCTCAGTGGGAGTTCTCGCCTCTCAAAATCTAAATAGTTTTTACACAGAACAAGTCATAGTACCAATAGTAGTATTAATAGCAATATTATCACAGAAATATAAATCCTTCAAATCATCACAAACCCTTCTTTTCGAAGCATAAATAATGCATTATTAAATCCCGATGAACAACACAATTAGGGTTGAGGAGCTAGAAAGAAAGAAAATGTGCATATTTGTCACATGGATAGACTTATTCTCACAATCCAAATTCCTTCTGGACTAGAGATTTCCTAAGTACACGTTATTCACCAAAGTCGATTCTTGCGCAAGTGAAAGTAAGAAAGGAAATAACCTTGACTAAAAGACTGCCTACCCGGGAGGACTAATGTCTAATTGATGGGGAAACTTATACCCTCGTCAGGGTAAAACACTGTCACATTTCTGAGTGGAAAACTGTCACTTTGTAGAATCTGCCACTGCGGAATCTGCCGTTAGATAGAAATTTAGACATTAGTTAGAATCTCTTGACAAATCCCCAATTTAGATGTACATAACGGCTCGTCCCTTTAGATACTAGCTTACTCAAGTCCGACACCAAAAATAAAATTCTATGGCTTTATAACCTAAAAGTGAATATGCTCTTTGATATCAAACTAGGGTCATTTCATACAATGTCATGTGCAAATCTTAATAATTTTCGTTCACTAATTTTCTCAACCCAATCAAAAGGATATTTAGCGGCCCATAAAAAAATAATCTTTCAACTACGACCCCTTTTTTTTGCTGTTTGTGAACGACACGTGCTAAATAATTACTATAAGGTTACACCAAATATTATCTAAATTACTACTTGCTTAAGTGTCCCAACTTGGCTTTGTAGTCTCTTTTTTTGGGTGTATTGATGTTGTTATTATTATACCTCTACTATTTGTATTTTTCTTCCTCACACAATCAAGTAACAACTCATGATTTAATTACTAACAATTTCTCATTTTTTTCTTTAAAAACTTGGGGATTCTATTCTCAATTTTTTATTTCAAGCATAATATTACACCACTAACACATCAAGAGTACATACATAATTTTATCATAATGCTAAACTATCATTTTTTTTACACATATTTAACTATTTTCAAGAGCATACTTTAACTATTTAACTCATCCCAAAAGACCATGCCAAACCATACTAACTTAATCAACTTCTAAAAGCATCTCCTAATATCACAACCCACACAAGAATCAATTACAAAAGTCATACGATAACATATAATTCAACAACACTTGATGTATTTTCTAACATTGAAAAATCATAATCTTCATGTCTAGTCAGATAAGCAAGCAATTTCATCATTCTAATTCATCAACCATAACATCATGCCAAGTCTACTTTTAACAACCACTAACTCAAATACTTACTAATACCACCATTTATACAAGATAACTTAGGAAGAAACTTTAAAGTATATCTCTCAACAATCGTAACATATATCTTAGTAAGACATGGCATGCATAACTTAAAAATATCACTCTTAAAATAAACTAACCATATAAAGAAATACTCTAACTCTTGTAAATCAATAACATAATCATACATCATAATAAAACATTTTAACTTTAAAACTAATTTTTATATAAGGGATTAAGAGAACCCACACCTTAAAGTAACTTCTTAATCTCCTTTTAGCCCTATGATCCTTAGGAAAAATCCGAAGCAAGTTGCTTGAGTAAAATTACCACCTAGCACTCTCTTCTTTCTCTCGCTAATTCCCTTGCTTGGTAAAGTAGTAAAAATTAGAGGAAAGGTGGAAAAAAGGAGTATAAAAGCAAAAAAAAAAAAAAAAAAAAACTCCTACCCCCTCTTTTGATTTGCACTAGCCGGTCACCCTCACCCCTCTTCATCATCATTTTTTTTTTAATTTTGGAGTGCGAGTGTACTTCTTGCTTGTTCAAATGGGGAAAAGGAATAAGGCATGGGGTGAGGTAGAATAGGTGTATGGATGAGGATGAGCAAGCCATTCTCAGGATTTTTATTAAGCAGACTTGATTAGCAAAAATTATTCCCAATCATCACAAAAAGCTAGAACGATAATCAATTACAAATTTTTAATGATAATACTATCTTTAAAGGTTATTATATTCCTAACAAAACAGTCCTTTTCAACAGAATTCAAAGAGTCTTTTGGTTCTTGAAAATGCATTGTAAAAGCGAATACTGACAAATAAAAATGGATGAGGAAAGCATTCCTTTAACTGCTTTAAGTGCCCTCAACAATATTCTGAATGGATAGTAATGTCATTTGTTATGAAAAAATACACCTCAAATAAATACACCTCAAATATTCTGAAGAAGAATGGACAACACCTTCAAAGACCTTAATCACTATTGTCTAGTTTACATTGATGATATCTTTATGTTTTCCAAGACCATAGAATGACACAAGGATGATGTCTTAGCTATCACCCAAAGATGCATTATGCAATCAGGGTATTATTCTTGGTAAGAACAAGTGCATTTATGCTGAACTAGAAATTGAGTTTTTAGGTGTAGAAATAAAAGTTGGACAAATCATCCTACAAAAGTATATTCTAAAAAAATAGAAAATTTTCCTGAGAAGATTGAAGATAGGAAGCAATTGGAAATGTTTCTTGGATGTCTTACCTATGCTTCAGATTTTATTAAAGATCTAGCTAAATTGAGAAAACCATTATGGCAAAAACTCAAAAAGAAGTAAGTTGGACATGGACTCATAATTATTCAAAGATTGTTCAAAACTTCAAAAAGATGTGTAAAAATCTTCCTATTCTAAATTTGCGTAATGAAGAAGATGACATAATTCTTGAGACGAATGCCAACAACGAGCATTGTAGTGCAGTACTAAAAATCAAAGAAGGAGAAAAACTCTGCAAATATTGCAGTAGAAGTTTTAATAAAGCATAATACAACTAGCCCACAATAAAAAAAAGAAATCCACGCAGTCATAAAGGAAATTGAAAAATTCTTAATCTTTTTAGCCCAAAAACCTTTTCTTATTCGAACTGATTGCAAAGGAATACTTGGTTTTATAAAAAAGAATTCATCAAATATGCAAGTGCAAGGGCAACTCATACATTGGCAATTATTGCTTAACCAATTTTCTTTCTCTATTGAACATATGTAGGGATAAAAAAAACTTCTGGTAGATAGTTTAAGTTGAGAACTCTCCACTGGTGATCATGAAAGCAGAACTCCTGTCGGAAAATGAGAAAATCAAAACTGAAATGCTATTACTGCTAAAACGGGGTTTCTCCTTCTGGTAGAATCCTTATGGATATTTTGGAATTTCATGCAAAAAGTAAATCACCCTTTGGTCTGTTGTCGTTAGCCTATCTAATAGTGCAAAGATTTAGTCTTTTAGACTTGCAAATGAATTACCTAAGGTGTCCTCACGATATTCAAGAAAAAATAAGTTCTCATATTCAAGAAAAATAGTTCAACAAATGGCACGCAGCCTACATCGACCACTATCCTAATTATTCTTATGATATTTGGGAGTCATGGAGTGCTACGGTCTTCTTTCCTAATAAATCTGGAGTTGGTAGTGTTAGTCTCCCAGCAAATTTAATCTCTTTAGAAGACCCCATCATGAAAGTCTTGGAATATGGAATGGTAGTTTATCTCATGGATATCCCAGATCCGAAGTACCCATTCTTCTCAAGACTAACTAAGTTTCAATAATGTATGTTTAAAAGGATCCATTTGATTCTCATATCTCCTAATGGCTCAACAAAAATTCCATACAATAGAAGTTTTTATGCTGAAGTACATTGTGCAGTATTTGAGTATGAAAAGGGAAAAGCCAAAGCCGCCCATTATCTTCTTCAAATAGTTGATTTAGACGATCCCAATGATCAAAAACAAGAATGGTTTTCAGAACAACAAGAACTAGTTAGTGATCTTGCTTTAGCAAGAGTCATCGGTTTTTACATCATTTATCACCAAATGTGATCATTAATTGAACAAGGAAGAACACTCATGCATTGCGGGACCACTACTTTAAGCGTCATAATGAATTTAGCAAATACACGAAAGTAGAAGGAGCTACTTTCAAAGATGTCTTTGATTATCTCTTTTATGTTGGAGCTGAAAAATTCTTATCAGAAAAAGAAAAAAATATATCTTCATGAATTATTCAAAAGATGGGATCCAGAACATGTTCAACTTGATGAAGATTTTGATGATTATCTGGATAATAATGGACTGGAAGATATTATTAGATATGAAGGGATACAGAATCTCTATATGGATGACTAGTCTTGTCAGCATTAAAAGATTTTGAAAACTTGTTGCTCTATTATTGTACTATTCTATCAAGTGTCAAGTCAGTAAGATAATAACGTCTATTGTAGCCATGTGAGAATAGTTATAGTCATGTGAAAATATCCACATGTAATATAGCCACTAGGGCATCTTATATAGTCAATCTCCTCTATCAAAGGAGAGGCAGAGTACTGAATAAGGACACGACCATTTGAGCATACTTAAGTAAAAGAGAAGTCGAGATTCTCTATTTCACTATGAACAAGCACCTCTGATCATCATATTTGGTTAAGTCTCTCTCCAATCCTTCCATTGTAATGCTTTCACTTTTCAGCTTTCAATAAAAAGAAGTTTCCCAGTAGAAAACATTATTCAATAGAACCTTATATATTAAATATTATAATTTCTTGATTAAAGTCTCATTATCATTTAAATTTAACTTGATTAGTGATTACACTCTGAGGTAGGAAACGAAATAGATATTTGTTGTGCCTTATCTAAGGGAGGTATGGTTGAGATTAGCAATCTCTACAAACTAAAAGCTAGAGGAACGCCAGATTCAAGCGCCAACTAAGTTCAGATAATAGTCAAAATTATCAAATTAAGCTTTATTATTTTGCTAAGCATAGTGGCCCTATAATGGTTGAAAATATAATATTTACAATATAAATAGTAGATTGTCATAACTAGTACCATTAAGGTCATTATAAGAAGCTAAATCATTGAAAACAAGCATATTTTCTAGAAAAAACCCCCCAAAAAATAGTAAAATTATGAAAAGTATTTTGGGCTAAAGTTGAAAATTTCTAAAAGTTTTGGGCGGAAATAATAATAAAGAGGACCTAAGAATCTATTGTTCAAAAACATAATGCACCCCAAAATTAATTTCAAAAAGACATGGGCTTAATAATAGTTACCATATAACTCAAGGTACCTGAGAATCACTATTTGTCTAATTAGTGTTCTTTTAGCTGGTTTGGGTTGAAATTGATTAGTTAATTCCAAAGAATTGTAGCACATTTTCTAAGAAGTCACATAAGTAAAAATATATGAGAATAGTTCACCTGACACATACACTTAGGTAATATATATATATATATAT
>JACYFF010031954.1:19064528-19081189 GCA_017589665.1 Selenicereus undatus | reverse complement strand
ATATATATATATATATATATATATATATATATATATATATATATATACACACACACACACACACACACATATACACACATGTGTTAGTACAATCATCTAAAGCGATGGGTGTGGTTGTCTTAATTTTTATAGCTCCAAAGTCATAATCAAAGATCGAATACAAAAATAGTTTTTTAGCCACTTACAATGATGCCAAATGCATGTTCGATTGTCGCACACTAGCATTTACTTTTCTACTTTCGGGATAAAATTATTACATTATGGTTGAGTCCATTGACTTAGCTTCACTAGTATTGATTCAAATAATATCTTTTATTAGAAAATAAAAGAATATCTTCCTAATATTATATAGAATATCCATTAATAGCTAAGAAGATTAGGGTTTTGATGCTACCCCTCCCCCCCCCCCAAAAAAAAAAACCACTCTCTTTCTTTTATGTATATTAAGAATAGAGTTGAATTCAAATAGGGAAACTGGATTAAATTGAATTTATTAACTATGTAGATGTAAGCAAAATTTTTCATGCAAACTTTCAGCTTTTTGTGGATTTAAATGTGAACAAAGCAGGTTACAATAGTTATAACGATATTTGTCTCATGGTTTGGAACCCGTGTTATTATCGTTTAGTATTGGATTAAACCCAATTATAATAAATTCTCTCTACCTTAATTTATGTAAATTTGTCAGATTTCATGTCTATTTATTTAAAATTTAATCTTATTCGTTTTTTGAAAAAATTTATGTAAGCTTATTTCTTTTTTTAAATATGTTGAAATATAAGTTATTGTACTTGTACTTACTTCTTTTTCGTGGTTTTTTTTGGCCCTTTGACATTAAAATTAAAAGGTTTTCCTTTTTCCATTTTCATTTTTTGGAGAAAGAGGTCTACTGTACTTTGTTATGTTTGGTAGAAATGTGTAGCATACTGGCAATATAGTTCAATGATATGAAATTCATAGACATTTGGAGATTAAAAATTGTGCAAAAATCTAGAGATAAATAATAAAGGAAAGCTAAAAATAATCGTATAAACAAAATATAAACTTTGTAGAAATAAAGTGGGGAAAAACAAACTACAAAGAAAAAAAATGGATAGAGAAAAAGTCCTTGATTTAAAGCTTCTATCAAAGTCTTTTACATTAGCCTTTAAGCCTACAATTAAGACTATTCTAAGTTATGTATGGATTTACATAGATGGCTTAAATTTAAGATTGTTCTAAGTGATGTATAGATTTATGTACAATTTTTATACCGTCCACCCGGTTGTACAATTGCATTTGTACAACCGGGCCCACCCATTGTCTAGTTGGCGCACCACGATGCATAAAGTGAAGAAACTACCGCCTAAAAAAAAAACAAAACAAAATCTCATAACTACAACTTTAAATCACCACGACCCAAGAACTTCCGATCACTTTTTCTCTCCCAAAACCCACTCAACTTCGTGCTTGAATTCGCAAAATTCTGCTACCTTTGCTCACCAATTCTAGCAAAAAATCTTCAAAAAATCACCATTGAAGCTTGAAGCAAACAAATTCGACGTAAGTTTTAGGATATACGAAATTTATTTGCATGATCGAAACAAAAAGATGAATTTGTTTAGCATGCTACATTTTAACAAAATCGCACACTCATAATCGCGTTTTTCAAATGTTTGTAGATGGACGCTCAACATTCATCAACAGCGAAGAAGAGATTTGCTAGTGATGCATCAAACATTGCTCAGAAGAGGTATGTTGAGAACCTTAAACCTTCTTAAACCTAATATTAGTGAGCAAACGTACATAACCAGTGAGCAATATATGCTTGTTCCTAATTTTGTCTGCAAATTTATAATAAACATGTTTTCCTTGATGTTGACTAATACATCCAAGACACTTTTACCTCAACTATTCTGATTTTGCTTTATAGTGAGTTGTACCTTATATTGTGGTGAGCCATATCTTCATTTTAGTGAGCTGTGAATTATGTGCTTGTTCTTGTCAACATATGAATGCTATAGTGAGTCGTGTCTTATAATGTAGTGAGCTAAGGCTTGTATGTAGTAGGCCATGACAAAAAACTGGTGAGTTGTAAATTATGTGCTAGTGGCTGTCAACATATGCATGCTCCAGTGAGTTGTGCCCTATATTTTAGTGAGCTATGACTTGAAGATAGTGAGCCATGACACGTTTACCTTGATGTTGACTAATACATCTAAGACACTTTTACCTCAACTCTTCTGATTTTGTTTTATAGTGAGTTGTACCTCATATTGTGGTAAGCCATATCTTCATTTTAGTGAGCTGTGAATTATGTGCTTGCTCCTGCCAACATATGAACGAAATAGTGAGTCGTGTCTTATAATGTAGTGAGCTAAGACTTGTATGTA
The DNA here is from genome assembly GCA_017589665.1 of Selenicereus undatus. NCBI lineage: Eukaryota > Viridiplantae > Streptophyta > Magnoliopsida > Caryophyllales > Cactaceae > Selenicereus > Selenicereus undatus. The sequence continues at coordinate 19,078,817 of JACYFF010031954.1, read as the reverse complement.
GTTAGCCATCACAAAAATCTGGTGAGCTGTAAATTATGCGCTAGTAGCTGTCAACATATGCATGCTCCAGTGAGTTATGCCCCATATTTTAGTGAGCTATGGCTTGAATATAGTGTGCCGTGACAAAACTGTAGTGAGCAGTGAATAATATACTAGTTCCTGTCGACATCCTATAGTGACTTCTATACTTTACATCCTACTGTGCCATACTTTAAATTTAGAGGGTGGAACCATACATTAAACTGTGCAATCTAGAACTCCAATCTCTTTTCATATACTATTTCACATGTAGAGTGAGTTGTATCTTATATTATAGTGACCCATGATATATTGGTATTGAGCTGTACCTTTTATTCTACTGTGTTATCACATTTCACATAATATTAACATTATATTTAATACTATTTGATAGATCAAAGAAAGAAGGGTCAAACGCGAGCCCTCAAGACATCATTATGAAGGTTGTTAGAGACATCTCATATGAGAAAATGAATATTAGGTAATTACCACTTGAAATATATGAAAAAACACACACAGAATAGTCAACTGCACTAACATTATCTTTTCCTTTTTTTATTGAAGCCCAAATGATCAAAATAAAACAAATGAAACAAGTCAAGGAATGCAAGGTCATATTACTCACAATTCAAGCCAAGGTATGTCTACATTATGTAAGCTTATATGTAATCATCTGAATTCCATATGAAGTGAGCAGGGGAAATTGTATTCAAAGCACCTCTACATTATATTCTACGTTAATACCTGTTAAATAATGAGTCCTGACATATGGGTTGGTAAGCTAATACAAGTGTCTAGTGAGCTGACCTGCAAATGTAGTAAGTAGACAATTATATGTAGTGAGTTGACCTGCAATTGTAGTGAGTAGACACCTATGTTTAGTGAGCTGACCTATAATTATAGTGAGCAGACAATTATGTTTAATGGGCTCACATATAATTCTGGTGAGCAGACAACTATGTTTAGTGAGTTGACCTATAATTCTGGTGAGCAGACAATTTATTTTAGTGAGATTACCTATAATTTTGATGAACATATAGTTTATTTTAGTGAGCTGAATTATATATATTGAGACCCATATTACATTAAACATTACACATTTATTTAGTTATACATCTTGTTCACTTATACAAAATACCATGTATAACTGCAGAAGAAGCAACCAAGGAAGCTCAACCAAAGTATCAGGAAACCCTATCCACAGCAAGGGAGACAACCTTTGCGGGAAAAACTAGCTCAACCAGTACGAATGCAACTAAACGAAGGCTGAAACAAGAAGCTATGAAGAACATAAATATTTACAGCACTCCACCTACTTTAGAAGATGAACAACCCCAAGCTCCCACAGCAGGGGAGAAACAAAAAGTGGTGCTCGAAAAACAACAAAGTGTGCATGCTATGGGACCGGGAGGGCAAGAGCAACAAAAAACAACAAACCCACCTCAACAACGCCCTCCAACATCAAGGCAAAGACTAAAGTTGGTGCTGCAAAAAAGAAAAAGGAGCCAAAGAAGCTGATGCACATCAGAATATTTGCCAAATAGAACAACAAAAGGGAGAGACAACAATGCACAACAGAAACTCCCCCAATGTTCCCAAAAACACTGCCCAAGAAAGCTCTGAAAAAACAATTATCAACATTCATCAACAACCTTAAGAGGAAACAGGTGACACTGTGGAGGACACCACTTACAAAATGCCTCCCCCTGGACATCATGATGAATATGAGTCTGATGATAAAGTCTTGCTGAAGAGAATGAAGAAAATAAAACAAGCAACAAAGTCTAGGCCAAAAAAACTACAAGTGAGGTCAAAAAAGTGAGTTAAGGCACAACTTGAGAAGAAGAAGGAGGATGTCCAAAAGAGTCCTAAACCTCCTGTAAAGACTGGACAGCTCTCAGTTATCAAGCATAAAAAGGAACAGAAATCCTTGAAGAAGAAGGAGGATGTCCAAAAAAGTTCTACTATCCCTATTGAAGGCCCCAAGTCTTTGGAATCTATGCCAAAGCCTGCAAAGGGAGACACAAAACGCAAAAAGATCTTTAAAACAAGAATGTCACCATCAGGGTTTGTTGGCATGATTGATCATAATTTCAATGAAGCACAAAGAAAAGCAATACAAGATATGGAGTTTAGAAGATTCCTCCACTTACAAGTCACTGAACTGCCAGGGGATTTATGCAAATGGCTAGTTGATAGATTTGACCCATACTCAGTCACCTTGTACATATCACCACACAAAAGGATTGAGATTACATCAATGGATATGCAGCTCACATTGGCACTCCCCATTGGTGGAAGGAAAGTTTAGGAATTTTATGGCAAAAAGCCAAAAGATGAGAAATACAATGAAGTCCTTGATGCATGGAGAAAAGACTAGAATCTGGAAGATGGGACCCCTAAGCTGAGCCAAATGCCACAATACATACTCAGGCAGACTGATGTAGGGGAAGGTTTTAAGAGAAACTTTGTGTTGTACATGGTATCATGCTTCTTCAACAGTTCAAAGAATATACATTGCGCGCCCAATTTTGCCAAAAATGCTGCTCATGTTGAAGATATAACAACAATTGATTGGTGTCAGTACACCGTTAACAGATTATGTGAATCTGTCAAAAAGTGGGCTTCAAATTTTGATGGCCTTATTCCCTTCTTGATGGTAAGTTCTTTAAACTCTATCACAATATCATGTCTTCAGTAAGCACAATGTCAAATTTAGTGAGCCAAACATATATAATTAGTGAGCTAAACATATATCATGTTGAGCATGTCATTTACTTTAGTGAGAGGAACATATATTATATTGAGCAGAAGATTTATTTTAGTGAGCACACCAAAACTTTTGGTGAGCTTAACATATATCATGGTGAGCATGGCATGAACTTTAGTGAGCGCAACATACATTGTAGTGAGCAGAAGGTGTATTTTAGTGAGCACACCAAAACTTTTGGTGAGCTATGAAAAACTTCATCATGTGTGAAAATTGTCTACTACATTGTTCTACAATGACCATTTTAGTGAGCACGTATTATGTACCCTACATATATATAGGAATCATTGTTACACAACATTACTTAATGTTAGTGAGCTACAATATATTGTAGTGAGCAAAAGAAAATGTTTAGTGAGCAGAGCACTATTTTTAGTGAGCAGACAACATAACCTAGTGAGGGGAACAAGCCTTTTAGTGAGCAACAGTTCAGCTTTGCTGAGCTGTAAGTTAGTTGTTCATATATTACAATTGTCTATTACATTGATCTCTATTCACAAATTTACTGAGCCTAATAAGAATTATTCTTAGACAACATTACTTAATGTTAGTAAGCTAGTATACATTTTTGGTGAGCATGGGATATATTTTAGTGAGCATGGATTCATGTTTGGTGAGCTATACAGACTGATTACAAAGAACATTTCTCTTCCAGATGCTATATCTTGACAGGGTTCTTCTGACAAGAAAGACTGTTTAGAGGCAATTCCCAACAATCAAGGGTTGGACAACAGAAAGGCTAAGGGAAAGAGTCAAAGAAGAGAGAAAGGCCAATTAACTTGTTGCAAAAGAAGGGCAAAAAGGCTTTGAAAGGGAAGAGTGGAGCCTCCAATACAAATAACAAAGGAACTGCATGCTGAACCACCTCTGCAAAAGGAACCTCAGCCACAAAAAGAAAAACATCAAAAGATCTTCTCAGAAAATGATGACCCATTAGAGTTAGAGGTAACATTTATTTCTTTATTTCATTTATATCAATCAAGCAGAATGAAATAATTTAAACAAATATCTATCTAACATCTTACAATCCTAGAATGTTGTCCACATCGCAAAAAGATACAGAAGAAGTGACTGAAGTAACAAAGGCTTTAGCAAGTACATTCAAGAGGTACAGGACATTCATGGACTACTTATCAAAAATGTACCAAAACAATGAAGCACTCAAGAAGATAACACTCAAAAAGATAAGAGATAAGGCCATAAGCATGTTCACTTCCTACTGTGAGGCTCAAATCTCAAAATCCCCACCAATGACTCAAAGAGAAAAGGGGGATGAAAGTGCTGAGATACCATCATTCAGTCAAAATGATGAATGGTGGAACAGAGATGCTGTACTTAAGGCCATAATTGAGTTAGAAAATGCTTTTGTAAGGCAACAACATACCAGCAGCACCAACAACAAAGCTTCTGTATCAAGGCAAGGGGGTAATGACAAACCAAGTTTTAAGCTAATTGATGATAGACAAAACCCAACTACTGCCACACCAACAGCACCAGCATCACTTCACAAACCACCTTCCTCCCCCCTGCAAAAGTAGATTAAGCCCCACCACCCTTCCCCCTACAGAGACACATCAGACACCACTAGCTTTCCCTCCTCAACAGACACATCAGACACCACCACCTTCCCCTCATCCACAAACACATCAGACACCACCACCTTCCCCTCCTCCAAAGGCACATCAGACACCACCACCATCCCACCCACAACACCCATCACAAACCCTTGAGACACAACCACCACATGAATCATCTCAAACACCACCACCACCACCAATTCTAGAAACACAAATAGAGGATGAAGAAAGGAAGAAAATAATTGAAGGAAAGCAAAAATCTCATGGCAGAGAAGATGGAAAGAATAAAAAAGAAAAAAAGGTTGGTAAATAGTGAGCATACCCTATAACTTGGTAAGCATAACACATATGTTAGTGAGTAGAAGTTATATTTTAGTGAGCATATCCTATATATTGGTGAGCAAAACACATATGTTAGTGAGCATAACCTATAACTTGGTGAACAAAACACATATGTTAGTGAGCAGAGGTTATATTTTAGTGAGCATAACCTATAACTTGGTGAGCAAAACACATATGTTAATGAGCAGAAGTTGTATTTTAGTGAACATAAAGTATAACTTGGTGAGCAGAACACATGTGTTAATGAGCAGAAGTCATATTTTAGTGAGCATAACCTATAAGTTGGTGAGCAGAACACATATGTTAGTGAGCTGGACATATGTGTGACTATAAAGAGCATATATGTTAGTGAGCACAACAAGTATTTCAGTGAGCGTAAAAACTATTTTAGTGAGCACTTACACATGTTATGTATGCAGGAGAAGACCACAGCAAGAAGCCAAGGCATCAACCGAGGAGAGAGAAAGACCCAATGACAGAGCTCCTCTGCTCTCCTTTTGTGAAGAGAATAACTAAGATTACAGGGGATTTGTCAGCCCATGAAAGGATCGTAGTTGAATATGTATTCTATTCATCACAGGACCTTGATTCAAAGTAAGCACATAACTATCACACATAACACACTTACAAACACTTAAAATAAAATGAATATAAACTTACATTTTTTTTTACTTTTCTTACTAAACTAGTGAAGAAATGTTTGATAATGACACACATGTTGTATATCATTATCACATGTCAACCATGCGCCCACAAGAATACATTGATGCCCAAGTGATCAATGTTTGGGCTGCTATCCTCAACAACTTGGAGAGAAAGAGAAGTGAATGATCTCTAATAAGATTTTTTGCACCAGTTGATGCATTGGTAAGTATATACTCATTTTACATTTACACAAATACACATAATCAAACACCTAATTATACTGCTGCAAAAATGAAGTCAACCTTGGACCCCTCGATAAATTTAGCAAAATCAGGGGAGGGAAGGGTACATTGATTTTAAAACAATTCTTCAAAGAGAATTCCAGAGATGTGACAAATGGATCTCATGAAAACTATTGCATATGGTAAGCAATAATCTAATACATTTTAATTGTATATTAAAACAACACATTATATAATATTAATCATTCTCCAATTTCAAGGTATTCTTCCCGGTATGTCACAAGAAGCACTTCTTCGTTTTCTGCTTTGATTTGAAGGAGGAAAGGCTTGATATCATCGACAACATGCACATAACTGCTCCATACAAAACAACATATGGAGAAACCCATCTATTAGTGGTATGTTCACATGCTCACTGAATCCTTTACTTTACAATACATCAACACAAAGATCTGGTGATGTTACAAATTTGATGAGCCAACACACATTATTACTGAGCTAACATATAACATTGGTGAGCTATCTCACGTATTTGGTGAGCTAATAAGCATATGTAATGAACTAACACATAATATTAGTGAGCTAAGACACATATTTGGTGAGCTCATATGTATATGTAGTAAGCTAATACACATATTTGGTGAGCCAACACACAATCTTAGTGAGCAAAGACACATATTTGGTGAGCTATTACCCAATTCCAGTGAGCTGAACTAAGTTATTTATTGTACACAGATAAGATTTTTTGGCAGATTTTTTCAAGAGAGTGTTAGCCATCCCAAACATGAAATTGTGAAGAACATGAAACTAGTGCGAATGAGAATGCAACGGAGGACAACAAATAATGTCACAGACTGTGGAATTTTTTGCATGAGGCATATGGAGTCTTATTTTGGAGAAGTAGATAAATGGCATTGTGGTTTCAAGAAAAATGAAGTAAGTTTACCAAAAATATGTTCTCTACAAAAATATGTTCAAAATAAATACAACACCTATTAATGGTTCATTTTTTTATGTGTGTTTTGTTTGTCGGAAAAAAATCTGCTTGATGTAATATGAGCACAATACTACTATGAAATCATCAACAATGAAGAAAACATATATAAAAATAGGGTGAAGAGGCTCGCAAAAGAGTTCCATGATAAACAACAAGCAGAACTAAATGTAAAATCAGCCCATCCTCAAGTGCCAACAGCGTGACTAATCAGCCTTACTTTAAGTTAGACCAACTTTAGAAACTTATGTTTACATGCTAATTTTTAGTTAGACTATTAATATGCTTACCTTTAATCATGGTGAAGTACTAGCAGACATTCACTATTGGATATTTTTTATCGATTACTATGTCAAACTCCGGTGAGATAGAAGACAAATGCAGTGAGCTCATAGCAAAATCCAGTGAGCTATATCTTTTACTATGCTCAATTCTATAAATGAATGAAGAATCAAACTACAATGATATTTTCTTTATAATGTTAAGTCAAATATTAAAGTGTTCAACATGTCATTGTCATACAATGCTATACTTTTATAATGTGAAGTCATCAAACTTATTACAGTAGTTTTGTAGAAAATAGTGAGCTAAAATATGAAACTAGTGAGCTATGAATCTTCAGCAGTGAGCAACATATTATGGTGTCAAAAGTATTCACCATATTATAACCTTCAAAATTATTCAGAATCATTTACTTAAACTTCAAATAAAAAAACAATTCTCAAACACAAAAACATTAAAACATCATAATAAAAAAAACAATACACATTCGAGCTCTATTACTCAAGATGCAAATTTACATTTAAAATATTTGTTCAAGTTATACTATTGAATGGCCCAATTGGAAAAAAAAAAGGGTTAATGGTACAAGTCAATGCCCTCTATCACCATAGCAAACTTAATTTCATGCTTGATTCTCAGTAACCTGTATCAAAAAATAACAAACCATATACATAACTTTAGTGAACCAAATGTCTAAATGTCGTGAGCAGAAACACTGTATTAGTGAGTCAACAAATATTTTAAGTGAGCAGACACGCTATAGTAGTGAGTGTATTACCCTTGAATGCTAGCAGCTTCAGAAATAGGATTTAACTTATTGCTAGGAATCGTATCCCCATTTGTTGGCCTCAACCTTTCATCAAAAATCAAGCTGAAAACCCTATATATTTCATTAAAGTCTACTGCTGGATTAGATGCAACTGGGGTATTAGATGAACCTGCAGCAACAACCTAAACCACCACAGCAGAAACGTATTTGTAGTGAGCATATATATGTACTTAGTGAGCCGGCATATAAATATACTGAGTGCAACGTGTAAGAGTAACAGTATGAGTACTGAAAACGTAGTGAGCCAATACAAAAATCTAGTGCACGGAGCCCATATATTAGTGAGCGAATTAAAACATTCAGTGAGCTAAAAACACATATTAATTCCACTAGTATTAGCAGCAAACTCAAAAAACTCCAAAACAATATTACTATAAGAAATATATCTTATTCAATCAGATTATCCAATAGAATTTTACCTGATGTTCAGACACATCTCCTCCATTTCTTGAAGAAAACCGTGTCTTCCTTGATCTAACAATGTTTGATATGTTCTCCATTGTATTCTTCCTCCTTACATTCCTTTCATCTTTCTTCCTCGAACCTTTAGGGTTACCAATGATTTTGTTACCACCACTAGACGGTTGATCATTTTCAGGTCAAAAACATAAACAGAACCCATGACAACACCAACCTCACCCTTTAGCTTGGTAAAGGCTTCTTCACATAGCTTTCTTGCTTGACTATTTGATTCACTTACAAGAAGCAAAGCCTTAAGCTGCCTATGCATCTGAACTCTCCATATGGAACCGGGAACTCCAGATGCATTACTACTTACAGCTTCTTCTACAACTCATGGGGGTCTTGCTAGCCTAGTCCATCGTTTCAAAATATATTGATCAGGGATTTTAGGCACACAATGAACATTGAAAATATGCAAGTAGACAGCAAAGAATACCACTCTCACTGTACTTTTTACAATCACAAACAATATTATGGTCTGGTAGATTAAATCTAACCACATACCCAAACTTCTTCGAAAGACGATTCTCATACACAACATATGTATGCTCTGTACCATAGGGGGTTTCACTTGAGGTAAGAAGATCTTGACAGCACCCTTCTCCTTTAATGTATTCATTCTCAAACACTTTGTACAAGTTGTTCGTATAGATCTTTGAAGCATGTAGCAAAATAGTAACATGTGGCAAGTACATCTCGGGAAATCCATCGTTATTGTTCACATTCTCATCCTTCTCCTAAATCCTCTACTCAGTAACAATGTCACAGAATATATTGTAAAAATCAAACAAACCACAAGTGGTATTGACTCTCTTTGTCAAAGAAGCATTTGTTGACTCAGTTCTTTGTGATGATAAAATACCACCAGAGAAAACATCTTTGCAATAGGCTGGACACCATTTTTCTTTCAACCGAAACAATCTAACTAACCAAGCATTTTCAGCACAATTATACTCTTCAACCAACCTAACTCACAAAACCAGTTACCAAAAAATAATAAATTAGTGAGCAGAAAAATGCAACCATGGTGGGCAGAAGGTATAGTCTAGTGAGCAAACACATATAACCTGGGTGAGCAGGCACTAAAAAATAGTGAGCAGAAACCAATAACTTGGTGAGCACATTAAAAAAACAGTAGACAGAGACAGGGCTTACCTATTCTAACAAAAGTTAAACTCTATTTCTATATCACATCTCATCAAAAAAACATGGTTAAACTTTTCAACAAATCCACCCAATACTCTAAGATGACCAATATTCTTTTTTGAATTCTCCAAGATGTGTCAAGTACACAACCTATGCTTTGCCAAAAGGAACACCCTTTCAATAGCATTTGTCATAGCAAATGCTTGGTCCGTCATCATAGCTTTCGGTTGCACATTACCCATAGCTTCCAAAAATGTTTCAAATAACCACACAAAACTCTCAATCTTCTCATTCATCAAAAACCCATGTCCCACCATAACATCCCGTATGATGATTCATACAAACAAAAGGTGCACATATCATCTCATAACGGTTGGTCATATATGTCGTGTCAAATACAAGGAGATCACCAAATAGTAAGTAATCACATTTCATTTATGAATCTCTCCAAAAGAAGCACATCAAACACTTGTCCTCGTCCAATTTAAACTTATAAAAAAATCTTGTTCATTACCACACCTAACTTCTAAAATACACATCAAATGATTGGCATCGCCCCCATCTAAAGTCCTCTTGACTTCATTTGTAACACTATTATTTGCATCCCTTTCACTAAAACCAAGTGATGGTGAGCCCCAGCCTCATTTTTTAGAAGCCGATGCGCATGCGAAACTTCCATACTGTTTCTCCTCATCTTTTGGAAAAACTCCACATGAGCTTTCTCGACTTTTTTATGTGACCTCAACTTATGCACCTTATATTCCACAAGTAGTTCATGATTATGAACCATTTTATGCTTCTTAAAAACCCATTCCCCATTTGGTTCAATGCAAAATACAGCCCTAGCTTTACAATTACACATCCGGCTTCGTTTTGTAAATGTCTTGTCTTTTTTTTCCGGACACCTTTTAACATCTTGTTTGCTGTAACAAAACTCTCTTGAACAAACCTCTTGTGAACCCTCTCTCCTTCGCAACTTGTCACACCTAATGGAAAACCCCTTACAGAAAGCATACTCGCTGTATACCTCAAACGCAACATCTAGAGAACTGACCCTTTTACCAATTAGCTCTGATTCTTCACATTCCTTCACTTCGACAACACATTGTTCACCATCTACACATTTCTCATTATCAATCACAACATAGTTAGATACAGCACCGACACCATCACCATCATCAAACCTTTGCGCTTTGAACCACCAGTAGGATTACACAAAATCCTAACATAATTATCAACATCAACTGCCTCAACAACATAACCATCTAATATAGATGTGTAAAACGACTTTTCATCTACAAAAAAAAAATTATTTTTATGGTGAGCTATAATGTAAAATTGGTGAGCACAAGCTTCATTCCGGTGAGCCAAAGGCTTGTCTTAGTGAGCAGAAAATACTATGTAGTGTAGTCGAAGGCAACAGATTCTGTTCCATGATAGGCACAATATTGAATACAGTAATTACATTTGGTGAGCACAGAAATTGATAAATGATTCATGCATACAATCTAAATCTCAATGAGCTAAATTTATTTAATTAGTAAGCCAATGACTATATTTAGTGAGCAGATAACTCATATGGGTGGGTTGTTGTTTCTCATATGTAGATGGCAATAATAAAAATATCGTCTGGAAAATCAACCATAACATTTATGGTAATCTATAATGCAAAACCAGTGAACAAAGAGTTCAATACTGGTGAGCCAAACGTTTCGTTTAGTGAACAAAAAACTGCTCTGTAGTCAAAGGCAACATATTCTTTTTAGTGAGCTAAATATATACCATTAGTGAGTCAACAACTATATTGAGTGAGCAGACAACTCATAACGGTGAGCAATTTTTTCTCATATGTCAAAAACCAAAATTCATATAATATTCAACAATTAAGCCAAAAAAACTATTGTACACTTGTATCTTAACTGGAATGAACACAAAATACAACTAAAAACACAAATAAAACATTCTGCCAAAATGCAGAACAACAAATCGTAAAATCACCAACTCAAGAACAATTGCATTATAATGTCAGATCATGACACCACAATAATGAATGCAAACCAGTTCAAACAACTCGAAATTAACTATTCAAAAACCGACGCATATAACTTCAAACTACGAACACAAAAATAGAGATTCACAAAAACGATATCAAACCTGATGATGAATTCACGTTTGATGACGATTCAACATCAATAGCAACGTTAAGATCAAACTTAACCATTTAGTAATTATAGAATACTAAAGTAATTGCAGCAGCGACCACAGATCAGTGCGAGAAGGAGTGAGAATGAAAACGACAAGTTCAAAAAAACTGAGAACTGTGATTTTTTTTTAAGAGGTAGTTGCTGCCTGAACCGCTTGGTGGTGGGACCGGGGTGGACAAATGAAATGTCCACCTGATTGTACGTAATAAAATGTGATTTATGTAGATGTTAGATTATGAATATAGATTCTCATGTGCGTAAATGAAGTGGCAACGTTTCATATTAGGTAAAAGTTAAATCAAATCATTAAAAAAAATAGACAAATATATACGTCTAAAACTAAGTTCTAAATTTGAAGTTTACTTATTTAACAAAGTTTAAATATAATGTTAAAATCAAGTTTGGATAATATGACAATTAAAAATAAGTCATGTCCAAGTTTAAGATTTGAAGAAATTTATTTGATTTTTTTTTACTATATCCAATTTTTCAAATATGAAATAACTTAAGTACTCCAATTAGATACACTAGAGATATTTGGTAAACAATTGTTAGTTGTACGTTGTTTACATTAGCTATCTTCTATTAGTTATTTGCATATAATTATCTATTTGTATTACCAATTTCTGAATAGAACTGTTTGATAAATTAATTGTCCCTAGGAAAGATGTGAGGGGCAAAAAAACCCCAATAACTATCTTTGACAAAATAACTTTTTGAATATCGTTTTCACCAAAAATAACATTTTCGGGGATGTGTTATGTAGCAATCCGACTTAATCAAATAGTTCTTTAAAGTATTACACTACTTAACTTTTTACCTAAAAAAGTTGTTTGCAAAACGTTGATTTGAGTTTTTTTTTTTAAGTAATTTTCTAAAAATTAGTTTTTGGTCTCAATTTTTTGAAAAATTAATTTACAAACACTTTTTGAAAAAACAAACGACTGATGCAAATGGTTAGACAAATAACTAATAACGTTAATTAATAGTGAATAATTAATACAATTAGCTAACATTCTAGACTAAGAAGATATGCTACAAATACCTAAACTAACTATTTGATTAGATCACTTACCCTTAAAAATTATTTTTCACAATAAACTCTTTACCAAACATCCACCTACACTGTATGCATTAAAAACTACAATGAAACCAAATGAAGTGAAGGTTGAGATTAGGGATGGCAATATAGTCTAAATTAATACAAATTCGGTTCAATTTGAGGTAAAATTATACTATTCGAAACCGATAAAAAATAATATGATTCGAATCCAATAAAAAATAATTTAAATCCGACTCTGATCCTATCAAATTTGGAGTAGGGTCCATATGATACGATTAATATATGATCTGATAATTTTTTAATAATTTCATATTTTTTAAAGATAGAAAAAATCTAGCATTATAACCATAAAAAAATTCGTACAAGGTTCGCATTTTATGTGCAATACACTTTTCTTTGTTAACTAATTTCCCCTTATATTATCCAAAAGGGGGGAAAAACTAATTTCCTCCCCCCTCCCAATCTTTTTCTCGATCTCTCCTTTTTGTCAATGAAAGTTATGTTTTCTCCCTTTTCCTTCCAACTGTTGTAGTACTATTTATCATTTTCCCTATAAAATAAATTCACGTTATCTTTTTCCAACACTTTTGTACTAATATATTGAAATGTTTGATATGAAAAAATATTTGACATTAAAAAGTTGTTTAACATTGTATTTATGAGAAAGCAAAAACAAAGTTATAAATAAAAATTAAGCAAGTATTGAATGAAAATGTTTAATCAGATTATATCTAATTATATCTAGATCTAATCCCATCTGAATCTAATTCAACATCCAATTTGACAAAGTCGGATTTGTATTGAATTTTCAAAGCTGATTATTAATTTGATCAAATTTAAATATCTATACATCTGATTCGAATCAGATCGATTATCTTTCATAATTGAGATGCAGATTCCGCACTTTAAACATGAATCATGTTCACTTGTCTACTTGTCACCCTCGAATGAACGGCCTCCAACAGTGAATCAATGTGGATTGTATTACTTGATGGGTTTAGACTTTAGAATATTTTTGGATACACTTTTATTGTTTAAGGTATAATTTTTAAAACTATTATTTACTTGCTAAAGAGGTCCGTAAACGTATCATTTTGATTATTTCAATTTTAAAATAATCATTGAAAGATATGAACTTGTATACGATGATCCAATAATCGAGTGATAGTTCTCTTCCTCTTTAGAATTTGTCAGTTTATTATTATTATTTTCAAGAAATTATTAATATTTTGATTGGTCAAAAATTTATCTCAACTATCTATTATTAAAGATAATATTTAATACACATTTTCATACATTTTTAAGATTTAATCATTAGTATAATTATTAGACAAAAGGGAGTATATACAGTGATACTTGATTACCTTACACTAATGATGAAAGTCGACAATCTATATCATACTTATATAAATATTTAAATCTATGATTTACGTGGTATTCTTCATCCATGTATATTTTTCATTATATTTTAATTTGCCTATGTTTGCATGATCTGTGAAAGTATGTACTTTTTTTTAGAAAGTAGAAGTATGATATAGAAATTTTGATTAAATTTGAGTATGGATGTGGTACATCAAAGCCTCCATCATGATTCAGATAGTAAATACTTTCAGAAATCATATCAGCAAAAATATATTAAAATAATCTATAGAATAAATACACATAGACTATATATATATATATATATATATATATATATATATATATATATATAT
>JACYFF010031954.1:19027300-19051829 GCA_017589665.1 Selenicereus undatus | reverse complement strand
CTTTTTGGGGGCAAAAAAAATAGATGTAGGATATTCTTGTGGAAAACAAAAATGCATATGTATTGATTAGCTCTTAGATACTTTACAAAGATGTTTGCAGTGGATTGGCTGGCTGTCTGTTGCTCTGCGTTGGAAGTGGCTTTGACTCCTTGTGCTGCCTTCTATGTAATTTTTTTTTTTTGAATTTTTGCAAGTTCCCTTTAAATTTTTTTATTTTTGTTTGTCAGCCCACGCATCGACGCACCATCCTTCTAATTCCCAATTTGAGGTAACTCCAAAAAATTCCCAATTTTTGTTTTTAGTTTTGTCATTATATAAATAATTATGTTTATTTTATTGATTTTAGTTAGATTCATTTTAAATAATTGATTAAGTTAGTGAATTACTCATGATTTATGAATTGAAAAATGTAAATTTTTACTTAATTGTCTTCTTGGTTGAAGATTTAAAGCTTATCAGATGAAAACTATCTCGTATCATATCATTATTTTGCAGCTACGTGTGGAGTGGTTTAAAGTTTACGTAATTCCCAATTTGAAGTTTATCACAATTAAATATGAAAAAAATGATTTCCTTAAAATAAAATTATATCATATCATATTCAATATTCATAGTTGTATGTGGTGTGGAATGGAGATGATAGATTCCCAAATTGCTTTCCATGTGTTGCATTTTTTATGGCAGAAGGAATTGAATGATGATGATGCTTTTGTTTTATACTTAAAAAAAAGTGGAAAAAGGAAAATCCACACCCGCTTTCTTCATTTATTTATCTCTACGTAGTTTTCATTTTTTTTTAAAAAGACAAATAATACTTATCAATTGAACTCTATAAAACTTATCGCCACTTCCAACATCAGTAAAATGGACCACTAATAAAAAAATGTCAAATGAGGTGTTCATCATTTTATTTCTTAACACTGGCAACCATCGAAAGAGTATTCTTTGCGATGAATTTCATCAAGACCAAATTCTGCAACAAAATATCAGATGAATTTTTAAATGATACTTTTGTTACTTATTTTGAGATTGATCTTTTCAAAAGTCAGTTGAACGACGATATCGTGCTTTACTTTCAAAACATGAGACCTCGTTAAAAGTAAAGAACTAAAGATGACTACATTGAGAACATACAATGATTCGAAATTACCCCAACTTGATTTGTACCCAATTCAATTTACACCTAATTCGATATTGACCCAATTATGAAACTGAATCCCGCCTGATCCAAATTACACTTGACCATTACCCAATTTGAACCGGGCTCCTGTAGAAACCTCGAAATAGAACCGACCCGAATTCCACCCGAACCGAACCCGTACCTACTTGAACATGGTACTCGTAAGTGACCCGAACCCGAACTTCACCCGAATCAAACCAAACCCGACTCGAATATGGTTGACCCGAAAGTGACCCAAACCCGAGCTTCACCCGAATTGAACCTGAACCTAGCCCGAATATAGTTAACCCGAAAGTGACCCGAATCAAACTCAGATCCGACCTATACCCGACCCGAATGGCCCATTTGCTAGGTCTACACTTAGGGCATATCTCAGCAAGGTTTAGCCTCACTATCTTATCATTATACTTCCTCTCCTTCAGTAGATTGCTTCATTCCTTAAATGCCTGATGCTGATTTCTAAGAAGTACCACTTCATCATCTATTGTCGCCTTCCTATCATGCAATTTGGCATATTTTTTAAAGAGCCTAGTCTTCTCCACATTCATTGTACTAAACACTAACAGTTCTTTAGTCGTCAAATCCATGATAGGGTCCTCTACTTTCTCCTTCACCTTTCTGTTTGTGATCTTTCTTCCTATTTGGCATTAGCCCACCCCCTTGTTCGACTGGCGTATCTTCACTGTTGAAGCTGGCAGGGGTGCTGGGAGTGGTAAGGGAGGAGCTGTCATAATACACCCACATCTCATGTATCCTTGACCATTTTGATAGTCCCTCTTAAGTAGATCGCAAAATGTCCCTTATTTAAGTTGGTCGTTGAGTAACACCTACCAATAAATTAGGTCAAACTTCTTTCCTATTTTCTCAAATATAAGCCATGATCCTTCTCGATAGTATGGCCCATATTTGCCCCACTTGGGTTCAAACTCAATATTTTTACCATGCAATTGATGCATTTAGATACCAATGGGGAGGTCCGGCTAGTTCCAAGGACTGTTGCAATCTTCATCGTTCTCAGTGCAACTCCAACTAGAACACTTTTGTTGAAGGCAAAGACCACCTTACCCTAGAAGCCTCACTTCTTTTGATCGACCTCGCTAATGGGGTATATAGTTATATTTATCCAAGATTTTACCAGGCGATGTCCCTCTTCCATCGTCCACTTCTTCACCCCTTCCACCACCATTCCCTTACTCCCTTCCTCCATTGTTAAGCTAGTTGTTCCCAATTTAAGAACTTCATATGCCTGTAATTGATCGAATAGGAGTTCATGGGGGATTGTGTTGCCAACCCTTAACAAGTAACTAGAAAGATGAGGCACTGAGTAATATGGGGGCCATTAGCCGCTAACTATAATTTGGGATTTGGAGGGGGATTTGGCTTTGTAGTAGGGTAAAATGTTGGAGTAATTGTGACTATTTGGTGATAGTATGGAGGGATATTGCCAATTTAGAGATTAAGGAGGTTATTTGCGCCATTTCGGCCTTTTGATTTGGAATCATCCCGGATAAGTAAATTTATAAATGATTGTGATATACTAAGATCCATTTTATGGCATACCTACATCTAATAAACAAATATTTATTTAATTCATTTTAGGTCTAACATATTTTATTTAGGCAAATTAACTTAAACATATGTTCAAATTATTTCCCAACATATCAAGTCTAAAATAACTCTAACATGTTCATTGAAATATAGTTCTTAAATAACTATTTAAGTTATTTCAATCATGTTAACTTATAAAATGTAATGTAACATGTAAATATATATATTAACTTTAACAAATATTTATTATAAATGTAGTCTAATACGTAAATATGGCTCCACCAATTAATTTAAATTTGAATTTTAAAATGTTTGTTTGGACTTATTAACTATCCAACATGTAATTTTAAACATATCAGTATATTCATTTCTTAAATTTAACAAACATGCAATTCTAACTCAATTATTTCTACTCAAAAATAATTTGTAGTTAATAGGAAGAAGTTCTCCCCGATTTCTAAACTGTGAGGAGCGGTTTCTACCCTCCACTGTGTAGGGTTGTGCTTACTTGTTTGTCCAGCCTAGCGGTTTTTCTCTGGTGACCGAAGTGCGAGCGTTTCCGATGGCGTCGGGCCTTGAGAAGGAATAGGGCAAACTGAAACTCACTAACAAAGAGGAAGAAGTTCTGGAGGTTGATGACTCATCTAGTTCTCATCTAGATTTTCAGATTGCCCTATGTCTGGTGGGAAAGTTACTCACCAAGAATTCATTCAATGTGGAGGCTCTCAAAAACACTCTGCGCAATGCTTGGAGACCTGCAAATGGTTTGATTGTAAAAGATCTCAATACCAATCTCTTTGCCTTCTAGTTCTTTTCAGAAACTGATCATGATTTTGTTTTAAATGAGGGCCCCTGGGCATTTGATGGCAGTATCCTGTTATTGAAGCAAATGATTAGGTTAGAGCAACCCTCTGAGATGAATTTTTCCAGGGTTCAGTTTTGGGTTAAAGCCTGTGATTTGCCCATGAAGAAGAAGACCTACAATTTTTCCCAGGTGATAGTGTCAAAATTTGGAGATTTTGTGGATTTCGATGAAAAGGACGTTCTTTCCCCTTCTAAGTATTTGAAGTTTCAGGTTGACGTTGATGTTACTAGACCTTTACACCGTGGCATAATGGTCAATGTGGTTGGTACTCCTAAATGGATTAGCTTCAAGTATGTTAAATTGCCTGACTTTTGTTATGGTTGTGGAAAGCTTGAGCATGTCTAGCGAGGATGCCCAAATTACAAACTAAATATTGATGATTATGACCTATAATATGGTATATGGATGAGGGGATCGCCAATACGACGAAGGCAATGGGAAATGGAGGATGAATACAAGGAGGAAAAGAGACAACAACTCGGGCTGAGGGATAGCGGAAGCGGGTCTCGAGTTCATCCTGGCCCACTGCTGCAGAGCCCTCTTCAATCCAAAATTCTCCTTGATCAAAATGCAAAAAACGATAAGGCCCAGATTGATATGCTTATTAATGCTACTCAAGGCTGTAATAAAGCGCCTAAACGAAAGCTAACCAAGGATAAGCCTGGTGATGCTGCGGAGAGGAAGGTTAGACTAGTGGATGGCCACTCTACAGGACAAGAGGCGGAGGTTGCTATTGAGCGATCCCGCCTAATACCATGAGTCTGTTATGTCTCAATTGGTGGGGGCTTGGCAACCACCAGGCAAGGATATCCCTTCGTAGTTTATTACGGAGGTATAGGCCGCGTGTCATCTTCTTACCAGAGACCAAAATAAGTGGCTCAGACATGAAGATGCTCATAAACCGGGTTCTGTCAACTCATAACTGTTTGTGTGATGGGTATTATATGGATGCAAGGGGCCATTCTGGGGGATTAGGCCTACTGTTTGATAGAGATGTCCAGATTTCGTTGCTATCATTGTCTTTCCGTCATATTGACATGTTAATTTCTTGGACTCAGGATGATCCAATGTGGAGGTTTATTGGACTATACGGCTGGCCCAAGACGTAGTTCAAGTTGAAAACTTACGAGCTGTTGTTGGACCTTAAGTCCCACTCTTCATTACCTTAGCTTGTTGGGGGAGATTTGAATGAAATGTTCTTTAATATGGAAAACCTTGGAGGTCCTCCGAAACCTCAGCTTATCCTGGATAAATTCCAAGCTACGTTAGATGATTGTGACTTATTTGATTTGGGTTTTGAGGTTCATCAATTTACTTGGTGGAATTCTCAAAGTGGACGGGCTTTCATTGAGGAACGCATGGACTGTGTGTGTGCCTCACATGAGTGGCTAACCATTTTCCCCCATGCCAAGGTTGAATATCTGGATGAAGACTTATTAGATCATCTTCCTTTACTTATTTGTTCTTAGCGAAAGAGTAATCGTTAGGGGCGTAGAAGGCATCATAGACAGTTCGAGATTATGTGGGCTGATGATGATCGATGTGAGGGTGTCATACAACTTGCTTGGGCGGATGAGGTGTCTGACGGCGTGGTCGTTAATTGTTTATCTAAACTTGACAGGTGCAGATTGGCATTGCAACAATGGAATGTCGAGGAATTTGGCCACATCCAGAAGGGGATTTCTTATTGCAAGGCGAAGTTACAAGAGGTTACAAATGCCCAGGCTCGAAAGTGACTGTTCCAAGAGCTGAGGCAGTGGCGACGTAAGGAAGAGATCCTTTGGTGGTAACGCTCCAGAACGGATTTTCTTCGATTCGGGGACTCCAATTCCACATGGTTTCACAAGCGGGCAAATGACACACGTGCTACCAATACTATTTCGGAGCTGAGGGGGGCTGATGGGGTACTTCATTCCGAGGCAGCCGTCTTGGAACAGATTGTGGTGGGCTTTTTCCACTCCTTATTTTCTTCTACTGACTCCACCAATATCCATTCTGTCATCGAGGTTATCCATTGTATGGTCACGGCTGATATGAATGCTATGCTTACGCGTTCGTATGGTGAAGATAAAGTCTACAAAGCATCACACCAAATGCATCAGGGAAAGGCATCGGGTTCCTATGGTATGAATCCTTTTTTCTTTCAGAAATATTGGCCTATAGTTGGTGCGAATGTATGGAAGGTCGTCCTTGGTATTTTGAATGGCAGTGAGATTCCGCCAGGCTTAAACCACACCCATGTTACTCTTATCCGCACAAAATATAAGCCTGTCAATATTAGGGATTTTTGTCCTATTAGTCTATCTAATGTTATTTATCAACTTGTGACTAAGGTCATTACAAATAGGCTAAAAACTATTTTACCAAGAATTATTTCCCGATGCCAAGGTGCGTTCACTCCTTGTAGACTTATCTCGGATCATGTTTTAGTTGCCTTTGAGATTTTTCATTCGGTGCACTGTCGCTCTAAGGTGAATGGGAGCATGGCCATTAAACTGGATATGTCCAAGGCCTACAATAGAGTGGAATCGGAGTTTCTCAAGCAGGTTATGCTTAAACTGGGGTTTAATGTTGGTTGGGTTAATCTGGTTATGCGTTGTGTGGAGTCTACCTTTTTTTCTTTTATAATCAATGGAGAGCCTCAGGGTTATGTTCAACTCGCTAGGGGCCTTAGGTAGGGTGACCCTATCTCCCCATATTTGTTCTTATTTTGTGCGGAAGGTTTATCGTATTTATTATCACATGCCGTGAATATGGGCTCTCTATGTGGGCATCGTATTTGCCCAGCTGCACCGTTCGTTTCCCACCTCCTTTTTGCATATGATTTCATGATTTTTTTGTGGTGTTGATGCACAACAAGTGACTGTTACTAAAGATATTGACACTTTACAAGGGAGCGTCTAGCCAGAAGATTAATCTTAATAAAACTCAAGTAGCTTTCTTTAAAGGTGCTCCACAAGCTCGGAAGCAGGAACTTCTCAATATCCTGGATATTCAAGAGGTACAAGCCCATGAGAAGTATTTGGGACTCCCGACATATGTGGGCTATTCCAAGAAGAAGACTTTTCTTCCTATAAAATATCGCATCTATAAGCGCTTGATGAGGGGGATGGTGAGACATTTATCATGGTTGGGTCAGGAAGTACTGGTTAAAGCTATAGCGCAGACAATCCCGACGTATTCTATAAGGGTGTTTCAATTTCCCAAAAGCTTTTGTGATGGTGTCCAAGGGAGTATTGCTCGTTTTTGGTGGGGGCATTCTCCGAACTCCCATAAGACGCATCTTGTTAGTTGGGAGCGGCTCTATCATTGTAAACTGGATGGAGGCTTGGGGTTTCGTGATATTGAGGCTTTCAATTGTGCGCTACTCGCTAGACAATTGTGGTGAATAATGATGGATCAAGGGTCACTTGTGTTCCAGATTTTGAAGGCTAGATATTTTCCAAATAACCCACGATTGCGAGCGGAATTAGGGCATAGGCCTAGTTTCACTTGGCGTAGTCTATGGGGGGTTAAATGGATATTGGAATAGGGCTAAAGATGGAGAGTAGGGGATGGTTTTTCTCTTAATATCTGGGATGCGAAATGGTTACCTCGGCCAACCTCTTTTAGAGTTGTCACTCTCTTTAAACCTCAATATTCTCTCTTAAGAGTTGGTGATTTTATTGACCATGAGTGGGGTAACGGGAATATGGACATGGTTAATGCTGTTTTTCTGCCAGTGGATGCGGACGTCATTCAAAAGATCCCGCTTAGTGTTAATTGGCCCAAGCACCAGATTATTTGGTACTACTGATCAACAGGTAAGTTAACGGTAAAGTCGGCTTATCATTTTGTGTGGTCCAAACATCATGTGGACAAGCCGACGGGTAGTATTCGTTGCAAGGCGGAGTGGGCTATGCTATGGCATCTCAATATCCCTCCTCATATCCGCATGTTTGCATGGAGGTGCTGTGCCATGGTGCTACCTACGGCTGCCTGAATTGCCAGTCGCATACCATCGACTTCTATGCATTGCAAACTGTGTGGGGCTCCTGTTGATTCTGATGTCCACGCCTTATTTGAGTGTATACATGCAGCGTTCATTTGGAAGAGTAGCAAGTTTTGTGCAGTCATGGATATGGATTGACTTGTCTCGCTTTGGGATATCTTTTGACATTCCTGTTCGGTTCTTCAAGATGAAGATGTATGGCGGGAGTTTATTGCTATAGCATGGGAGGTTTGGAATGCTAGGAATAGAGCCTTGTATGGCTCCCCAGATGTGTCCCTGGCCCAGTTTAGTTCATGTGCCCCTGGCCCAGTTTAGTTCATGTGCCCTTGCTTTTGTTCAGGACTATCTTAAGGCCATGGACAAAGTCAACACTCAACGGAGGGCTTTGGCTACTACCCAGAGTCTCCTCGAGCCTGAATTGACGAAGCTTAATTTTGATGCATCTTCTAGACAGGGTACCGGCTATGGGTGGGTTTTGTCCTGTGGAATTCGGAGGGTGAAGTTCTATGCGGTGGTACGATGCAGGGTGAGTCGTTTCTGGGAGCCGAAGTGAAGGAAGCTCGAGCATGCCGATTTGCTTTACAACAAGCTCTTAATCAGGACATCCATAACATAATTGTCGAAGGAGATTTCCATTCCTTAATTGCGAAGCTACATTAGAAGACATGTTTGAATGCTGACATTAGTGTCGTTATCCAGGATATTCTAGCATTGAGCGCCCGGTTTAGTTTATATGCTTTCTGATACGTGAGACGGGAAGGGAATAGGGTAGCCCATGCTCTTATGATGTTTCGACCCTATGTTCTGGGTGCTAGGATTTAGAGGGATGATTTACCAGATGATGTGTTTAATTTGGCTGTAGACGACTTTTGTTGTAATTTGATCTTGCAGTAATATAAGTATCTTCCCTTTGTTGAAAAAAAAAAACTCAATTATTTCTTAAAGTTGGCCAACAAGTGAATTTCACCATAATTATTTCTTAAATTTAGTCCATATACCAGTTCCAAAATAATTATTTCTTTAATTCTAACATACTTATTTAAACTTATTTGTTTCTCATAAATATAATCTAACACGTAAACCTGTCACATATAATTAATTCGAATTTAAACTTTAACATATTTATTTAAACTTATTCATTTACATAAATATAACCTACATGGGAATTCTAACATAATTAATTTTAAAAATTTAACCAACATGTCAATTCTAACATAACTATTTCTTATACTTAACCAACATGTACGTTCTAACATAATTATTTCTTAAATTTAACAAACTTGTAAATTCTAATATATTTATTTGTTAAACATAACCAAGGTGCCAATTCTAAAATAATTATTTCTTAAACTTAACAAACTTGTAAATTCTAATATAACTATTTCTTAAAATTTAACTGACATGGCAATTTTAATATAATCATCATGTAAATTATAACATATTTATCTAAACATGTAACTTTACAAACATGATTTACATAGCATATGATTAAGCATAAATAAGACCTTCGTAACTTTAAAAATATCCTACAACTACTTCACTTCATTTCTTTCTTGATTTTTCAAATACTCCTCTTAAATATCTCTACAAAGAAAATCATAAATAATAGTATGCAGAGGACAATAATGTAATTTTTGTACTCCCTGAATGTTATATATACACCGCCAGACTCCCTAATTGGGTTAGAGCCTTGACTTACATTCATATGGTATCAGAGCTCTAATTTCTGACCTAATTTTTTCATTTTCTTCCTCCTCAAGAAAACTCCATCGAGCTCCTCTCTCTCCTCACCGAAAGCCTACTCTCTCCTCCACCACCGCCTCTCTTGCCGTTTTGCCCTCCGTTGCAGCACCGCCGTCATGACTACCAAGGCTTCACCTCCGGTTACCCCTTTACCTCTGTCCGGCGTTTGCACCGGTGCTAATTCACCTGTCACGGCTCCCCGTTTCAATGACAGCTTTAGCGTCCTTCCTGCCACCACCGTTGACACCGCCGTACATGGACCCTGACATGCGGCTCCCTGTTGTGTCCCACTCTGCTCTCCCAGACATCGGGATGTACTTTGGTGTTGGCTTTTCTTCCTCCTCGGTTGTGCCTTCGTTCTCGTGGCCCTCAGCGACCCCCACTCATGCTTTGTTCTTAGTCGTCCACCCCGGTTTGGCCTTTGGTGGTTTTGGACCTTCTTTGTCATCCCATACAGGGGGCTATCCTCTCGGTAACCCGCCTTCCATGGCTGAGTCTTTATGGCTGACCCTCAGTCCTCACTTGCCTCCTATTCACCAGAGTATCTTTTCTATTAACATCAAAAATTTTGTTACAATTGTCCTAACGATTGTTGAGAATTTTCTATCCTAGCGCAATCAATTCATTGCCTTTCTTGTGACTCAACAACTCAATGGTTTTTTTTATGGTATGATCAATACTCCTCCTTCCTATATACTTGATTTGAATGGAGTACAGCATCCGAATCCGTCCTATTCTGTTTGGTTGCATTTAGAACAACTTATTCGATCTTGGTTATTTGCTACGATTTCACCTGAACTATTAACTAAGGTCCATGACTTGATTCATTCAAAACAAATTTGGGACTGTCTGTCGCGTTGTTTTAATACTACTAGCCTTGCCCGTGCTATGGATCTCTATCGTACCCTATCCACTTTATCTAAAGATCCTAAACAAAGCATGCAGGATTATTTGCGCGGTATTAAGCATATTGCAGACTCTCTCGCTTCCATTCGAACTCCGGTTCACGACCTTGAACTTGTTCAACTGACTTTGAATGGTCTCAATGAGAATTTTCATAACTTGGTCACCACTCTCTCTTACGGAACCAATTTACTTACTTTCGATGATCTTCACTCCAAACTCATTCACCATGAGTAGCGACTTCGGTTTCTGAAATCAAAGGAGTTGTTTCACATTCATCGTCCTACTTTGGCTACGATAGTTTCTTCCTCTGAGTCCGGGAAAGCTACTCAGTCTTCAAATCGTGCTAATGGGTCTAGTGGTAATAAAAATCGAGGACGGAATAACAACCGTAAAGGTAATAAGCACCAAGGGGGCGGCAATCGTAATTCTCATCAAAATCACCAGGAATCTGCCAGCAGGAGTGTGCCTACAGGGACTGGTTATGGTAATACTGTTTTTTCATGGTCTAGTATTCAATATTCATCTCCTTCTCATACTAACTGTGTCTCTGTAGGTAACAATTCATCTAAAGGGGTCTTAGGTTCTCAACCTAATGTTGTATGCCAAATTTGCTTTGCCCCGAGTCATACAGCTGTAGGTTACCCAGAGCGCTACACTCCTTCCCAACCCAATTCTGTCCTTGCTTTTGCCACTTTCAATTCAGTTGACGCCAACGAATCAGTTTGGTATCCTGATTTGGCTGCCGCTTCCCATATGACTCCTATAGAAGGTATTTTACTCTCTAAAACTCTTTATGTTGGCAATGATAAAGTTCGGGTTGGGAATGGTTCTCTTCTCTCAATTAAACAAGTGGGTTCGCTTACTATTCCTACAGTCACTAAGCCTCGTCCTAAAAAATGTTTTAAATGTCCCTGCATTAAAACACAATTTACTATCTGTCAAACAACTTTGTCATGATAATCATTGCATTGTTGTGTTTGACGACTCGTCTGTTTGTTTCAAGGACAAAATCTCTGGTAAAGTTCTGCTGCATGTTTCTTCAACTCGCAATGTCTACCCTCTAGTTGTTCCTGGCTCCTCCCCCTTGGCCCTTGTTGCTCTTATTGAACCTGCGAGTACCTGGCATCGTCGACTTGGC
Organism: Selenicereus undatus; assembly: GCA_017589665.1. Taxonomy (NCBI): domain Eukaryota; kingdom Viridiplantae; phylum Streptophyta; class Magnoliopsida; order Caryophyllales; family Cactaceae; genus Selenicereus; species Selenicereus undatus. The sequence goes on along the minus strand of JACYFF010031954.1, from coordinate 19,040,458 downwards.
CATTGTGGAGTTAGGATTTTAAATTTTCTTAGAACTAAAAATTTAGTTTCTTTTCCAAATACATTCCATGATTCATGTAATTCTTGTCGACTTGCTAAATCGCATCGATTACCTTTTCAATTAGTTGAACAATGTTGTTCTAAACCTTTGGAATTAATACATTCTGATTTATGGGAATCTCCTGTTCTTTCTAATCTTGGTTTCCGGTATTATGTTTGCTTTGTGGATGATTTCTCTCGTTACACTTGAATTTATCCACTCAAACGTAAATATGATTTTCTATCCACTTTTTGTGCTTTTCAAAAGTTGGTGAAAAATCTATTTGATACCAAAATCAAAATGTTCCAAAGTGATGGTGGGCGTGAATTTGGTAATACCTCTCTTAGGGCTCATTTTTTAGAACATGGGATTTATTTTCGAAAATCTTGTCCTAAAACTCAATGTCAAAATGATGTTACTGAACATAAAAATCATCATCTCAATGAGATTGCTCGTGCTCTTCTTATTGAGAAGCATATGCCTGCCACTTTTTGGGTTGATGCTATTCAAACTGTTGTTTTTGTTACTAACAGCCTTCCCACCCCTAATCTTCAAGGTCAATCTCCTTTTGAAAAATTGTTTCACAAATCCCCTGATTACAGTTTTCTTAAAACTTTTGGATGTGCCTGTTATCCCAATTTTTTAGCTACTTTTGCTAATAAATTAGCCCCACGATTCGCTAGATGTATTTTCCTTGGCTATGCCCCCCATTACAAAGGATACAAGTGTCTCGATCCTCTCCGGGGTCCGATTTTTATAAGTCGGCACTTTATATTTCATGAACATGAATTTCCTTATTTGGAATTTTCCAAACTACCCAACTCCACAATTTTTCGGGCTGATCATCCTTCCCCTAATTGTCTACTTGAGCTATCTTGACCTACTCCTACCCTTGCCAAGCCTTGTGACCACCCTGTTTTGACCCAGTCCAACAGCCCGTGTCCCCCATCCATTTCGGGCCCCCTTCCCCTTAGCTCCCCCGAGCCCCTTTCGTGTCCGACCCAATTACCTGCTACGGCCTAGGTTGAGTTTCCATCCCCACCTTCACCTATTGCGGTTTCCCCCATTGCTGGGTCGTCCCCTTCCTCTCCCTCGGTCCAACCCACTTCGCAGTTCCAGGCCTCCCCCTCCTATTTGCCTTCTCCTTCCATTAGCCCCGTCTCTCCTGCTAGCCCAACCTCTTATCTCCTTAGTCCATCTTCCCAACCCACTCCCACATCCCATGTCTCCTCAGCCCAGCCCACTTTGCCCGTTTTTTCCTAGACCTAGCACGTGCTCGACCCCCTTTCTCAGCCTCTCAACTTTTATCATGTGGTCACTCGGGCAAAAAGTGGCATCCGCAAGCCCAAGCCCATTTTGTCTCTTGACACTGATATTGTGGGTCTCGAACCCACTTCCTTTAAAAAGGCTTCTACTGATTCTAACTGGCAAGAGGCTATGACTGAGGAATATAATGCGTTACTTGCCAATGATACTTGGGAGTTAGTCCCATCTCAATCGGGACAAAATCGTGTGGGTTGTAAATGGGTTTACAAAGTGAAATTTCATTCAGATGGGTCTATTGAACGATACAAGGAGCGGTTTAGGTAATCACGAACAGGTCGAGATTGATCATCATAAGACTTTTAGCCTTGTTGTCAAGCCTCCCACTACTCATTTGGTTTTCTCCTTAGCTCTCTTTTGGTTGGCCTATATGACAGTTGGATGTTAAAAATGCCTTCCTTCATAGTGATCTTATTGAGGAAGTTTACATGCGCCAACCTCCCGACTTTGTTCATCCCCAGTTTCCACATCATGTCTATAAGCTCAAGAAAGCTATCTATGGCCTCAAACAGGCACCTCGTGCCTGGTTCCATAAAGTCAGCAGCTTCCTTCTGTCTCATGGTTTTGTTTGTTCCCCCTCAGACACTTCCATGTTTGTTTATCACCATGGTTCTACCACTATGATCCTACTTCTTTATGTTAATGACATAATACCACTATGTTTGTCCTCGTGCATTGCAATACTTGACTATGACTAGACCTAATATTGCACATGCCATTCATGTAGTTTTCCAGTATATGCATGCTCCTCGTACTACTCATTTATATGATGTCCAGCATATTTTCAGGTATTTGCAAGGTACCTTGGGTTTTGGCTTGCAGCTCCATCCAGCTTCCACCCCATCTATGATCGTTGCCTATTCTAATGCTGATTGGGCAGGGTGCAAAGACTCTTGTTGGTCTACAACGGGCTACGCAGTGTTTTTTTGGCCCAAATCTTATCTCCTGGCGCTCCAAGAAGCAACTTACGGTTTCAAAATCATCTACTGAAGCTAAATATCGCGCAGTTGCTTACACAGTTGCTAAAACCATTTGGATTCGCAAGCTACTTGCTGACATTGGCATTTGTTTATCTTCCCCTACCAAGGTCTATTGTGATAACATCAATGCCTCCTATATGGTTGTTAATCCGGTTCAGCATAATTGTAGCAAACATATCGCGATTGATTATCATTTTGTTCACGAGCGTGTCGCTTATGGGGATTTAGTTGTTCGTTACATTCCTACTAAGCTTCAGTTAGCTGATATTTTTACCAAAGAATTGTCTGCTAAGTTGTTTAATTATTTCAAGGACAATATGTCAGTACGTTCCTCCCCAACAGATTAAGGGGGCGTAATAGTGTACAGAGGACAATAATGTAATTTCTGTACTCCCTGAATGTTATATATACACCATCATGCTCCCTAATTGGGTCAGAGCCTTGACTTACATTCACAATAAATAATAATTATTACTTCAAATATATAATTCCAAAATAGTTTTATAAAACATGAACATAACTAAATTACTAAATTAAATCATAATATTAAACTTATAAAACCTCAACATTTTATAAGATAAGATGAGTTTTGGAATGAATTTTTACGTTGAGATTGTGGGTTATATATAGCTAAATTTTATCACAAAAAAAAAAATTTAATCCAAGTTTAGATGTTGAACGGCTAATTTGGGTTAACGGCTAGAAGTCCATTCTGAAGTGCAGTCCAATGCCAATATTCTAGTTTGCACTTAATTTTTCCTTTTTAAAAACCAAATCAAAAAATGAGATGCGGCCTGCAAGATTCTCAGGTAAACAACATGTTTTGTTGCCGCAAAACACCAAAAAAAAAAAAAACAAAAAAGAATGCCTACTGGACCGCCTTCATGGTCCAACACGTGTTCCGTTCCATCTAGTATGTGGTATGTGGACAAAGAAGTAGAATGAGGGCCTACTTTGAGAATGCATTCTGTTGGACTGCATGTGCTCTAGTTTCAAATATATTTGTAATTATCTTTAATCATAATTATTGCTATTAATTAGAAATTTATTAATGACATTGTTCATAAAAAATTCATTTAGTAATTTCTTGTTAAATACTTTTCACAATTCATATAAACTACTAAAAAAATATCAATTAGCGACGGAATTCGACGATGGAATTTTTATCCGTTGCAGATAGCGATGGATATAGCGATGAATAAAGTGGAAAAAATTCCATCAAATATGACGATAGAATCAGCGACGGAATGTCTTTTCCATCGCTTGCTTTAAGTACGTGGCCAGAAATATTTGTCACTAGGTAAATTTTCAATAATTTTTTTACTGTGCAGCGATGAAAATTTTATCGCCATACAGTCCAAAAAAAATCAAAAATTGTCTGGCGACGGAATGGTCCGTCGCTTAGCCTATTAAAAGAATTAGATATCATCCTTTATTCTCAGTCTTTCAAAGTGTGAGAGAGACGAAGTGCGAGCGAGCAAATTTTCACACTTGCCGTCCGCCCAATGTCGTCCACTAGGGCTGGCAAAAAAACTCGTACCCGTCTAAAACCCACAAAACCCGCCCCAATGGGTATGGGTATGGGTAGCGAAAATTGAAAAAAATGGGTATGGGGCAGGTATTGCTAAAATGAATATGGGTATGGGTATGGGTATGGGTATGGGTATAGCTCATACCCGCCCCATACTCGCTCCATACCCGTTTTATCAATACCCGCCTCATATCCTGTCTCATACCTGCCCCATATAAAGCTCATGCCCGTTTATTTAAAGTTCTAGTTTGTTACAGGTAATTGAATATTTTATTAGTTGCTTTGAGTTGTATGATATTCCAAAACTTCGGCAGAATATTTTGGTTCAAACTGTAATTGTCAAGCGCTAATTTATTGTTTTGATTGGCAAATTTTTAGTTGTATTTGATGTGATATGATATGTCGTCGGAAACTTATTGTTAATGTGACATATTAAGTATTTGATATCTAATATGGGTACAAAATGAGTTTAATTCTTTTTTGTCTATATGTACCTGAATAAAACCCGCATACCCGCTATACCCAGTGGGTATGGGTATGGGTATAACTTTACAATACCCGATGGGTATGGGTATGGATATGGGTATTAATTTTGAAAATGGGTATGGGTGAGGGTACGGTTAAACCCGCCCCGTACCAGCCCCATTGCCACCCCTATCGTCCACCGTCTGCCGCCCGGCCCCTATCACTGCCGCCACCGTCGACCATTGTTCTCCATTTCAATGCTTTTTTATTAAATTTTCTCTCACAAATTTAGTTTTAATTCTTAAAAATTATAGTTTAGATTGTTGAAATTTTATTATTAGCTCACGTTTATGTTGAATTGTGAGATGTCTATGAAGTAATTGTTTCAATTTGGTTCAACTTATTCCTCAATGTAATTTAGGATTTTGGTTTGGTGATTTGAATTAAAATGAAAAACTAGTGGGTTTTGTAAGTGAACAATTGGTGGAAATTGAAACTAGTGTGAAGGAATTATGTGAAATTTGTGTGAACTGAATTATGTGTGAAGTAATTGTGTCAACTTTGTGGGAATCACAGTGAACAATTTGGATGAGTTGAAATTTATGTGAAGTGATTGTGTGAAATTTAGTCAAACTTCTTCCTCAATATAATTAATTTAGGGTTTAGGTATGGTGAATTAGTTTTAATTTAGGATTTAAGTTTATAAGTAGAAATGTATAAAATTATTGCAATGTATATTTGAATTGTGAAATTAGTTGGAGTTGAAGTGAACAATTTTTGTAAATTGGCATGTTTTGAACGTGATAATTGTTGATATTAGATTATTTATTTAAATGAGATTGTTGGCGTAAATTTGATGTTATAATATGGCTTGTATGGTAATACGATTTGATCTTTTTGTTTATTCTTAGGAGTAATTAGCAAATGTAATAGAATCTTTGGTAAGTAAAGTTGTGAGTATTTAGGTGAAAAATGTAAGAATATGAGAGTACTGGATCATTAATACCTAAAAAGTTTGATATGAGTTAGTGCATGTACTTATATATATCTTGTGGATGAAGGTTAATGGAAAATGGCTATTAAAATATATGAATTATATATTTGAGTAATTTATGTAATTATTATGATATAAATTGAACTTAATACTAATCCAATAACATACATAAATATTATTATTTGATTAGAATAGGACTGGCCATCCACATCATTGGTGGATGCATAATACATTATTACCTAACTGTAATGGTTATACACAACAATTTCTGAATGGAGTAAATCAATTTGATGAATTTGCACGTAGACAGCCAAAGTTTCAAAGTGGTGGGAAGTATAGATGTCCATGTGCTAAATGCAAAAATAGAGTGTACTTAACACCTAATGAAGTAAAGATGCACCTTATATATAAAAGTTTTGTGAAAGGGTATTGATATTGGATAAGTCACGTAGAAGTAGAACCTCAATAATGCGATTTTGGGAATTCAACTAGTGAAATGCCTGAACCTGGTAGGTCAAGTTATATTAATCATGACTACAATGAATCTTACATAGATCGTATGGAGTACATATTTAGTGATGCTATAATGGAAAATCAAAATATAAGGGATAAAGAGTAAAGAACTTGCTGAGAGTCATTCTACAATATGGTTCAAGCTACTCAGCAACCCTTATATGGCGTTGTGAATGTCAACATGATAGGTGTTTTATGTCATCCATCATATGGGGTAGCATGGAAACATTTCGATAACAAGTACCCTAATTTTCCTGCAGAGCCTTGAAATGTTAGGCTTGGCTTATGTGCTGATGCATTCAATCCCTACACTTTATCCCCAACATCTTAATCTATTTGACTGGTGATAGTTACACCTTATAACCTTCCCGCTAAAATGCGTATGGCTACACCATTTATGTTCCTCACTTGTGTAATCTGCGGCTCTAAAAATTCCAACAACAAAATAGATGTATATTTATAACCTCTTATTGATAAGTTGAAAGAATTGTGGGATGTTGGAATTGAAACGTATGACATATATATGGAGCAAACATTTCAATTGAGGGTTGCACTTATGTGAACCACCAATCGTGTCTTGGCATATGAAGATGATGTAGACAATTAAATGCTTATGAATTGTTATATATTTCATTACTTAGTTCTGTAACACTTGATTATGAATTTACTTTTATTGTATTTATTAATTTTGAAACTTGTTCTTCTCTAACTATTGTGTTGTGTAAGTAAATTGTTGATATGTACAATCATTATTTGTACTTGCATTTGTTGTCAACTATTTTAGGTATGGATTTCATCCCTCATCGAGGTAAGTCCTCCACTCTAGGTAGATGAAAAGGGCGTAGGAGCTCCAGCACACATCCCAGTGCTATGAACAATGATTAATCTTTGTCCCAAACACCTCATACCACATTTCATCCAGCAGCAACAATGAGTGCTTACACGCCAGATGTTTTAGGAACAATCCCAATCCCTAGTCAATTTGGGACAGTTCCTATGGGGTCTTTCCCTCATCAAATTCTATATATCGCTAACCAGAATTAATGTACCACCATTTGGATATAACATTTCAAACAACAACCCTATTATCAACATTGTAAACCCTACCTCCAATACTGCCTATACCATTGACCAAAGCTCTAACCAGCCCCAACAAGATATTAGAACGGAAGATAATGAAGCACAATCTATTCATGGAAGCAGTCGAACCAAGATTTATACTGTGCTATATGGTAATGAGTAAGTCAAACAGAGTTACTTATTTCTAACTCCAAGCATTTTGCGTAATGTGGTATTAATTTGATGTGTTATGTTGAAATAGGTTTATCCTAAATAAAGGTGATGTTGCTAGGATTTTCTTTGATCTTTCAAGAAAAATATGATGCACCTTAGCCTTCTTGGGGTAAAGTGCCTAAACAAGTTTCGGATTTGTGGTTTGGAGAGTTCAAAGCAACTAAAGTGACTACATATTAACACTTTTTGTGTACTTGATTCATTATTATGGAATTATTTGATTTGTACATCTTCTTAATAGCAGAAATGATTCACTTAGGATCCTATATATGAGAACTGAATCAGGAGAAATTTTGAAAATAGAGCAATTCATGTTTGAGGCACCTCCTTGGGAAAGCAAGAAAGTATAACAACAGCCTATTTGGCTCGGTGATGCTCAATGGAAAAGACTCAAAGAATATTGAGCAAACGAAGCGTATAAGAAATTGTGTGAAAAAGCCCAAAAAATCGGCTAGTAATCCAAAAAGTTTTGGATGGTCACTTCACACATGTGCCTTGATCCCTATGCATGAGAATAGAAAACGTCTGGTAACTAACTTTACCTCTTACAACATTTAGTAGTTATTTGTGTTGAGTGTGGTGTTTCATGTATTTTTCAAAATTTGTTTAGCACATATAGGGAATAACTTGGGACAAATCCCACAATTGTTGAGTTATTCACCCACACTCACAAACTCCATGGTAAGAAGATAGCCTTTGGGTTTATAAGAAATCACAACATATATTCGTAAGCTATTCTCAATGTTCAATTGCAATTAGGAGTTCAAGCTTGATTCATATACTTTCATTAAGTATAATATATGTAATTTTTTTGCAAATGTTGTGATATTGTAGGAATTCTTTGAACAAGAATTTCAAAATATCATCAATTCCCAAGGGTCCTTAGATGGTGATTCTCAAGATCCATCTCAATCACTTTCAAATCCAAATGAGATATGGGTGAAGGCCTGCATGAACAAAAAATACCATATTTATGGCATTAGAGATGAAACTGTCAACATTAGGAAATCCTCTAACTTTAGTCCCTTTCAATGAGCTAGTAAAGTTTTAATATTAAAGTTTCGATGAAGAGGACGTGTGGTTATACGAGAATGGATAGAACTAGAAATGGGGTACTCAGATATTTAGTTAAAGTGTCTCCTACAAAAGATAAGATGAGAAAAACAAGATTCAGATGGTTTGGCCATGTGAAAAGAAAGAGTGTGGACGCTGCAATGAGGAGATGTGAGAGGATTAAGATCCCCGAAGGTAAAAGAGGGAGGGGACAATCAAAGAAGAGTTTGGACGAGATGACTAGAGAGGATTTGAAAGTTGTAGGATTGACGGAGAACATGACTCAGGAAAGGAGACTATGATGGGATAGGATTAGGATCTTAGATAATAGAGAGTTGGCCATTTTATTTAGTTGTGGTTTTTTCGATTGCATAGGGTAGGTTTAGCTGTAGTTTTTTCGTATGTCGTATTTGTATGCAGGTAGTACATGCATCCGAAAAGAGACAACGTCTTCCTACCTCTGTTTGTTAAGGTATAGTACCTTCCTCTACTTTATTATACGTATGTTGTACATGTATTTACATAGTTACGGCCATCTGATTTATTAGTATTTCTTAGTGTATTCCTTGCTGCGAATCCCTAATTTTTTTCATTAATGTTTCCGTAAAATCCTTCTTCTATAAAATATTTTCACAAGATCATTGTTTTTGTGGGTCTCTCGGATTCAGCTTTTCTACAGGCAGGGATGCTGGTAGAGGTAAGGTTGCCTACATCTGGATCTCCGCAGACCCCGCAAAAGTGGGACCCACACTGGGAGGTGTTGTTGTTGTTGATGATGATGAAGAGGACGTACGATAAGTTTAGTTATTGTCACTAATATATACTTCACATAAATGGCTTGTAGCAGGTACAGGTTATGTGCCATCGCAAGAGGAGTTGAATGATTTAAGGTGTGTGATAATCAATTTTGGGAGTGAGCTAACTTCACAAGCTGAAAATTACTGGATGCTTATGAAAAAATATAAGCAACTAGAAAAATCCATCAAAATGCTCAGCCAAAGCAACAAGGAATTAAGCTAACAAATGGTGAGCATCGATCAGCGAATGTAAGCATTTTTCCAAATGTAACAAGCTTCTAGCTCGGGATGTCAAGCACCCTTTGTTGGCCATCCACAACCTAATAAGGATGAGGATGAGTATAATGATACTACAAATGGAGATTGATTCTTGAGTTGGTTGCTTCTCCCCCAATCTTGGTGATGGTGTTTTTAAGCTCACTTGGAAACTATTTTGGTTGTGAACTTATGGCTTGAGAACGCTTAGTTGACTCAGAATCTCAAGCACCCTTTATTGACCGTCCACAACCTAATTATAATAAGGATGAGGATGAGGATGAGGATGATACTACTCTCGGAGATTGATTCCTGAGTTGCTTGCTTCTTCCCCAATCTTGGTGATGGTGTTTTTAAGCTCACTTGGAAACTATTTTGGTTGTGAACTTATGACTTGAGAACGCTTGGTTTGGGAAATGTTGTGGTTTGTGACTTGAAAATTGTTGGTTTATAGTTTGGGATTTGTTGTTAAATACGCTTAGAAACTATTTTGGTTTGTATGTAATCTTTAGCTTGTTTGTGGTTTGGTAATTTTTGAGAACGTTTCAAATAAAGTATTGTTATCGAACGAATTAAATATCTTCTTTGTAACTTATTTTATTCTACTAACTATATTCTACTAAGGGATACCCGAAAAAACAAGAATTTTATTAAAAAATAACTAAATAGTGACGGAATGGCGACGAATTGTCCGTCTATAAATTATTTGTGAAATGCCAATTCAACGATGAATATTGGAATCCACCGCCATTAGCGATGAAAATTCCGTCACTAAATCCGTGGCTGATGGCAGTGAATTACCAATTTCGTCGCTCAATTGACGCTTCTCCATCTCCCGCCATGGCCCTTGTTCCGTCGATAGCTGGGGATGGATTTTGAAATTCCGTTGCTCGATTCATAGTGACGAGAGAAACGTCGACACAACATATCCGTCGCCATTTATGTCGTTGATTTTAAAAATCCGTCATTGACAATATAATTTCTGTCGTTGATTCCATCAATATAAGAACTTTTTTTTAGTGATATTGACATATATCTTCTGCGTAATATGAATTTACTTGTTCAGCTATTACATTACTTTAGGATAAATATATAAATTAAGAAAAAAATAGGAGTGTCATTTTTCTAAGGAAAATTAGTGCAATAAATAAATGTATTTTCAATGAATCAGGTGGACTTTAAACAGAATCTAATTCAACTAGCACATACATAATATTAAGTTTCTTTCAAATCATGTCATTAATATGTACTAATATTCTTTTTGTCGTTAGCGATTGGATTGCTTTAGCTACAAAAGGTTATCAACTAATTATTTAATAGCAATTCTTAATTAATACATACAATTTTATGATTTATTAATAATTAAAATAGTTATACTATGATTGACAACAATAGGTAGTTCATGAAATACCGAATTTCTTGAAATTCTTTAAACTAACTAATAAAGAGTCAATGATAATCTAATTTTCTACCATCAACTCCTGATAGACAAAAATTTTCGATTAACAAAAATTAAACTCAAATTTGCATTATTTTTTCCCATATTGCAAGCTGTGAAGTTCATAATTAATAGTCATCTGTGTATTGCACAGATTGTATAATATTATATTTATAGTCAAACAGCGAAAGATACATTATATGTTCCATTTGACAATGTTACTTAGCTTGGAATCAGCTCCTTTACGGGCAGGATTGCCGGTAGAGGTAAGGTTGCTTGCATCTAGATCTCCCCAGACCCCGCGAAAGCAGGACCCACACTGAGAGTTGTTGTTATTGTTATTTGACAATTTTACTTAGGATAGTTAATATCTATTGATAAAAATGTTGACTTTTATAAAATGATTATATATATTAAAAATACGTGTTTTAAATGGTAACTTTTTATTTGGTGATAAAATAGTATTATTGATAAACTGAACTCCATTTTCAAGTTAAGTATTTTCATTTTTTCCTTTTAAGATATGTAATTTGTCTATTAAACATTTAATTCGGTTTGGACAAAAAAAAAACATCCTTTTTATTCGGGCGACTCCTTGAAAAGCTTATTTGTTCTTTTTAAATGCTTCTCCATTTATGTACGGATATTCTAGATACTTCCCTCTTCGTTTGGTGCAATTACATATGAGCATCTATCAATGGAGATACTTTTTTTTTTTATCTTGTTTATATTCAATGATCTAGGTATATTTAGATGTCTTTTTTTATCGATGTATGGATGGTATTGTATTTTGTATTATATAATTTTATTCTTTAGTGATAAACTCCCCTAACTTGTTTGAAATATCCTGGTAATTATGCTCAAAATTTACCCTCTTACTTTGCTATTTATCTTCCAAAAAAATATGAATTACTTTGACTTGATAAAAAAAAACCTAATACAATAATAAATTTCTTCAATTAACAAGATGTTGAATATGATCAAAATTTAGTGATTATTTGTACGCAGATCTAAGTTTAGTGATTTTATTAAATCCTTTTAAGTTAATGATTTTCTAGAATTTTGGAGAAAAATCAAGTTATTTTTTAAGGTTTTTCTAATTAAGCTTTTAAGTCTAAAATGTGACGTACCCACTATTCTTCAACTGAAGTCAAGCAATCAATGAAAGGATGCCCAAAATTGAATGATTAGATTTTTTAACTCTTTTTTTCGGTCTTGTATCTCTGTTTTACTGGAGTCGAATCATGGAGGGTTAATAAGGGATAGAGTTTTCTCATCACAGATTTTCTTCATTCACAAGACTCAAACTCGAGACCTTACTTAAGGGGAGCAAGTGTCAAATTACTTTAACCAACCTATGTTGGTAGATGTTTTTAATGCTTTTGACCTTTGAATACTTATGGCCACACAAGAAAAGGTTAAAATGTGACATTATTGGGCTCGTTAGTAAATTCGATCTAAGCTAAATTTTAAGAAGAAATTTTTTTAATTGAAGTGCATATAAAATTAATCTAAGTTTAACATAGCTTTCATTCAATTAAGCTTAATATGATCCATCCAAACATAACACTAATCTTTGTCTTCTTTTTTTTTTTTGGTTACTTTTTGTGAATTTTTCATGTCACGTTTAACTTCTTACACCCATTTCTATATGTATTATTATACATCTATAAATATAGGTGTCATTTTAAAATTTGAATACACAGTAACATATGATTAAAGCACAACACCAAAATAACGTTTAAGTGAAAAAATAAGAGCAATTTCCAACATGAGCACAAAAAAAAAGCCTGCTTGAATTCCAGAGAAAAATCTTTTAATGCAGAATTTCGAGTCTATGGAATTTCAACACTAGAAGGGGCCGGGACCAAACTGTGTCAAGCCGTCGTCGTTGATGTTCTCCGCGCCAATACGTGTGTACATATGTTTAATTTGACTTGCCCTAGTCTACTCACTTCTGGAACTTTTCACACTATGACAATAATGACTCTATGGACTTCTAGAATTTGATTGCGTAGGCCTCAATTATTTGATTTCTCTGTTGTCAGCAGCACGGCGTGATATGAGGACTATAGTTTTATTACTTATTGATGCGATGCTAAATAACATTAGCTTATTTAGGGTCTGTTTTTTTCGTAGGTAAATTAGGTGGATTAAAAAATTGAAGTGAGTTGAAGTTGATTAAAGTTTGTTGAGATAGGTTAAAATTAGTTTTTTTTTTTTTAGGTGGGTTGAAATATGTTGAAGTAGGTTGAAATAGGTTGAAGTAAGTTGATGTTGGTTGAAGTGGGTTGAAGTTGGTATATTTTTTATGTGTTGGGTTGAAATAGGTTAAAACAACAAGAATGTAATTAATGTGTGACAATTTATGACTTTATCCAAATTTTGTGAAATTTTTGTTTGTTATTTTTAATTTTTAATTTTTAGTTTTCTATTTTTCTTTTTTTTATTTTTACTTTTCACTTTTTTATTTTTTT